>VZSC01016796.1:256556-338558 GCA_013398225.1 Steatornis caripensis | reverse complement strand
TTCCTGTGCAACCTGCTCTAGGCTAACCTGCTTTAGCAGGGGGTTGGACTAGACGATCTCTAGAGGTCCCTTCCAACCCCTACCATTCTATGATTCTATGATTCTATGAATCATAAAATCATAGAATACCAGGTTGGAAGCGACCTCAGGGATTATCTGGTCCAACATTTCTTAGCAAAAGCGTGGTCTAGACCATGATGGCCCAGCCCCCTGTTCAGCTGAATCTTAAAAATGTCTTTGCTTCTAGAGTTTCCTAACATCAGTATCAAAACTATCCAAGATAGCCGTGGAACCTCTCCTTACTGCGATTGTGTTTGTTCAGTTACTTTTACCATACGCAAAGACATTTTGCAAGCAGGATATACACTGCTTAAGAGTATCAATTAATTATTTATTGTCCAATCAATCATCAAGCAAGTGGGGAAGAGTTGGCCTATATTGCTTCTTAGAACTGTCTGGTCCTTGCTGCTGCTGAGTTGTTATCTGCCAGTGCTCTGCTTTCTTTCCTTAGGGTTTTATAGTGGTTCACTATTTTTCCTCTCAAATACATGAGTAGTTAACCATTACCACATATTATTCAACAATTACATCTCTGCCTGTGTTTTCATGTTGCTTTTTTTTTTTTAATCTTTAGCTCATTTACTTTTTAACACCTTAACAACAATTTTGCCAGTAAAACTAAACTGATGTCATACAGCCTGGCTGCATCAAGCTGTACTTTGGATAAGAGATGGCTGAACCCTGGGGCCATGGGTTTCAGCTGCAGCAAGCTCTCTGTGGGCTTTGCAGAGCTGCCTGCACAGCAATATCTGATGGTTAATTTTACAGTCGTCTCTCTGATTTCATGTTTTACCTGAAGAAGATGCTTATTGGAACCTACCAATTTTTTGTCTAGATAGATCTAGAGCATAGAGTTATCCTTTGGGTCTGGAATACTCAGCAGTGGTTATATACTTTCAGAATTAAGATGTTCTATAACTTTTAGCTTTACAGTGAGCCAGATAAAGGGCACCAAAAAGAAAGAAGAGTGTTGTTTATTCTGCTGAAGATAGCCTTCCATCTTCAGAAGCTGATCTTGAGTCAGAGGTGAAAAGATGAAGGTACGCTCGTGGCTGTGTGATAGTAACACTGATAATATTGCAAAGGACAAGGAAGTGCACTTGGGATCAAAGAGATCAAAGCGCCAGAGAATCAGAGAAAGTTTAATCCTTGGACGCTGCAGTGGTAACTGATGAAGTTTGTCTTACACACATCCTCTTCCAGAAGAGACTGGAAAGCTACACACTGGCGATAAAAGACATAACAGTCATGGTGGTAGCTATAAAGATGGAAGGCAGGTGATGCTGGTGCTACGCGCTTCTGGAAAATTGAAATTAAAATGTATTTGATATCTTAAAATTAATAAAGCTGATACTACTGACTCAGCAGTGGGCCCTTCCAGTGAAGATAGCTAAGCACCTACTGAAGATCTATTAACAGAACTGTGGCCGGTAGACTGAAGGATATGAGCACTCCCCTCTACTCAGCACTCATGAGGCTACCACATGGAGTACGGTGTTTGATTTTGAACTTCCCAGTACAAAAGGGATGCCAAGGAACTGTAGAGAGTCTGGAGAAGGGCCACGCAGATGGTCAGGGAGGTGGTGCATATGGCACAGACGGGGTTGCTGAATAAAATGGATGTGCCTAGCCTGGAGGTGAGGAGGGTAAGGGGCCTCTAGTTGCTGCCTCCCACTACCTAGAAGGAAGGTATGCAGAAGACAGAGCCAGGCTTCTCTTAGAGGTACACAACGAAAGGACAGGAGGCCATGGCAGAAAGTTCTAGCAAGGTAATTTTTGCCTGGATACAGACAAAAGGTGTTCACTGTGAGAGATTTGAAGGACTGGAAAAGGTTGTGAAGAGAGACTTTGGAATTTTCATCCTTAGAGCTTTCCAGACTTTGACTGGACAAGGCCCTGAGGAAACTGATGTACTACTGGAGTTAGGTCAGCTTTGAGTAAGAAGTTGGAAAAGACATCTCCATAGATCCCTCCCAACTTAAATTTTTCCTATGGTTCTCTGCTGGTAGATTACGTATCTTACCTCAGTGTCTTTTCATTTGATGTCCTTGACTGAGCTGTTGAGCAGGAAGTTAAAAGGCAGTAGGTAATTTGTCATTCTTCCCAGAAGGGCAAGAAACAATCCAAAATCAAAGTAGTCCTTCAGACCATTAGACTTCAAACAGCTGGACTGATTCCAGCTCTTGAATCCTGCAATCCAATTCAATCAACTCATGTATCAGTGCATATTAGAGTTCTTATAAATTAATATTCGCAATGTAGAACTAGATTATCCAATTAAAGTTTCATTTCAGTCTGATAAATTTGCTTTTTTTTTAAAGCCATCTATGTTACAGAAACACAGATGCTAAATGATTGAAAAAAATAATTTTTGTCCTAACTTTAATTTAAGTCTTTAAACTTCAAACCATCTTCTTTGACTAGCGTGACTACAAGTCCAATTGTAAAGCTGGGCACGTCTCAGAAGATCTTCAGTAGTTGATTTGAAAAAATGTTCCCAGTGTGCATATTCACTGGTGTGTTTTGCTACACCCATGTGGATTAAATTGATTTTTCGCACTGTGCTAGATGGACATTCTTGTGGTGCAGATTTGACTGACAGGCCCATTTGACTGACAGGATATGTCTCAATCGGAAGTGAGGCAAATCCAGCGGGGCTCCAGGACAGGCTGTTAACACGCATGGAGGATTACTAGATGTGCCTGAGCACCAGGCTCCTGCATGTCTTTTCACTGCCTTTAGAAGAGTCTGATGCTCTTTTCTAATCCTTTTCTAATTGCTGCCTCAACTGCTTAAACTAATAGAGATTCATATTTATTTGTTGGCATCTCAAAGAGAGCATAATTATAACAATATAATTTTTTCCTATTTTATGTGAACAACATGAATATAAGAACTCTTACAACATTTTGAAATTATATAATCATGATGTTGCCAATGATATCAAGCTTACAGTCTTCACCTCTTTTCACATCAACCTGTTTTCTATTTAGGATACCTAGCCTAATTTGCAGGTGTGATTTTAGTGTATGTTGTGAGAAAGGTATTAACTGGAATGAACCAGTCTTTGTCACCTGAATATAAGGGTAACTTGTTATCTCAGACTGTGTTTTGCACCAGTTATCAACAGTGAATTGTTCTGAAACCAGTGATAATTGCACATTGATTCTCTGGAAGTTCACACTTCACAAGTGAGAATAAGATTCTAACTGTTGTGATGGTTTCTACTTGATGTTCTAGACCCCAGGGAAAATTAACATTGACTTAACTGGACTTTGTATTACACTCAGGGGGAGGGATGTCACCTACACGTAGAGCTCTGAAATGAATTAGACACATAGTATAAGCTTATCATCTAGGTTCTCTTTCTAGTCAATATGCAGAGAAATGTGCCTCCAGAAGCAGATTCAGACACCTGGTTTATATCTGTTTCGTGGGGAGAATTCATCACACTAGCTGAACACCTTCTCCTTATGTATAACGAACTGTGCATTTTCTTATCTGAACAAGATCTACATTATCCTTTCATTTGGGCATCTGTTTTTGTTTCCGTCTTTATCAACATCACTTCAGAGAGAGAGGGAGATAAGTTTGCACCACTATAAACTAAAGACAAATTTTGTCCAAAATCTGATTTAGTCAGTTGTGGTAGTGCATGCCCCAACAGGCTGCCTGCTCAGTCCCTTCACTGCACTGCATGGCAGACCCAACCAGTCATGATGGTACTGCCACACTTTACTTACTAATTCTATGTTCCTCTATAAGTTTAAATTCATATAAGCATGTTTTCCATGGTTTTTGTAAATTTAGGTACTCCAGTACCTAGCTTTGCTTCCTTCCTGAAAGTCTCTCCTGCATTTTTATTTGATCTGGGCCAGTGCCTGTCCCTGCTAGGAAGCATTTCCACTGTCTGTATTAACCTCCTCTCTATAATGTGGATAGAATGCTCTGTATGTGTACAGTGACCCCGTGTGTATGACACCTACCCAGGAGCAGCCTGTGCTGGAGTCCTGATCGCAGTCTCCTCTCCGGATCCAACTCCTGGCACCACTGCAGTGTTCCTATATGGTCATGTACGAAGATACTAATATGGCAGCCTTGTGCATTAAAGGCTCATTCATAAGCCTTGAGATTTGCCCCGCCGTCTAAGGGTACACTGTGTGGAAAAGAGCAATGAAGCCCACACAGAGACATAAACTAAATAGAATCAGGAGTCCTAAGGCAGTAATGCTAAACTCAGAAAGCCAAGAGAGTAATCAGTGGAAAGTAAACCCAGAGGAAGGAATTCATTATGAACAGCAGCGTTGGTGTGGGTTGCTGATATGTTATCTTTGCTGGTCATCCTGACTCACCATCATGCTGAGTCTGTCGAAATGGCTTCAGATACGTTTGGTTTGCCTTGTGCCCATGATCAGTCTCTCCAAAAGCATTCTCCGACAGCGTGAGAAAAGCGTGACCTGACTTACGCAGAGCACGGCTACTCCCAGGAAACCCGAGTGCTCCAAAATCCTACCCTAGCTGGGAGCACTGCTATTGTCTGGGAGCTGAGGGGTGCCAGGAGGACCTGGAGCAATCTAGTGAGGAGTTAATTAAAAGAAAACAAGCTACAGTTTCATCTCATTTACTGCAGAAGGTGGTTAACTCTTTGTTGCAGCAGGCTGACAGTGATTTGCTGTGCTGGGATGAAAGCCCATCCTCTTCAATCACTCCCCAGCAGAGCAAAATTACCGGTGTCAGGAAAACTCATTTTGTGGCATTAATCAGAATGGATTAAAATGGAACAGCTTCTGAGCTGCTCTGTGAGAATAGCTGTGGGACATCAAAGAGAGCCCTTGATCCACAAAACCAGAAGACTGTGTCCTCTCCTTTGAAATATTGTAGTCATCCAAACATTTATCGGAATGACATGTTAACTGTATTGTGTTTAAAAGCACTTTGGTGTTTAATTGTTTGTGTCCTATCTCCTCCATTGTTATATAGTCAGGTAAGTAATCAACTGGTGTGTTCAGGTGCTTTTCTTGGAAGAGTTTGAAGAGCCATTTATAATCTTGGACTGCTTCTTGATTTTAAAGATTCGGTAATGATGGATAACAGACCACCACAGAGTCCGCTCAATCCATTAGGAAGAAATCCATTGTTATATATGTTATAGCTGCATGCAGTCCTTTTAAACAAGAACGTTTCCCTGGCTACTTTGGAACGTATTTTATTTCTTCTAAGAAAAGTAAAAACAGACTATGTGTAGAATTGTGATATTTTATAATCCAAAAATTTTCTTGCCTTGAAAATCTGTTTTAGATAATGTATTTGAATTTGCTACATAGCAACATGTTTGACAAGAGGAAAAATACTTTCTAATAAAACCAGAAATCTGGATTGTCTGTGGAACTTGGAAAAGGTACATGAACTAGCTTTTCAAAATGTCTCATGCTATTTCTGTGTTATGAGAAGAATAAAGTATGTATAAGCTGCCATACACAGTAGACATATGTGATATGATTTTCAAAGGCAAAGTGAGACTCGGTTTATTCTCGACTTTATGTAACATCCCACATCTACTGTAGTCATGTATATGTCATTGCTGAGTGGAAAGTGTTCACTTGTACTTGAGAGGCCTACAGACCCTCCAGCACCTGGCTGTGATCACTACTATATAGTAATGATAAAACTGTCTCTTGCCCAAGTTCTTGGGACTGTAGTACATAGTTTTGTGAAAATGTGAGCTTGATGCTCAGTAAGTATTGAAAAAAACCCCAAACACTAAAAAAACCAAATAAAATGATAAGAATCGTTAAGAAAGGAATAAAAAGAACAAAACATTGTGATGCCATTGTATAAAGAAATCCATGCATCACCTGCACCTTGAAGACTGTGCAGAAGTCTGCTCTCCCCAGCTCAACAACAGTGCCATTGGAAAAGATCCAGAGGCAGGTCACATGAATGATCAAAATTATGCGGTGGCTTCATANGGGACCTTAACAATCATCTAGTTCCAACCCCCTGCCATGGGCAGGGACACCTTCCACCAGGCCAGGTTGCTCAAAGCCCCATCCAGCCTGGCCTTGAACACTTCCAGGGAGGGGGCATCCACAGCTTCTCTGGGCAACCTCTTTCAGTGTCTCACCACCCTCATCATGAAGAATTTCTTCCTAATTTCTAATCTAAATCTACCCTCTTTCAGTTTCAAACTCTTATGCCTTGCCTACCACTACCTGGCCTTGTAAAAAGTCCCTCTCCAGCTCTCTTGCAGGCCCCTTCAGGCACTGGAAGGCTGCTGTAAGGTCTCCCTGGAGCCTTCTCTTCTCCAGGCTGAACAACCCCAACTCTCAGCCTGTCTTATTGGAGAGGTGCTCCAGCCCCAAATCGTGCAAGGACTAAATGAGTTAGGGTTCTTCAGTCTGCAAAAACAGACAAATGAAGGGAAAATACCACAAAAATCTATAAACTAATTAATAAATGCCATGAGGAGGATGGATAGGAATCTCTTGCTTATACGGTAGATTTAGAATAAAGAAGTGGTTCTTCACCCGTTATGTATTTAAACTGTGAAACGGTTTTGCCATAGGATGTTCTGGGTGTTTCAAGTTTACAAAAAAAATCAAGAAGAAACAAGAAAAGTTAGTTCAAGAGAAATCCTTGAAGAATCCGTGAAGAATCCATGAAGAGTTATTACATTTAAGGACACAATTTCTGGCTCATGAAGCCCCATGAAGGCTGGAAAGTGTTCTGATGAATTACCACCATGTGCTTGCTGGGTTTTTATGCTATTTGCTGGATATTTGCTTTTGGCCGGAGACAGGATATTGAACTAAATAAATCTTCCTTCTGCCCCAGTGCAGCTTTTCTTAGATAACCTGCATGAAATCACTGTTTAAAACCATAGGATCTTCAGCATGGAGAACACATGGGTGAGGGGATATGGGACAGCATAGCTGGGTGGGTATGGCATGTGACTTGGAGCACTCACACTGTTCCAGGCAGTGCCATTGGGAAGGCTGGAGCAACCTCAGGTCTTTTGGCAAGTTCACACCTGTGTAAAAGGCATTTATTTTCAACAGCAGGAGTCAGCTATTTATGCCGGTAGAACCAAGACTGTGTAAGGTCTTCATTCATTTACATGAAGGGCAGAACCTAATGTAGCTATTGATTACTGAATTACTACTTTAAATTTTCTAATAAATAATACACACTTCAAACTTGACTGGAAACTTTGCTTACCTCTTTGTTTTGTCTTGAGTTCCTTGATTTCAGCGTTGCATCCCAAGATGAAATTTGACTCACATATTCTGATTTTCAAGGAAATGCCTAACCTGATGCTGTTTGATATTTAAGAGATGTGGGAGGTGTGTTTTCAATCTTTTACTCCAGAGATATGTCTCTGCAGTGTTAGAGCTGCAGTTCTGTGATAATCATAGAATCATAGAATCATAGAATGGTAGGGGTTGGAAGGGACCTCTAGAGATCATCTAGTCCAACCCCCCTGCTAAAGCAGGTTAGCCTAGAGCAGGTTGCACAGGAACATGTCCAGGCGGGTTTTGAATATCTCCAGAGAAGGAGACTCCACAACCTCTCTGGGCAGCCTGTTCCAGTGCTCTGTCACCCTCACAGTAAAGAAGTTCCTCCTCATGTTCAGGTGGAACTTCCTGTGTTCCAGTTTGTGCCCATTGCCCCTTGTCCTGTCGCTGGGCACCACTGAGAAGAGTCTGACCCCATCCTCTTGACATCCACCCTTTAGATATTTGTGAGCATTGATCAGATCTCCTCTCAGCCTTCTCTTTTCCAGGCTGAGCAGACCCAGCTCTCTCAGCCTTTCCTCATAAGGGAGATGCTCCACTCCCCTAATCAACTTCGTGGCCCTCCGCTGGACTCTCTCACAAATGTCTCACAAAGTTCAGGATAATACTGGAAAGATGTTCGTGACCTCGACAAGATTTCATCCTTTGTTTGGTTTTATTTTCTCCACCTAAGTAGGATCTGCACATAGTATGAAGGAATAGATCACATGGGAGGCAAGGAAAATTAACTTAAACAGCCATACATAGGGTGATTAAAAAGTTCTTTTCCTTTAAACCAGGCTTGAACACCTAGCTCCACAAGCTTTGGAGACAAATTCAAGCATCAGATTTCAGGAATGCCAAGCTACACATCTCTACTACTGAATATTGAATTTAGAAATAGCCTTTATGTAGTCCTTGCCAGAGTCCCTGGAATTCACTAGAACATTTTAGTACATCAGCAGCTAATTTATGGCCCAATTCTGTCACATTAATTTACTCTGATCTGTACCTTTCCCTGTAAGTGGGTTGTGCGAGCAAGGTGGCTGGCAGAATTTGACCCTGAGATTTTGTATTCAAACAAACCTAACTTCAGGCCTAGACTGTGGTATGTCCTCATGTGAAGCAATGAGAATGACTCCCTGGACCATTTGCTAGCAACCGGGCTGCGCTGCATATCTAAATCTAAAAAATTTTTCAATAGTACCAAGCAGGGTAGAGTGAGTCAGATCCCTTCTGGAATTGTTTCTCTGGAAAATTGTCAGAGTGCTTAGACACTCATTCATCTGAGATATCCCATATGTGTATGTTATGACTGGCAAATCATTGCTGAAAATCTGCCTGCAATATCAACACCTGTCCTCTGTAACTGACTCTTCGCAATCTGCGTCCTTATTGTGCCATTTTGCATCAGAATACCGAATCAGTGACCCAATGTCTGCATGTAGGAATTGCATAAATAAAACAGCGGGATTGATCCCAGCTTCTTCTGGACCAGATTACATATCTAATCAAGTCACATTTAGCTGCCAGCTATCACTTGATTACATAAAACCTCTTCCAGTGTGATGCTAGCAGCTCAATTTATACAGAAAAGCTGATGACTTCAGTTTCCAGGGCATTCAGTCAGATCCTTCCTCTGAATATTTATCAATAGTTCAACAAAAAAAAATCAGCCCATTTTAGCGGGACTGGACTCTCTGTCTTATCCTCAGGAAAAAAAAAAGGCATTTTAGCTGAGACATTTTACACTCGCCCTGCTCTGAGTCAGAATCCTCCAAGAGAAGGATGAGTCAGAAAGACAAAGTGATTTTTGAAGAGACGACTACATCTAGTGAGGGATGACTTGTTACAGTAACTCTGATCTCAGAGGTAGTTTCCCACAGACGGTTATGGAAGGCACACATGTCACCCACTGACTTTGGACAGGGCCAACCCCTAAACGTACACATACATGGCAGTGGCTGCTGTGACTACAACTTGTGTAAATGGCGCTGACCTCAAAGCAACGTAAAAGAGTGAGCTTGGTTGCTGCTGCTTGGATTGACGTGCCAGCAAAGTACTCAGTGAGAAGGTGCCACCCTACTTGGGGTGGGCTTTGTAACCTGCGTGGAACTCAGAACTGGCACAGTCCTATGTCTGCCAGGATCCAAAGTAGGCTGTTTTAGATGCGTTCCTGACAGCCTCTATGTCTCAGTGAAACAGGGCAGTGTTTTGTACAGAATCTTTGCTCCGAGAAGCTTATGGGAAGTGGCACTGAGTGCTGAGCAGACAGATGCCCATTGGAGTTAGCGCTTCTCTGACACTGCTGCATGCTGTAGTGGATGGTGTTCCTCTTCTATGCTACATTTTTTGGAAGAGAATAATGTTTGATCCCAGACAACTCAGGAGATTGTCCACAAAACAAGAAATACTACTACTTTAGGATAATGTATGCCAGGCATACATTAACAAATTTGTCGATAGAAAGGACCGTTCACTGAAGCCTGAAGCATAGTCCCAAGTGAGGATGGATGTCCAAGTGGCTCTGGAGCAATCTGAGACAAGAAAGAAAAGATTTATTTCTCTGCTCTGTTGCAACATTTGTGCGTCTGCCATAAAAGTAATTTGGGCTGGGATTTGTGAATGCACTGGCTGCCTAAGGATGCAGAGTGCAGACTGCCATACGTGCCAATACCTTGATGGCTGGTAGAATGAAATTCAGCACAAGGAGCCATGGCCGGTGGGAGTGGGGACAAGGGACTGTAAGAGAACTCTCCGAGCTTCTGCCTCACTCACATGGGTGCACTGAAGGTCCACCATGGATTAGCAAAGATTCCCCTAGCCTAGCACTCTTCTAGCCCAGAGTGGGTGACAGGGAGGAGAGGAAGAACAGGGAAAGATAGCACAGATACTTCCTAGAATGGTCTCCCAGCTGGCACTGATTCATGACTTAGAGGCTATCAGAAAGTTTAGCGCTTGGTGAAAAGTCGAACATCCCACTACAGCCTAAGGTTTGCAGGAATCTTATTCATGCCCTTTATTATTTCAAAGTGCTATCCACAATGTTTGTGTTAAATATTTTTTTGTTTTTGTAGAAATAGCAAAATAGACATGCAACATCCAGCCAACCTGTGCTGGGAAAGCTGATTAAAACTAAAGGAGTTGTGATGTAGTCATACAGTGATCTCCCAAGCAGTGCTTATGAAAAGTGAGGACTTAACTGGGATGATTTATACAGACAGGTGCAGTAAAAACATACTAGGGCTTGGTGGTGGTGCTGAAAGGACAAAGCGCACCTGAATAAAGGAGCTTGGCCATTGTGTTACACTGGTAAATGAGTGACCACTGTAGCTGTGGTGACGTTTAATATATAAACTATTTGACTAGAAGAAAAAATGACACTGAAACACACTTAACTATGGCACTTTCAGGAACGTTGCATGCCTCCTTCAGAAATCATTTATCTTGATTATGTTATTTATTCACAAAAAAAGCAGTAAACATTTTGATCTCTTCAAATCTGAAAAGAGATTTCTGTATTTGCCATATGCTAGCCCAGGCTTTTTCTGCATGTCACTCACACCAGTTGCAACAAGCTAAGAGACTGAAGAGGCTATTTCTTGTTTACCTCCCTGGAAACACAAATACAACGTTTAAAAAAGCCCTGGCATTCAAGTGTAGGGCTCCTAATTTCATCCCACAAATAAAACACTCCACAGCTGCTTGGATGACAAACCACAAGGAAACGCAGTGCGTGACAGCCTGGTACATCTGCGTCAACAAGGGTTTTGTCCAGCTTGCTAGAAATGATGGCTCCAATGACAGGGAATGGGCATAAGAGCTTCCCACGGCTCACTGGATACAGATAAGCAGAGCTGAGGAGCTCCATGAGGTCACTTGGTGGTGAGTGGGGTGTGACATCTCTGGTCTCACTCACCAGCCGGGATTTGAACCAGACTGACCTGCCACGAGGCAACTGGCTTCCTTGCACCAGAACTGCTGCCCAGGATTTAAAAATCTTCCTGCTTGGGGCTTTCACCAAAGTAAATGTGAAGCCTTTCAGCTTTTTTGCAAAATGCATTTTTCAGAAGAAAAATCTGCTTAATATTTTTTCCTCCGTTCACGTGCTCTGTTATTGCAGGCAGGACTTCAGGCTTCAACCTGAAGAAGGCTGGAGGCAGGGGTGGCGGTGGCTCCCTTACGCCGGGGCCAGCACACAGCTGAAGTGGAGCACAGTGAGAGGGAGCCCGTGCTGCTGAGGATCCCTTTTTGGAAAATACACAAAACTGGCACGTATCACCGTGCGTGTTTGTGCACGCACAACCACACAAACATCCCTGTCTAAGTGGGAAAGCAGTCTGTTTCTCACTTTAGTGGGTATGAAGACCTACCTGAAAAGGACAAGAAAGTGTCATTTAATGCAGAGGCCTCGCTTTCTCTATAACCTGAATTTTTCAGAGGGGAGATTTCAAACGGGCACGCTTGCTTCTCTTATTTCTGTTACAAAATGCAATGTAGAAACAACAGCAAGATCTGCAGCTTTTGAACTGAAATTATCCCTCTGATGGGAAGCATCAGCCCTCATAGCCTACAAAGTATCGTACAGGGATATTGCACTTCCTTTAATACCAGAAAATTAAGATTTCTCACATCACTTGCAGATTAAGAGAATTTGCAGGGCCAGTCTTAGAAAAAGACCAAGGCTATGTGATTAGTCTTGCTGACCAAAGATAATTAGTAAATGCTATTTGCAAAAGTGCCTGTATTGAGCCAAGCCAGACAAATGATTGATAACAAAAAAGTCTGACAAACATAATTCAACAGTAAGCTGTCGAATTGNACTTGCAGATTAAGAGAATTTGCAGGGCCCGTCTTAGAAAAAGACAAAGGCTATGTGATTAGTCTTGCTGACCAAAGATAATTAGTAAATGCTATTTGCAAAAGTGCCTGTATTGAGCCAAGCCAGACAAATGATTGATAACAAAAAAGTCTGACAAACATAATTCAACAGTAAGCTGTCGAATTGTCTGTGAATTTATTGCATTTCTTCTCTATTCAAAATGTATTTGCTTAGTGATTTCTGAAGATAATCTTTCTTTTTATGCTTTGTTACTAAGAAGAATTCATTGCATCAGTGGTTTCCAGCCTCTTCTGGGTGATTCTCCCACCCACGGCCTCATCTTCTTCCCTGCCCCCTCCATTCCCAGCAGCACTGTAGGTCTGGGAGATGAAAGAAGGGGGAGGTTTGTACCATAAACCATCTGGCAGTGCTTCTTTTGTTGTCTTCTGTCACTCCCTCTGCTATTACCTGGAATCCAGGAGGGAGTGTGACAGTGGTGTAAGGGGTCTGTGTGCTTCTCATCCTCAGGGCACAGCGCCGCAGGGGCAGGCAGTGCCCGGCTCAGGCTCCCTGCTTCTCCCTCCCTGGACCCAGCTCTCACTGGACCCAGCTCTCACCCACTGCTTCGGTGCTGAGGATTCAGTGTACCTGCATATGGAGGGACTGAGGGAATATGGGGTATAGTCAGGTTTACAGTGGTTTACAGTGCCACCTCTGCGGTGCCGCAGCTCAGCAGGGAGGTGAGGTGCTGTCTCTGCAGTAGAGGTGCGGTGCAGGGAAGCACAACTGGTGCTGTGTGCCCAGCATTAACATGCCAATGCTCCACTGTGGGGAGAATTTGTATAGCACACGCGTGATTTTTGCCACTCGGGTGTTCTATTATATCTTCCCTAATTCCTGATCATAACTCTCAAAATTTGGTTTCCTATAAAGGACAGTCTGAAATGAACTTTCTGCACGAGTCTGTAATATTCACTTCAATATCATTGTTTGGACTAATTTCATGGCTGCATAAGTAGCTTTATATTTTAGCAGTAAACTAGGATCTAGACGTTGGAATTGATTTTGTTTGTGACCATCAGAGAAGTTATTTCTTGTTCTTTCGAGTACTCATTTTAATGAGTATTGTGCTTCCTCTCTTTTTCCCTTTGCCTGGCACATCTCCTTGACTTGTAAACTTTTTATGGTTTGAGAACTGTCTCTTGCCATCTGTTTGTTTACTAGCACTGCTGAGCCCAATCTGGATAGGAATTTCTAAGTGCATTCATAGTAGAAGTATTAGAGTAATGGTCACGGAAAACTAATTTGCTGCAAGAGCTGTATAAACAGAACATAACAAGAAAATACAGCTTTAATCTGTTTATGTGTAAGTAAAAATACTTTAATAGATTTTGCAGGATTTTTGCGACATGAACTCAGATATTACATTTCAGACAGACCATAAAGTGAATCAGATAATAGTTGGGGAGGGTACTGACACTGTACTAATGAATTATGCTGTTGGGTGGTTATACAGAAAGGAATTACCAATCTCATTAATTTTATACAGTGTGATTGATTGCCTAGAAATTTAATGTGAATTGAAGTCCCTGAATAGTCAGCCTCCCAGATGTTTTTTCTCTCCTCTTACATCTCTATTTAGATATCCTTTATCTCTTTTTTATATCATTTTCTTCATTTACATTTACTTGAATTCTTTCCTCCTCCTAACTCCTTTTAATTCATTCCCAAGCTTAAATGACAATTAAAAAATGTTAGATTTGAAAATTCTGGCAAGCTACAAGAGGACTGACAAAAACCAAAGTGCACAATGTCTTCCACACACTCTGAGGCACTGGAAGTTAACTACTTATATTTTACCATCAGTTTATAAGATTCACATAGGTCATAATTCTAAAAACTTTCATGTGTTTGTGGGAGTTTATTTGCAGGGGTAATTCCAGTGAAGCAAATGAAAGTATACACACAGAAGTAAAGTCCCTCAGAGTAAACTTACACACGGGCTACGTCTATAGTAGACTTAAGCAGGGAGAGGTCATGGGCTCACGCACAGGGTCGCAGTTGTCTTTATTGCCAGCTTGTCAGGATGTTCCCCGGCACGGGTCAGGTGCAGACCAGCCAGCACTTGCTTTGCACCCAGGCAGTGTGGATGAAGCCCTCACGGGAAGCTAGGAAAGCTGAATAATGGGAATATGGTCAAACAATGCCACTTGCCTTCACTGCAAGAGACCAGATTCTGCCACTGTTCGCTGTACTAGAACACATGCAGCTTTACAGGCTGCTACTGTGTAAGGGGAAGCTGCAAAAAGCACAACATCCATGAAATTCTGTGTCCACGGTTGGGTCAGATGTTTGTGATTGATAGCTTTCATAGCTCTGCCTGTCTTGAGTAGTTGAAATGATGCTCTACTTACTTAGGTACATTTTTTCAAATGTGACTTTATTTTTTCTGAGCTTTCTGGAGCTTCTTGAAGTTGTCCTGCTCTTTGTCCTCATCCCTTCCCGCACGTGGGCATCACGAGGTTCAGAAGTCCCAGCTAATTCCCTCAGTGTGGCTTCCTCTGTTGATTTTCCAGCTCAAATGTAGAGAGCAATCGGGCAGCTTGGTACGGTATGACTTTTCAGATACATTTTGTGATGCAAGGCAGTGGGGCTGAGCCATAGGGATTAGGTTAGCAGTGACAATTTGGACCCACTTGTCAGGGGAAGAATGGACAAACTGTTCTCTTTGCTGAAACTATTTATGAACTACTTTCTTTTTACAGAGAATGGACTTTTTCTTGTTCTGTTCCACCTTTCCTAGAAATGTCATAAAGAGTCTTATTCATTAATGCTCTTCAATAAATAGAAAAAATTAATTCAAGCTTCTTATTACAGAAAGAAATGTGTGGTATGCTTGTAGAGTCACAGATTTATTAATTACTTTCCTGTAATGCATTAAATCCTTACCAGTTTGGAAAATACAGCACTCATGTCAGATACTGCAAAAGTACCATTAAGATTAGGGGTTTTTATAAAGTACGTGCAAAATAAACCTGTGAGAAATACGCTTGCAGAAGTAGAGCCTAGAATTGCTCTTCGGAGTTCAGAAAGAGCAAAATTAGGTTCGTGACCTGGCTCAATATTTGTGGCATCTCAGTTGCTTAGTGTTTGAAAAATATTTGTCTGCAATCCACTTTAAATTTGTTGTCAAGCAGTCTCAAAATCCACAGTTTGATTCTGATAAATGCTTTGGAAGGAGGCTGTAGCCCCCGAGGAAGTAAGGTGATTTCCAGGTACTTCGGAAGATCTCTAACAGCTGCTCTGGCTGCATAAACTGAGGAAGAGTCTGAACCTTTTTGAATTATTCTCTGAAGAGAGAGAGCGAGCCGCCAGCCTTGTTTTACTCCTCTTTGACAGTGAATGGGCTTAGTGCTCTGTTAAAAGGCCAGTATGGACAGAAGCATTAAGAGGAGGTTATATATCCTCTCATGACTATTAACACGATGAGCTGGAAAAGGAGCTGTGACACTAAGAAAGATGTTCTGTGCTGCTCTGAAGAGAATTTCAATCCAAACCTATGAAGAGTCAGTGCTAGGGGCTAAGGTAATTTTTACTGACGTTGTTTGCTTTTATTAATTAGTACTTTCATACTGTTCATTGCTATTTTCTTTTCTTTACTCCTTTTCTCAAAGTAACATCAGATCACGTGGATAAAGTGATGAAGAAGATTTGCTTGTGATACAGTGCATTGATAGCCGTCTGTGGGCTTTACTATGGCACTTCTGGGGCAGTGCACGTAAAATTACAAACCAAAAGGCAATTAGTAAACTAAAATGATAAAGGGAGGAACTTTTAACAGGGAACTTTTAAAGAAGGAGCTAGTGAAACTTCATATCTCAGTGTTGTTCCCTTTTGATACCAACAGGAGTATGAGAGTCTTCCTAGTAAAAAGTTTACGGGACTATGGCTGCATGAATATCTAAGAAGGAAATTAAAATAAGGGAGAAATGGATACTGCAAGGGGTGAGGATATTTCTGAGAAGTGGTAATATAAGGAAGGTAAGTAATATAAGGTGGTAATTTAGCATAGCATAGCATATGATAAAAAAGAACAATGACTTGAAATAAATTATTTTGGGCTAAGAAGGATGTCTCAACTATAATTTTGTTCTATTTTCTATAATTTGCAGTACTTGCTACAGAAAGCATAGCATTTGCTTATCTCTTAGTGATGTCTTTGACATCACTGATATATTTCATATATAGCGGTTTTGACCTTTCGTTCTTTTCCCTGATAAACAGTCAATGGTGGCAAAGGTACTGGCATTGGTATTCTTTTAATGGAATTGTCACATAAAATACAATAGAGGAAATCTAACGGTGCAGGAAACTCCATATTCTTTGAAAGCTCAGAACTCCATTTTTTTTTACAGAAGACAAGCTCTTTAATACCTTGGCTGTTAGCACATACCCAGTTCACAAAGCATGAATTTACCGATACACATCATACGTGGAAGTTTCCTTTCATGGTACAGACAGTTCTAAACAGCCAGACACATAAATTTCACGCTAAAGAACAGTGTCAGTTTCCTCTAAATTTAATCCAGAGTGCAAAAGTGCTTTTATAATGCACTGAAAGCAACATAGTGAAATGAGAGGAGCATGTTTAAGAACAGAATATGCTAACATTATCCCCAGGAAAACACAATCCCAGGTTTCCAAAATTTGAATGACACCTGGCTTTTATCCAAAAATTATTTACTGATCTGATTCTTATGAAATCTAAAGTTAAAAGAATCCAAAAACGGTGAAGCACTGTTTGCAAGAAATTCTAGATAGTTTTTATATATGTTTGAAGCCATGAGAATAGGTGAAGGAGGACATATAGCTTAAAACTCTATTTGGAAAAAAAAAAAATCATCAAATTCGTCCCAGAACATAAGGAGAAACATACCTCCTAGAACATGCGGTTTCAAGATCTTAGCCCATCAAAGGATGCTAATCACTCTTCCAAAGGCAGCTCTGCTTGAGAAGCTTCAAAGACTTTGGAAAGAAACACTAATTATTGATGGGGTTGGATTCCTTATCAAGGCACTTTTTTCCCTCCCTTAATTGCTAATGGACTCATATAAATCCCATTTGAATCCTCTGAATCTCTGACAAATTGAGAATAGATAGAATGTAACTTGGAGAAGAGAGTCCATATTACAAGACGCACTCAGCGTTACTAGCCATCAAACAAGGATGTTTCTAATTAGGTGAATCAATTACATTTTCTGTTATGCTCCCACTAATACAAATGCAGCTGGTATTCCGGCGCTCCCATCCTGCTTAATTTGCAGAACATTCCTGCAGAGGTATTTACTGTTGGTCATGCGGGTCTTGCTGACAGCAACATGAGGGGCAGGCACAGCCGACGGGCACGATGCCTGCCTGCAGAGCAGGAAAGCTGGCACAAGAAATGCTATCAGTGCTTTGGGTGTAAATAGCAAGGAGGGACTATATACTGTGCTGATAGGGATAATAAAAATTCCTGGATAGAGACAATGCTGGCCATTAAATATAAAAACATTTACAAGTATTACTTCAGATTTAGTACTTTAAATTGTAGACAACTGCTCTTCCTAGAACACCTCTGCTGGCTAAAGAGAATTCTACCTCCACTTGCTTGTTGTTGCTTGTGTGAACACTCCCTAGTCCATTTCCAGTAACATGAGCTGGATAAAATAGGACGCCAGCAGCGATCAGCTGGGCATGGCCTGGGAGGGGCAGCACACAGGAGAAGAGGGCTTGTGCCCACAGCTTCACATGCTGTGACAATTACTTTTCCTAATTTTTCTGGAGAACAGTGGTATCTTCTCAGGCATTGCTGCACTTGTAACTTTTGGAAATTTGGACATCTATAGCAGGCACGGGAGGTGAAAAAAGAGCAGTTTGCAGCACATCTGTTAGTGATTGCTGAGAGTGGACGGAAAAGGGTTTACACCAGACACCAAAACTTTCAAACTGAGGAAATAATTTAATTATCCTGTTTTCTGTCTCCTGGTCCTAAATTCTTCATTCCACTAACACCTCATGTCCACTGTTATTTCTTCTGGATGTTCTGGTTGACTTTTCTTATTGAGTGAATGTGCTGGAGTAAGGGTATTCTCTATTCAAGAACCCTGTATTTAGGTATTAGTAATTTTCACAAAGCCTCTTTATAACCGGCCCTTTGTAGTTTGAAAGTACCTAGAAAAGGACCCAGTGCTTAAAACAGGATGTCTGAAATCCTGCCGCACAGAAAATTACCCACTGTGTTACCATGTAAAGAGAGGAAAAATACATGACCCTGATGGAGCAAAACACTTAGGCGTGCAGCTAACTCTAAACGTGTGAATAATCCCATTGCATGCCATAGATTTGCTCTTGCAAGGATATGCTTATATGCCTGTTAAGACAGGATAGCATAATAGGCAATGCCATCACACACTGAAGAGGATGCCAGTACTGCAGTAAATATGTATAACTCTTCCATCAGGGTGTCTCGCAGAACACCCCACCATGAAGTAGCTCCCCAGCCTGTCTCAAAACTAAACCTAGACAGTCAAGGATCATTTATAACAGAAATACGGAATTTCTTTCCTTTTCTATGAAGGGGTTTTGGTTCTGTTGGAAAACTTCGACCTTTCATGCAATTGCTTGAGGCTTCGATGTGTTATATGTTCATTCCACATGAGCTGGGAGAGCAGGACAAGATCTACATATGAGTTTCCCACTGGGATTCCTAGATTGTAAAGAAATGCTAATCAATGCTGCAGACAAAATAACAGGCTTAGTGTTGACTAAAGAGGTGAAAAATTATATCTATGACTACCAAAGGAACTTGAAATTTGGTAAGCTATTGCTCTGTCCACCTTAGACTGTTGCCGTATTGAGTATTCCAGATATTAGAAGTGGTCCAGTGGCAGTTTATGTACTGATGTGGTGTAAGGCAGGTTAGAAAACCCAATATTCACAAAGACAATGCCTAAAGAGTGCATGGTCCGCTTGACCTTTTCACTGTTGCTAGTGTTAGTGAGGATATACTGGGAAACTGGTATCTTAGCAGTACATAGAAAGGTGGATAACCACACGTGCTTTATTTCCCAGGCTGTGAAAAGCGGCTAAAATTTCTATTGCCCAAGTAAAAGTGGATAAACTGCTCACCTTCAACTGCACAATTGCTTTTGGCAGGAGGTCTGGAAAGTTTTAATGGAAAAAGGGTAACACAGCTGCAGGATCAAGAGGTGAATGTCTATCTGTTCTTTCTGCAGATAACTGAGAACACGTCCCCAAGATGACGGACTTGTCTTGAGTATTGTTATTATAGCTTGCTTAAGCGGAAAAGTAAAATAATGGCCATTAACATACACTGACTATATATTGTAGGGAAACAGACTCCACGGTTTGGGTTCCTGCCTATTCAAAATTAATATTCCACAAATGTGAGACAGTGACTTTCACCAGGAACTGAACTCAGTTATCATCTTCAGATACAGTTAACCTTTTTTTTTTTAAGTAAGTTTCAATGGAAAAACATAGATTTTTGAAATGTTAAAAAAGATCCGAAAACAAGATTTTGGGGCATAAACCATATGGGAGAAAATTTGTTTTGGTTAAGTTAGTTAATTTAATTGGTTTTAATGACTCAAAATCAGAGGTTTTATTCACTTTAGGAACAGGGATGAAAGGCCGTTCAAGGACTTACAGGTGATGCTGCTTCTCTCACCTATGTAAGCAACATTTTCATGTAATGTAAGCAACATTTTCATAGTTCCAGACGGGGCACTAAAATGTGATTATAATACATTATAATACAGATGAGGCATTCTTTTGGCACGTTATAGCAGCAGTGCAGAGAAAATACAACTATCTCGCTTCCACTCAAAAAGCGTCATAATATCTGAGCTCTAGGAGCACTGTTTCGAGCTGTGCTTTTCACTCGGTTTTACAGTGAAGGTGTCATCCAACAGGGAGCTATAGTTCGATCATTAATCATGTGCATTTTAATCATCCTAATTCATTTCAGTTTGCGTGTATGGATATTAATCAACAACAGAAAAACATTGGGAGTGTGTCAGTTTTTTGAAATGTGTTTTGGAGGAATATTCAGAGATTAAGCTATGGTACTTCTTCTGCAGTTGTGTTTCGGAGAGGCCATCCAAACCTTTTGAGCGCTGCCTGTTGCTAATAGACATTCTGGGGGAGTATTTTGCTGTCAAGGCCCAGAACTTCAGGTTTTTTTCTCAGTGCTTTTATGCCATTAAAGTTCTTGGCCTTGACAGTCCTTGAGTGAACATAATCCAAGACACACCACACTTTCTGACAGCCTCTTTTAACAGGCATTCCAATGCATTTTTCATACTTCATCCTTCATGCAGCCCTAATCATCTTCCCTTGAAAGAGAAACGATACTGCTCACCTACAGTATTTCTAAGTATACACTTCTTTGTTTCAGTTCTCACTTTTTTAGATTGACAGTGAATTTCTAAGGAGGTAATTGAGTTCTAGTTATGTAAGATTTCAGTTATTTTTTCGGAGGCTGGGTTTGGGGTTTTTTAGGAGTTTTGCAGTTACGTAACTTTTTAATATTTTTCAGTAGTTTTGTTTTTACTTTTGTGGGAATTTTGCAGGATATCTACAGTTCTGCTTGCAGTTATAATGATATAGTGTTACAAAAAGTAACCTAATAATGTGTTTGAAAGCTACACAGAGTAAATCAATTCTGTTTATAAAATGAGTCAATGCAATGTTTCGTAAGGAACCAGCATCAGGAATGATGTTATAAAGATTTGCCTGGTATCAGCCAAGCTTTAGTTTTATTGTTGTATTGGCTGGAGCAGTACTCAGATGTGTAGCATTCGTGTGCCACGTTGTTCTCACAGCACTGGTACCATGCGGGAACTTAAACATACAGTTTCTTTACAGTGCTGACTCCTTGGGCTTTGCAGTGTATTTCCAAGAGCACTTTGAACTATCAAAACCTGTCATTGCCTGATGAAAGAAGTGGTCCTTTCCTGCCTCCCGAGCTGCTCTTTTCTGCTCCATGGTCATCTAACCACTGAGCTAGCACAGGTCTCTCTGACCTTACAGTGAACCGGACTGGTGAAGCGCTCGAGGAAAAATTAACCTGTCCAAAAAGCTGTTTGGGAGCAGCTCTGGTGAACTGGGTGAATTAAGCGAATAATCTCATTTGACTCACCCTGTTAAGTGCAGTAGTTACGGTCATTTCTAGAGGAGCTCTTGTAGCTCCAATAACTGAACGTTGACATTACAGGAGGGCTAACACAAAAGCATAGTTGTTGGGCCCTGTTACAGCTGTGTGCGCCAGGGCCTTAACAGGAGGGAAGGGGACCAGGGAAGCCATCTCCTGAGCAAGTGCCCTTGGAAACACTACATTCATCGATGCAGAGGCCCTGACGATACCGATGCCCACGTGATGTTCCCATTGTGCCAAGCAGTACTGCTCAATGAACTTGCCGCACTGGTTCAACAAGAGTAAATTCCCTCACTTTTATTCAAGTGCTGTTAAGCTGCACAGGAGGAAGGAGGAGCCGGGCTTTGGCTTTTCTCCATTCCAGCATAATCACTCAGAGTCCTGCAGCAATCCTTGGAGGTGTGGTGAGCCTGCTGCCATCCATGCCGCTGGCTGGCGCACTGATGGCGAGATGCCACCCAGGCTGGTTCTGCCAGCCAGGGACGGGGCTTGGTTCACACATGCTTCCTCAGATGCATTTGTTATGATGGCCTAACGCAAACTCCAGGGGTTCTGCCAACACTGATTCCTTCCTATATACAGCTAGACCTGCGTTTCAGGGAATACACAATAAATATAGTTAAAACTGCTTCTGCTTATTTCCTGAGAACTGAGCTTCTCTTGCTTCCAGCAGTGTTCCCTGCTAGAAGAGGTCCCAGCTGAAATTGCAAATGCCTTCCTTATAACTGAAAAAGTACAAGGAATCCTTGTGTCTCGGTATTACCTTTCTGTTCCTTAGGAAAAGGAAAACTTTTGGGGCTGGCAGACCACTAAAGCTAAGCCTTACGGTATTGTAGCACGTGCATCTTCATAAAGCAAATCCCTTAGTGAGAGTTTGGTTTGTGTGTGGGTGTGTTTGTCCTGTAAACCTGCCTGCTCTCTCACCCATACTATTTTGAGGGAAGCCTGCCCTTTTGCCTCAGTGCTCTGGCTTTGGATGGAGTGGTCCTCGTCTTTGGTCATGGGCTGGACCCACGTCCCAGACAACTCTTGCAGGGCATCTTCCTGTAGACAACCGTGGCTTTGTGGTGTGGGAAGGAGCCGTAGCCCTTCCCGTCACAGCTGCACAGGGAGGCATGAGCACCCAGCTCTGAGCCCACAGCATCCCTCTCCCATCTTCATAGCTGTGTGTCCTGGCAAAGCAGGGCTCAGACAGAGTTATCGCATCCAGTGAGTCCAGAGGTAGTGACTAACATCTTGCTTCATATTGAATATGAATATGATTTCTTCCCACCCTGTTTGGAACTTGCTGCTGCTGTGAATTTCAGAAACCTTACTTTACTCCCCTGGAATACATAATAAAAACAATCAGTCTGCAGTAACATACAGCGCTTCAACATCCTGACATTTATGAGCTCACAGTAGGAGTTTAATTAATTAAGGATGATTCTGCATTCTTCACAAGGAAGATTGGCTTTTTTGTTTACATTGTCATAAATAGTCTCGTATGTTGGAACACTTTGGAAAATACCAAGGAAATATGCTTCCCTCCCACTTTGAAGATATTCTCCCTCAGCATTTTTGTGTGGTTTTTATTATCTTTGCCTCCAGTAAAAACCCTAACACAGGCATGATTTTCAAGGAGAAGGCTTCTGTACAAACAGCCTTCAGTGCATGTTAACAGATTTAACAAAAGATTAAAGAACCAGATTAATAGGAAGTATGAAAATAAAAAGTAAGGCTAAACCAATCCTGCCAATATTCTTAGGTCCAAGTTTTTGTTTCCCTCATAATAGAAGTGTATCTCCCAATGTGTTGCATCCTGGCNAGTGCATGTTAACAGATTTAACAAAAGATTAAAGAACCAGATTAATAGGAAGTATGAAAATAAAAAGTAAGGCTAAACCAATCCTGCCAATATTCTTAGGTCCAAGTTTTTGTTTCCCTCATAATAGAAGTGTATCTCCCAATGTGTCGCATCCTGGCAGGTAACTTCAGTTTTAAGAAGTATTCCAGTGGGGGAAAAAAAAATAGCCTGTTCAGTATAAAACATTGCTGCTTTTGAGATTCTGTTTTGAAAAAGGAGGAGTGACAATGAAAAGTATGTATCGCAGTTGAGATCAGCTCTGCAGGATTGTGAGCAGGACAATAACCTCTGGTGACAGGAGAGAAAGAACAGGACAATACAGCAAGAACTCAGATTCCAAGCTTGTGGATTTGGGCCCAGGAGCCCTCTGATCCTGTCAGCATCATAGCACTGGAGCGGAGCAGAAGGCAGGACTGTGGGATTTTTCCCAAAGCCTGGACAGCCCTTCCCGATCCAGCCTCATGAGCAAAGCCTCTTCTCTTCCCGCTCAATGTAGAAAGGAGAAACTCTCCAGCCAATATTAGCGAGGCTGCAGAGCCCTGTTGGGTGTCATTTTTAATCTACCTGACTTTGTTACGCGTGTAACTCTTGCATGCAGCACCTGCTTAATCTAGCTTTTAAGGGAAAGTTCTAGGCAGTGAAGTGCAGAATGCTATTGATTTTCAATAAATCTAGAAAAAAAGAAAGAGCCCTGAAAACTGGAAGCGCAGCTTCCATTTTCTCAGCAGAATCACAACTTCATCCATATTTGTGGGTGTATAGAAATCAGAGAAATAAGAACCACCATCTTCTAGCATAACAAGTCCACCTCCTGCCCCCTGTGTCTCTGTCTGTTCTCCCAATAGAGATTATGAGCTCGATACTTGAAAAGATGCAAGGCCGGCACAGGGAGGTCTTGGAGGAACGCAAGGAACATCTCTTGTGTGCAAGGAGCGTGTCTCAGGAACCCAGCAGGGAGTGCGTCTCAGCAAGATAAACGAGCATGCCCTGAGCACTGTGCTGGCAGGAGGGCTGCTACCAGTACCTGCGTGAGCACATTTTAAGCTGGCTTAGACGTGTCCGAGCAGCTTTATAGTCAGTGCAACTGCACCATTACCAGTGTTAAGCCAAGGCATGCAGCGCCTTAGTTTTACAGATCTGAAATTTCTTTCTGATAGGAAACCCTGATACTGCAGCCTCTCTGTGCACCTGAGACCTGGGGCCAGAAGGAGAGTGAGTGAGAAGGACGTGACTTAGCAGCCCAGTAGCTACAGCACTTACCTCAGGAAGAGTTTTGGGGTTCCTTTCTCTACCTTCAGGATTATTTGTGGGTTTATACCTTGACCATCCAAAGTAAGTCATAGCCTCTCCAAAGCGAGGGACCCAAGCTTCTGGCATCCCCCAGAGTGGCCAGCCTTGAGGCTGCACAATGAGACACCCTCAGACCTGCTCCCCTCCAGGTCCCGTGGCTCCTGAGGTCCTGGCACAGCAGCCCAGCTGCATTAGGAGGATCGTCCTATCTCCCTCTTCTGTAGCCTTATGGTTATGAGGCTTCTATAGGAGAAACAAGACATGAATATCAATTCTACTTGGCCAGGGGTTATCTGTCTTGGACAATTAAGGTGAAAATAGTTTCAGGAGACAGGTTACCTGATCTAAGAGATGAACATCACTGAGAGGCAGAAGATCACCTGCTTCCACTACTGTCTTTATGCCAAACCTGACAGTCATTAGGCAGCCTGTGAACCCATAAAGTCACTAATCTATGAGAAGATGAGATGAGATTGAGATGAGATGAGATGAGATGAGATGAGATGAGATGAGGTGAGATGAGATGAGATGAGACGAGACGAGACGAGATCAGATGAGACGAGATGAGACACCCCAGATAACTCCCTGCTGGATAAATGAATTAAGTTGTCTGGCAGACAAGTCTGAGGAATAGAAGGGGTGTAAAGGACCACCGTGCATCTGGGAAGAGGGTGAAGACCTTCCCTTTCAGCAACAATGGGTCATTGGATTAGCCTCACAGCTAAGTCTCACATTTCGGAGGCATCCAGCAGCCACAGATAAGACACCATTGGCATCTGGAAAACTTACAGGCTGAGCAGAACGCTTAGTGTGGAAATGCTAAAGAAGAATCAGAAGCATTGCTTTTTTAGCCTTATGTAATTAAATTTTGTCTATATCCCATTTTAGACATCAAAATAGGTCTTATTTCTGCATTTGCCTAGTCTCAGTTTTGTGACACTGATTCTTATGCTTCTGCTGCTGAATTAAAGACTCCTCTAGTTCCTGTATAACTACTTTTTGATAAACTAAATAATTTGATCCCTTTAAGTCTCTTACTGTAAAGCTTTACCTCCAATTATTTTGAGGCTATTTTAATGGCTTTTCCAATTCAATATAATTTTCATCCTAAGTCTGCTCAGGACAATTGCAAATTATTTTGTTGTTCATTAAAAATTCAGCAAAAACCCAGTGCATCCCTGGAGCAACTTGTTATTCTGTGACTGACAAGGCATTAGTCTAAATCAACAATGTTTTCCTTTTAAATATATGCAGTCTTCCTGTCCCCATACCCCATATGAGTAACCAGGAAGTAAAATAGCAGTCTGGAAAAATCTTCCCTTCACGGAAGTTCATATGCATAGTGATTTTCCAGGTGTTGCATGGAAGCTGCTTTTAAATGTATTTTTGGGAGAGGCATTACTTTTGACTATGGCAAATTTCTATAGTTAGACGAAACGATACATAAGCCTACGGGGTTAACAGCTGTGTGAAAATTAGCATTTTACCTTTTATTTCTTATGCTTGATGAGACCACACTATTTTTCATAGTGTTTTTTATTTAATAATAAAAATACTGCTATTAAAGAAAATGAAAAATTACACCATCATGACAACATACAGATATTTATTCAAGCTATTGACTCATGTATTTATGTACCAATGTCTGTATTTGGAAAAAAACAGAAAACATAGCAGAAAGCCTTACAGCACAGACAGGATCCCATTTCCGGAAGATGCTGACAGCGTCTTGGCATTCCAGGAGCAAAACCCATGAAGAAAAATTGTTTGTTCTCACCCTTACGCCTTAAGGAGATGGACAGGTTGCTTTTGCTCTCTTCTTTGCCGCTACTTGGTATTTTATTCCGTTAAAAGCATTGTGCAGTACGGTCAGGTCATTTCTCAGTCTCACTATCTAAACAATGCTGAGCTTTCTGTCATGCCCTCTTGGTATTCTGTGTTTCAAGATGATATGCTAGGGCTTACAAAAGTCTCCAGAAGATACATTGCATTGCCATTAGTAGAGCTGGAGGTGGCCACTCAACTGCAACAAAATTTCCCAGCTTCCCTGGGGTGGAGACCACACGGGAATTACGTATCATGCAGCTTTGGAAGAGCTTAGCTTCTGCAAAAAAACTCCAGGAGATCTGAATTGCAGACTGGCTTACTGATTGTGGCTGCCTAGCTGTAATGAAACGAAACTTCACTGGGTCTGCGTCTGCTTCCCAGCCTGCCAGCAGCGCCTCTGTTCTTGTTCCGCTTGGCTTTGACTTACTGTCAGGCGTGACTTACACTGTGTACATGTAATCTATATAACCTCCATGCCGATAAAGGCCAGAGATAAGTGCCCTCTCTGTGGCCTGGCACACAACAGGCTGCAGCACTGCCTGCTACAGCACTTCCCCAATGCCATTACATCATGGCGTTGTTTGTGAATACAGACAGATCGTTTTCTGTGTATTACCGTCAGCTCAGCTAAAATCCACACATATGTCCAAATCCACATCAAGCCCTGCTTACTTTTCTCCACGCTGACTCTTAGATAGGTTTTTGCCGGGTGAAAGGGACACATGCTGGAATCTCTTTAACTTGGTTCTTTTTTGGTGTGGTATGAGACCTGATTTAGATTTGTACCTCTTACCGTGGCCCACTAAATCAAGGCACTTTAAACTGGGAGTGTTTATGTGCTGAAAACCCAAAACAAACACTTTTAGATGGGAGACTTACTAACTGGCATAAACTAAGCTAGATCCCATCACCTGGTCCTGTGTTCATTACAGGTTGTTCCTAGACCTAGCTGCATCTCATTCGGACCCACATACGGCTACACAGTGTGACCCTTATTTACATTATTTGCAGCTAGCTCCACAAATGAGAAATGCTGGCTCCTCTATCACCTCAGATAGTCATCTGACCAGCAAGCCTCTAAAACCAGCTCTGCAAGCCAGCCAGCCATCTGGAACAAGCAAAGTTCATTTCCAAAGTGTACCTACAGAGCAGCCTCCACTCATCCTCTCCGGAGCGCTGGCTGACAGCCAACAATATCTTTTCTATGTAGTGTATTGCAAAATATCTGCAGTTACATACTGACATTTCCTTTTATTCTTTTTCTCTAAAGTCCTAGTCAGCTATCTTGTTGGTTGATGAGGATTTAGCCCACCTCTGTAGAACATTAGCTGCATGCAATAAAATGCTCATCTTGGTTGCTTATCTGGTATTGCTTGTCTTTCTACAAGATAAGTCCACTAGTCATCTCTATCAACTGATTTACTGTTTGAAACAAACGTACAGATTTATGTAATTAAAATATTGAATGATTCTACTGTTCAGCACTATCAGAAGGAGTAAAATTGTGGCCAAGATTAATCTTGTTCAGTATTTCTCCTGGTACATTTGCCGATTTTTCTGCAGACACTTGAAATATTAGCACCAAATTGTCTGAAGCATTTACGCCTTGCCAATAACACTATCTGTTCAGACCTAGTAAAACATGTTCAAGCTTTTCCAACACAAGCACTATGCACTTTATGAAATCTAAATGAGGTTCTTTATGAAATCAGCATTGGTTATATAAGCACTGTGCAGTTTCATTAAATATAGATTATTATCAAGAACATTCTTTTTGGAGAGTTTTGCAGGCTCTTTTCCAAGGATAGCAGAGAAAATCTTTCAATCTGACACACTGAAAGGAAGGAAATAATTGTTGATTTTTCATATTTAAATGCAGTGCATTTCTGCTTGGATCATGTTTCATTTGAATCTGCCTGTCTTCAGAGCATGTTAGAGAGGATGCTTCGGGATAAGTTCATCTGAATATGCCCTAGGTGCATTTCTGGGAAGCTTTTTAAAAGACTGGAACTCTCCAATACATCTGATTATTTTATAGCTCTTTCTGTGCTTAAGTTTCTGGGTAATGTTTGTATAGTCTTGTCCAGGGCCTGTTTGTTGCGACTGCTGAGCTCCAAGGTCACGTGTAAGCTCTGTGTACAAAACCAGTAACCATTACTAGTAAATAATGTAAGTTTTTGAGTCCAAATCACTCCCCAAACTTTTATAGGCTGACAATTCACACCCCTAATATGCAGTGGCTTGTCTTCACATTCTTTTCAAGCTCGTGCTTGGTGGGTTTGGATTTTTAATTACTTATTTATTTGATTTTTCTGTGGCTAGATCCCTTGTGCCATTTTCCTGAGACAGCTGCTGCTGTTTTTATGATGTGTTGGAGCAGCAAAGCATCTCTCTTATCCTACTCTCCGCTGTCTTTCTTTACTTTTCTTACTGTGGAGCAGGGAAGTCCTCATCAGGCTTCAGTGCTTGGGGGCTGGATGAATTCACCTTTAGAAAACTGTGTAGACTAATGTAGAAAAGTTTGTTAGATAATGTAGGTAATGCGAAACTGGAATCCTCTGAAAAAAATGGGCTATTTTCTCCTCCTCCAGTTCAGCATGTGGTATTTTTTGTGGAAATTAAATTTTAATAAGCTATTTATTTTAAATATAAGAGATAAAAAAGGATCAGCAAATAATTTCTGGAAGTAAACAATATGGTACTTCAGTACCAAACTTCCTGCCACTGCTTTGAAATGCATTTGTAAGACAATAGTAGTTGGATACTTATGGCCCATAGGGACTAGCAGCCTCTATAGAAAGATGTTTACAGAAATACAGGGAGCAGGAATATTGGGCTGCTTGGAGTATAAACCTTGGCGCATCACCAAGGTGTTTTGCTTTTGCAACTAAGAGAATTCCCAGCTGGTGGAGAATGGCATTTTTGTTAGGACTTTCACTTCTGCCAAGGTCCAGCTTCATGGCAATCATAAGTTTTAAATATTGACTTCCCTGCCCTTAAAAGCTGTCTCATGCATAGGAATGCAATGACAGGAGTGTTGCCACGGGCTGTTTGAAGGATTCCCAGCAGACTTGGTTTTGTACGTCAAGACATGGCTATCATAAATCCAGGTATGTCATAACAAGGATGGGAGACATGAGTAGTGATGGTTTACATCATTATGACATCATAACGTCACCGAAGAGCTCACTGAGCTCAGCTCAACGTACAGAAGGGGGAGGAAAGACATCCAAGGAAAAGAGGAGCTGCAACCTGAGTTATAACAGCTCACAGATTGTCCACAGGAACAAAAAAATATTGTATTTGCAGTATCAGAAGTACTAGATTGAACAGTTGTTCCCTGTATAAACCTTCTTTTCATGAGTAACCTACTTTTTATAGATACAGTAATGATGAAGTCTGAACATGCTTCAGGTGCCATTTCATAGCAAACAGCTAAAACTATTTTTACTGTGTTCTATTAATCTTACGACCGTCAAGGAATGGCAGCAGCAAGGTATCAGTTCCAGAAATATATAATGCCTACTCACATAAGTCATAGCAAATTTTTAGCATATACCAGCATGTCTGGTACATTTATGTGGCCTACAGTGGTGTTTTTCAGAAAGTAAACTTTTAGTTGGGACAGGAAGAGAGCAGAGTAAATCTCTAATGATTATTTTAAAAGCATCTCAAATAAACTGGTATAATCCAGTGCAGGACAACCTCTCTGCCCCTCAGAAATGTGTTATCTCTACAGATATCTACTGACGAACCTAAAAGGTCAGAGTTTTTAAAATGCAAGATGGCAAGGATGAGCAAAAAAGTACTTGCCTACATCCATAAGTTTGTTGTAACAAGTTATAAGACATGGAAAATGTAAGCGAAATACTATTACAACTACTGGATCACCAGTGTGACACAAATAGCTCGAAACCAATTAAAAAATCCTACACAGGGGCTGTATATATTCTCTACTATGTGGTGTTGCTGTCACTCTTAGTTTATATTAATTTGAAAACAGGCTGTCACCTAACACCCTGTATTCTGTGATGCAGAGAGAGATCTGCTGTGGACTGAACATAACATATGTGACCATAACTTTATACTCCTTATGTTCAATGAGAATATGGCCCAGTCTTCGCCAGAAAGTGAGTTTGCAAGAGATGTCATTTAGAAATGGATCGAGTGACAGTAAGGAAACAGAGGAGCTCATAACTGTCAATAGAAAAAGTTTTTTACATTACTTCAGTGATGTAAAGGGTCTTTAAGCAGTTCTAATGGCAATGAAAGGCAGTCTGGAAGCTGGATTAAGTTAATGGTGCAAAAAACTCTTCCTGGAAATGACAATTAAGACCTGTGTGTTTTCAACACTGTTGAATTAGCACTTCCAGGACTTCCACGGGCTGTGACACAGCCGTATTGTATAAGAAGAACATGGTTTGAAATAAAAGAACAAATGACAACTTCAGAGATGAGGGGTATCCATAATAGAAACACTTTAAAGAGCAAAAAGTGGAGGGGTCGGCCAGTGTTCGGAGAGCAAAGTGAGAGATTTGTCATGTGTAGGAGGAAAAGAGAGGGACACTGTCTTCTCGTCAGCACATTTGCACTGTAACTGACTTTCCCATGTTTGATCCTTTCTCCCTGTGCAGATTTAAGCATGTGGCAAGGCTGGTAACAAACCCATCTCTTATTCAGCCATGCAGAACATTTCTCTCACACAGCATTACAGTGACCCAGATTCAGCATAGAACAGAGAAGTCAAAGCAAAGGACGATCAAGTCCGTTCTAAACCTCTTTGTCCATATGAAAAACAGGATGCAACTCAACCCCCCTCAACCTCATCCTAGCCTGGAGGTCACTTTAGCAGCAAACTCGCTTTTTATTTTTCACCCAAACCACTGTTGTTTTCCTATAAGTACAAAAGGAGGCCCATCCAAAGGGGGCCTATGCTCCCCCGAAATTCTCTGTGTGTGTGGGTGAACATTTCCACCCATCTCTCTGCTGCACCTGTACAAATGTCCAAGATTTAAGAGTTCAGAAGTGAAAGTTTGTGTCTCAAACAGACATCTGTTCTCAGACTCCAAGTATCAAACTTTGCATGGTGTTAGGACAAGTGAACTTTCAGAGATTTCATGATGATGAAATAATAATTTGACATTTTATCTATCCAGTATGCCACTGGATGCAGACTTCTAATATTCGAACCAAGGCCTTGCAAAGTCTTAGAACTGGTTTATTTGCCTTTTGGTCTATATTCCCTCTTTGAGTGCTTACAGTAAATTTAGTGAAGGGTGGGGAGGTTATATTCGGGCCTATGACATCATCACATGTTCTTTGCTAGGTACATAACGTGATATGTGCTGTTTGCTGATCTGGGATAAGACTTACTTGGCAGAATGATTGGGCTTTCAGGCTGCCAAGTCTCTGATGTGCTTTCAGTTTCTGCAGCGCTAGATGACTTTGCAGAATATTGCTGCTGAGAATTGAGCATCTGATCTTGCAAAATAAAGGTACACCATCAGGAGATGCTGAGACCTAATTACTTTTGTGGCAGTCAAAGGTGTATTTTGCATTTTTTTCAGCTTTATAGTAAAATTACTATAGTAGTAACATACTAGTTATGCTAGTTGTCTTAGTTTTCTTAATTTTTTTAATACTATAGACTTCCAAAGACAAGAGAAGACTCAGTATAAAGGCGTTTCAAGATCTTCTGTCTTGGGCAACCTCAATGCTTTCTACTGACAGTGCAGAGCCTTCTGTAGGGAACACATACATGTCTTGAGAGTAGCGTGGGTGCAATTTCACATTAATTTCATCTAACTTTCAGTAACTACAGACTTTTTTAAAACAGTCCAGCCTCCTCCCACCTTTCTTTCTCTCTTGCTCTACTTCCTACTGTTTTTTTGAGTCAGAACTAAGAGTCATTTCCATCACAAAGTGAATTTGCTTTCCAGTTGGGAAAGTGAGCTGAATTGACCTGCCCTAAAGCTCCCAAAAAAAGGCAGTGGAGCTCACGGTGGGGACAGTCAGGCAGCCTGTTGCGGTGATCGTCTTGGGATTGCGTTGCTTTGGCGTAATATGAGATGCTCCCACAGCTGCCCTTTCCAAATTCTTTAGAAGTCCCTTGATCCTCAGGGATCTGTAAACCACAAAGGAAAACCACTGCTTAACTAATCGGATTATCAGCTAGCTCACTTGCATGTAATGCATATCTAAACACTGCTTAATTCGAGATATTAATTACAGCCTGCACGGAAAGAATATGCATAAATCTTTAATTACATGGAAAGATGTTAGATCTTCAAATTTGTGGTTGGAACTCTTGTTCCAAGGGTTTAAGAAGCTGGTAATTGCTCGTGATAACCATTCTACTCTGTAAACTGGCTTTGGCCATGTACTGGCAAAGTACTCGCTGTTCTCAGTTATGTTGCCAAATGCCACACAGACCAAACCCAAAAGAGAGTAGAATTTTGTAAATTTGCTATTTTCTCATAAAGCTTCAACATTGTCCCGGTTCTTTGTTGTCTTCCATATCTGATTGACTGTAAGTGAACTCAGGCTTAAGGGTTATTTTACTCTAAATTGTCTTTATTATAATGTCATCTTGTGCACCCTATAATGTGAATCCCTTTGTGTTCTGGGCTTAATCAACAAGGGACTGCGCACAGAAAATACCAGTGTGCTTAGGGCATAGAAAATAAATACTGTATGTCTCATGACTGTCTTCTTATCGGAACAGCACTGACACTGATTTATTTACTAATCCCATTTGTAATTGTGATGGACTGTCGCTGTCTGTGAATGGATGCTAATACAATTCTGACACATGAAAGTGCATTAGTTTTAGAACAAATAGTGACAGTTTTTTTGAGCATCTCTGAAATGGTTCCTTTGCTGGTTCCTCAACTAATTTGTCATGTGGAGAGCTTGCACATTTAGCAAACCTGGAAAGAAGGGTAGAGATGGAAATATCTTTTTATATTTCAGTTTTCTGTGCAGGATTGATCCCATTTTGAAGATTCTTAGATAAATCCTTAGAAGTTATTCGAAGAATATTATTTGGAAGGTGAGAAACAGTGAAAAATTCCCTTGCCATAAAAGAATCCAAACAAGATTAAATCTTGCCTCTCAACCTTTCTGAAGACTTTTTTGGCAGTTTGCTATATTAATTTGAAGAAAAAAATTAAACAGCCTTAAAACTACTTAGAACTTCCTTGGGGCAAAATTCTGATACAGATCCAGTGGGAAGCACACAAATATATAGAACAGAGAGACAATCGCAAGCGTGAGTAAGGTTATGCCTGGAGTCTGAAACCCTTAGCAGGATGTATACTCTGAAATTACTCCCATGAACCTCATGGTGAAGGGAGAGTGCCTACATGATCGCGTTTTCTACATAGCTTTTCACAAAAGCTTTGCAGGAGGGACATGTGTAGCAGGTTTCTTCACAAAAGAGGGTCGTTCTGAAGTATATCAGATGCATTGCTGATAGCTTCCCTATGGAGTTTATTCAGTTCTGTAAGTTTGTTCATGGAATTAGTAGTGAGTATCCGTAATAAATACAACGAAATTTAGCTCTCAGTTGCTTTCCAGTTAAAAAAAGACTATTTTGCTTCCAAATTTGTGAATCTTCTGATTTCATTAGTATGTTGGATGAATTCAGTATTGATTAATGAAACTAATATAAAAAATTGAATCATGACTCTGATAATCAATAATAAATTTGATTTTTAAATTATGTCACACAGTCTGCAGGTGTAAGAAAAATTGCAGTGCTCATAGAATATCAGTCTACTTTTTATGGCTGCCTGCAATTGTCCAACCTTTATCAATTCAGTCCATCTAGATTATTAAAATCATTTCTCTGTTTACTGCTGTAATTCACTGTACTGCTCCAATATGCAAAAAACGTCTTTCAGTTGAGGAAAATCCTATAGTTAAGTGTCATGTAAGTGACTTTAAGACTTCTGGCTTATATCTAATACCTGGACAGTTTGAAAGTCCTAGTGAAAAGCAGGAAAGAATGTCCAATTTAAGTTACATATCTAAACATCTGACATAAAAAAACTGCCTAAAAACAAAGTTATGATAGGGAAAATCTAATTAATTAATACAAACACATTTCTTGAGACATATGCCCAGCAACGGTACACCAAGACTCTTCTCTCAGTCCTGCTCTGGCCCAGCCTTGCCCAATTCCTCATCTGCTTTACTGGCAGAAACTTCTTCCCTCCCTGCCCATCAGTCACCTGGCCGCAGCTGCTGGTACTCTGCCAAGTCATCTGTTCCACATCCTTCTCTCAGCACAGTACATCACTGTGCTGATCCCGCACCACCATAAATACTCTTTCCTCACCCTTTTTAAAATTCAGTANCTTCCCTCCCTGCCCATCAGTCACCTGGCCGCAGCTGCTGGTACTCTGCCAAGTCATCTGTTCCACATCCTTCTCTCAGCACAGTACATCACTGTGCTGATCCCGCACCACCATAAATACTCTTTCCCCACCCTTTTTAAAATTCAGTAATAAACCGACAAGTGTGCCATGTCAATCTTTGCTACAGGTGGGTTTACCTTCCATTGAAGTTAATAGCAGTATTACTCTTCTAATCAATTTAAATAAACCAGGACAGCATGGATTACCCTTGGAAATCTGACTGTGCTTACTATTTGAAGGAAACACACTTAATTAGTAAGAAGAGCTAGAATGAAACCTACACAGAATAATTCTTCATTGCTGTCCTCTCCAAATTTTACTTTAATATTAGTCAGTAAAGAAACGCAAGTACTGTTAGGACTGTAAAGTGGTCATACCTGCCTGCTTAATTCCCGACAGCAATACACTCCTAGAGGAATCTCTCTGGTGGCATCCTAGAAGCAGTGAGCTCCTGTGATTCTCAGCCTTCCGTGAGGTCAGAGGTGGCAAGCTCAGCAGAGAAGGCAGAATAAAATGGATTTCTAGCAATGATCACAGAAAATTTTCATCCAATTCAAAATCTACAGAGAACTGATGTTTTCTCTGAGGCAAGAAATAATTAGTTTCAGCCTTGTCATAAATACAGCACCTTCTTAAAAAGCTTAAACTGACAAGTCTACAAGTTCTACATTTACCACTAAGCCTTTTATCAGTAACGTGTGGTCATTTTAAAGTAGTTGACTTCACACTGTAAACCTCCCTGTATGGATACAGTTTGCGCTTGCTGCCAGAAGGGAAACCAAGAGGCCTCAGCTGAACTACAGGTTTTAAAAAGAAGTAATGCAAATTAGCCTCTGTTATAATACTACAATTAAATGGTTTCCAGTATCTGGTGTGGTTTCTGAGCACTTAATGTGAATGCATCTGTCCTACGCTGTCTGTGTAACGCAGCTACTCCCACAGCCCCTGGAACTTCTCTTTGAGAGTCTGTTGGGAAGCTTTCCTCCTGCAGGGATTATCTGAACTGGATTATTTCTATAGAATCAGGAAGGCTGGAGGGGACCTCTGGGACACCTGGAGGTCTCTAGTCCAACCTCCTGCTCAAAGCACCTCCTGTGAGAGCAGGTGGCTCAGGGCCTTGTCCTGTCAGCTTCTGAATGCCTCTGAAGATGGAGATTCTGTCATCTCTCTGTGCAACCTGCATCCTAATGGTAAAAAACGTTTTCTCTATATTGAGTCAGAATTTCTCGTGTTACACCTTGTATCCACTGCTTCTTGTTCCTTCTACTGTGCACCTTTGAGGAGAATCCGTCTCTGTCTTCTCAACAGCCTCCTATGACGTAGTTGAAGACAGGACTAAGTACTCTTCTTAGCTGTGGCACACAAAACCGAAACAGCACCTTCTTTTTTGGACTTCAAGAACCTTGAAGTCACCAAGGAGGGGAGGCCCAGGTCAGCCTGAAGGTATTCAAATCCACAGCTTAACATCCTAGGACATGGTCTGAGATCAGATGGGAATGGGAATTACTCTTCAGGACTTCTGCCCAGTGTTGAAACCATTGTGCAGAAAAGACTGAAGACTTCAGAAACCTAGAGAAAGGGAAGAAACAACAACGGGGTGCCTGGCTCTGTGACTCTTTTCCATTCTGTTTTTTTTTTTTTTTTTGCAGTAGGAAGAGATTATGACTTTTGCATGGAAAAAATATTCTGTAAAATGTATTAGTGGTACTGGGAGAAGACACTTGTAAGCTGTAGGGTCATTAAGACTAACAGTCAGGCTCCTTCCTTTTGTGCTCTCTCTCTGGCCCCAGAAAACTTTTCATCACTTCATCTCTGTGCAATGGCCCCACTAGGGAGAAAGGTAGCTAACCACCAAAGCGATTTCAAAAATGCTTTGGAAAAAACCGAGGTCCAGTTAATGTTTTACATGCTGCTGTGCAACAGAAATTTGTTATTAATCATGTTTATCGTGAAACAGTAATCTTGACGGATTGTTATTGTGCTAGACACTGTACAAACTGAAAATAGCAGACAGCCCTGCTCACCCTCATGGGTTTAGAAAAAGGAATAGACATTAAAGATAGGACTTACCTGGCCAAAGGCAGATAGATATCTGCTAGACATCATAAAAATGAATTTCCTCCTAGAAATGTCTTTTCCTGACTAGTGACAGGGGACCTCAGATATTGACATCTGAAATAGAGCTCACACCACAACAGAGGCAGTACTGAAGGGTAGAGCTCACGACGAGTTTGCAGCAAAAGCCATCCATGTTGCCTTACTTAGGGGGGATAAAACAGCTAGAAAGGTAAGTGAAAGAAGGAAGGGCATGGGGGGCGCCATTACAGAGAAGACAGAAGATCTAGGAGGTGTAAAGAGATGTGATGGTGGGATGAGAGGAAAGACAGAAAGGGACTAGCTGGTCAATGAAAGATGTACAGAGCTCCCTGAATGTCCAAAGATTTCTGCTTTGGGACCTTTGCGGGCTGTCCCTCCTGTCTTGAACTTTGAAAGCAAAGCTTCCCAGCAGTGTGTGAGCTTGGCTGGAGGGCATTGCCCCAGCTCCCAGTGCGCCCCTCTCCCTGCGTTGTTCTTGGCCACGTGGTAGTATCTTTGGCTGGGTCAATGCCTTTCCCCTGTTGCCTTGCCTGGTCCTGTAGCTGCCTCTGCCAGCTGCCACGTTATGCTCCTGTTTAGCACCTGTGACTCCATCAGATACCTGATACCAGTTTTTTTCCTTCTGCTGTGTTTTGATAACAGCCTGCCTTCTGGGTGAAAAGGACAGGGAGATGTCTCTTTATGTTTAGATGTTGCTCCCCACATTCAGGTGCTGTAGTGCTGGCAGCATGTGGATTTCTCCCCTTACCTCTTTTGTATCTCCAGCCAGGTAGACTTCAGACAGGGATATCTAGTTCACCTGGTACTGAGGTATCATTAAAAGACTCCTTGTTCAACGCACATATGACTTAAGGTGATGATAGGATGTTTTGCTTCAAGACAAAATAACAATTACTTTGAGCTGCCCGGAGCTACACACCATTTCCAAACTAACATTTGAATCTTACTCAAGGAGAGAATTTAAAAACACGTCAATGCACTGCATTTTAAATGAATTCCTGTGAAAGAAACACTTGAAACACAGAGCTCAGTACTTAATCCCTGATATGGACAGGTCCACAATGTCTCAATGAACCAGAAAACTGCTTTAAAGACACATGGAAAAAGCTGATGGTCAATCCTGAATAAATGTAGTTGGTAGGCAAGGAATAGGGGAGCAAATGTCTGTGCCACAGGTGCAATGGGGCATCACTGCCCAGTCTTCCATCACAGCAGATGATGGAGAATAAAGGTTCACCAGGGCTGAAACAGCCCCAGGTCAGCCCTGGATCAGGAGAGCATCATGGTTGCTTTAGAGCTCCTTGGTCCTCTGAGCTCTTCAAATATCTCAGGGGTAAACCTAGAATTCATATCATTTGGGTTCCTAGAGTCACAAAGATAGACCTAGGCTGCCTGTTCTGCACTGTCTGATCCCTAGGGGATCTCTTCGGGGTATCAAAAAAGATTACAAGTGCATAAAGTTAGCCTGTAGAGCTCATATTGAATACACTGAATGTACATATTGTCTTCAAAGAACAAATTCAACTTTATCTGTGGCCAAATGTGCACTTGGTATGTGTTTTTTTAGAACAGCGGATATGACAACACTGGATTTCATGTTTTTTCTCCAAGCTTTTGACAGTTCACTGTAAGCTTTGAAGTCTGCTTTACATAACCATGAGATGACTCAAGAAAAGTCAACTAATTTCAGAATTAAAGTTTCACTTAAGGGCCTCAAGGGCCAGAGTTTAGCACCGAAATTAGCAGTCCATCGGAGACCCTCACAGCAGGACATTTAACACTTGCTCCTTGCCTTTTGTGCCATGTTTTGTGTTTTTCACAGATGGCCAGAGTGTACTTGCTCTTTGCATTGGTGTACAGGGACATGGGTTTCCCTTCCACATCTGGATTATTCCCCTCCTCCTCAAGTGTGCACCATTCAGAGTTGTAGTCCTGGTCTCTTGGTATGTTCTTCATCAGTCCGTTTGCATAATACATTTTACCATCATTGTGCCTTTTATTGTGGAATTACAGGACTTTAAACCACCTCAGAGGATTTGCTGAATCTCATGTGCTAAGTGTGAGGCTCATGTAATTCTCTCTGGTTTCCTACTCTGCTGCATTTGTAGCTCCATCGCAGCCTCTGCTGTCCTGTGGTTGTTCGTGCCAGATGCAGAAGATGTGTGGTCCAGCAACCTGCTGCCTGTTGCCTAAGGGGCACTGAGCCGCAGAGAGGCTGCCGAACTCTGCCACACTTTGGGATCTGTCCATGGGTAGGCTGCCATGGTTAAAGGACAGCAGTGCGGAGACACAATCTGCGGGCTCCATCTTGCCGTGTGACCAACCTCCCATGCCTCCACCTTCACAGCTTTAGCGGGGACCTAACAATGATGTGTTCTGGCTCTCTTAGGCCATAATATTTTTTTTCTGCTCACTTCAGAAACAGAAAAAGTAAACCAAAACTGCTTAGCAACAGTAAGATAGTTTTAGATTTATATGACATTTTATTTTCTATTGTAATGATAGTAATTACATTGTCCATGTCACGCTGCCATCTCAGAGACAGTTCAGAAGACCTGAACTGCAGAGCTGTCTGCATTTGAAACACTGCTGCATGTGGAATAGACCATCTCCTGGAATGAACTTCCACCCATATTGCTATTTATGCATGGTCTGTAAAGAGAAGATGTTTGCAGGATGCTAATCTCTTCTCCCTCTCAGCTTGTTCTGGGCAGGGCTAGAGCACACGGGTGCGAAGCACTTCTTATTGTTGATTACCTAATGCTAAGCATGCAGGTGGGGAATCTGTTCCTCTGTAATCAAGACCAGATGAAAAGCTGCCCAACCTGCAGATGTCTGAAAAAACAGTTTGTTCTCATTCCACGCTGTACCTTGCAGGTAGTTGTAATGATTTGCCCACAAGTCTACTGCTGCACTCTGTATAATCAGGTAACTTCACTGAACTTGAAAATAGACTTTTAGAATATCATCTACCCCGAGCAAAGGCAAGAAGATCTTTATTACGTTTAATAGCTAGGTAACTATGTCTAACCAAAATATCTTTAATTGAATACTTAAGTCATCTTCAATTCAGAGTAAGAGAGCCAGCTCTCAGTATGTTAGCTTTCTACAATCCCTGTAGGACTTTGATGTTGCGTTTCTTTGTAGCCACCTTCCCTCTGGAAATGTGGGTCGTAACATAAGTTTTAAGAGGAAGAAGGTGTATTTGTGTTTTCTCATGTACCTTCATATCTCACAGATGCAGCAGTTCTGGACTGAAGCAGTTACTGAGAGCCAAAGTGGTTATGGAGGGTCACAAATAGCCGTGGTACATCATCATTACGTGTCAATATTAGGTCGTATCACAATTTGCCAGTAGATGGAAGGAGTGCAAGTATTTTCAGCTCTCGGCTACTGAGAAGAGGAGATGCTTGGCTGGTACCTGGAAAGGCTGTTCCTCATGTGATTGCTTTCTGTCTGATTTGATGTGACGCTGGTCTGCTCAGCTGGGGCTCTCAGTTCCCTTCTGGCAGCTCCTGGTTCAGTAGGGCCAGCGTGCAGCTTGCTCTGCCTGAAATGCTGCAGGTGTTCCCCAAAATTTGCAGCTTCAGGTGCTAAGAATCAGACAGACTGTATTACAGAGAGACAGTGCGCCCTTTCCTCAGGATTTCTTACATCAGTGGGAGTAATAAGACCGTCAAATCTAAAACAATCCACAAAGAGCTGGATAATGAAAATAATCCAGTGCTACAAGACTAGCTGGCTCGAGCCACTGCTCCAAATAAAGCCAGCACCCTAAGCAACAACCCTTTTCATAACTTTGCCTGGCCCCAGGGCAAAGGAAAAGACAACAGAATACCTTTCAGTCCTTCCTTTTAATTTTTTCCAGTTGCTGCTGGATTTTGCATGGATTTCTTGGGGCACCTGCTTGAGATGATACGCGATGACCATCACCTCCCCATAGCGTACAGTGAATGATTGCACTTCAGCAGATGGGGTGAAAGCATCATTGGTCACTGCAGAAAGATGTCCACTCATCAGAGTGACAGGCCAGTGACTGTATCAGCATGTCGTCTCGGCGTCATTGAACTTAGAGGTGGCCTTTCCAAGCCTGGCTGCTACTCCTGGCCAGTAAAGGTGTACCTGAGCTGCCACTACTGGTATTATCTTTGCTTTCTAGATAAGATAAACAGAGAATTTGATGCTCTGGCACAGTTAAGTCTGATACTTCTCACAAGTGCTAAATTCATTCATTATTTATTGTTGTTGCTTATTATTTGTGAAGAGCTGGCTTTGTGCCCAGCATTTTAAAGAATTCTGACTCCTGTCTTCATTGAATCTTCCAGAAATATGACACAATAGAAAGCAAGGGTTTTGTTAGTGAGGATTAAAAGATGAAGGAACTGTTGCGACCCACCATTTCGACTTAAAACATGCAGTGTTTGGATTTATAATGTGATGCCAAAGAAATGTTTCCATTAGCATGCATAATCATTTGGGGGCAGTGCCGACTATGCTAGCTGGTAAGAAGGTCCCAGCAAGACAGTCATAGGTGCTTTGGAGATTTCTGATCACCTGATTATCTCAGGGCAAGCAGACAAATTTTGAAGGGAAAATGCCATGCAAGCCATTTCTCAAGCTGTCAGCAGGGATCTGTTTCCCATTTATCCTACCCTCTAATTTCCATTTCTTGATTCTTGGAGATGGGCATCCTGGAAATACAACGAGGAGTGCAGACTCTAGGGACACGAGACCAACCTGACTCTGCAAGGTGGTTGCCTGTGACGTTGCTTGTGCCTTTCCAATGAATCTGTTAGTGACAAAATGTTTTCCTGTGAATGTAGCATCAGTGACATCACTATCGCTTACTTTCTTCAGCAGCCATGTTGCATCTTATGACTTTCTTGGCTTGTTACGTGTCTCTCTGCCATTTTCTGAAAGCATGACAATTTTGCCCAACAAAGTAACGTAACTATATGAAGAGAGAAGATGCTGTAGTGGCACATTTGCTTCAGCTTTATTCATGTCTTGTGGAATAGAAAATACATTTATTTTACTAATGCTGAGACTAGTTTCTGCCTAGCTCCAGACTCTGGAGAAGGTGGCAAGGTGACAGGCTTGGAACATCTTCCAGGTGGTTTCCAGATCAAAGCCCTCTTTGGAGTCAGTCATGGTCTTTTAGCACATCACCAGCTACATGCAGGTTTTGCATCTTTAATCCCTGTAAGCATAATTAGGCAGGCCTGGATTTACCAGAAGTGCTGAAGAAATGTTAATCCTCACCCACTTGCCCCTTCCCCTTTCTGACTCCCCTCCCAGCACCCTGTGCTGAGGGCACGAGTGACACCAGGCAGGAACAGGTGGGATCCGAGAGTTTGTGAAGAAGCCCAAAGCCTCCCCTCATGGCTAAGGCAGCCTTGAGCAGCTCTTCTAGTTCCAGGACCGTAACACAAACTCGAAACCCAAAGACAAGTGAGGTGTTTCACCTGGCCCTGTGCCAGAAGTGGTTCAGTGCCCTGAGGTTTGGGATTTTGCTGGATTGCAAAGGAGAACTGGGATTCAGCTAACGGAGTGCCTGTCATGTCCGGGTCTTGCACATGCTTTGTCCCCATTGTAGTATCTAGCAGATTCAGGCTGTATCTGATGCTCCTCATTGACCTGGCTGCTTTTCCTTTGTCTTTAGTAGATTTTTCTAAGTTCTGCCTCATTACACATTAAAAGACTTATATCCTCCTTTCACTGACCCAGGCTTGCCCTCATTTGTCCAGGGGCCCCTTCCCAGAGTCTGGGGAAGGAAACCTGTATTTGGTAGTTGATGTCTCCCTGTGGCTGAGGGCAGCACCGGCATATGTGACTGTTTGTGCCAAGCCTTACTTGTCTTTCATATTGGTTTCTTTCTCTCCAGCTTAGTTCAGTGTGTATTCATGAAGAATTTGAGGATACTTTTTGCCTAAAGGTGACTGTATGCATGCACATATAAGGAAGGGAAAGAGAGCAAACACAGCTGTCCTCTGGACCCCAACCGCTCCCTTGCTCACCTCGCAGGTGCTGCCTGCAGCACTGGTGGGGATGGGGAAGAAGCTGTGACTTCTGCTCCTTGCAAGTGTCCCTCCACCTGCTTGCAGCACTACAGAGGGAATACGCTAAGGAAAGCACGGAGAAGATTAGCGTAGGTAGAAAGAACAAGATTTCAGTGTGCTTTTCCTGTTACTTGCTAGGGAACTGCTAAGCCCAGTTTCCAGAGAGGTAGCCGTGCTTGCAAAAGCGTATTCCAATGTATGTCACTGTGTAGCTGTCATTTGGACGACTGTCTTTGTTGGTGTCCATAACCAGAACTGAAACATATATCTAAGCACTGATGTAAAAAAATAGGGAAGAGTCTTACACTATGTTATTATTTGCAAAAGGAAAGAGCTCCGTGACAGCCCTTCCTTTGAGTTGCTGTGATGCCCTGTTTTGACCAAGTACACTGCACCGTGAATAAGGGTAGGTGGGTAAGAAAGAAGCACATTACAAGATTGGGTTACTCTGTGCACAAGAAATGTTTTGCACGGGTCAGAAAGGGAGGCATTGTCAGGAATCCTTCATCCCACGGAAAGGCCTAGAGGTCCAGTCCAGCTCAGAGGTTTGGGTTTTGTACAAACGGGAAAGAGGTTAGCTTGTGAACCCCGCGCCCTTTCCGATTCTAGGAAGAACCAAGTGTCATGTTTTCTGAAATCAGAAAATGAGTAAGATATTCAGGCTATTTATGTCCAAAGTAACATTTTGTTTTGAAATGTGCCATTTGGCCTAGTTCAAAGAAGCAGGGGTATTTCTATTTTAAAAATGAATGTTAACTTTATTCTAGTTGTTTAATTTAGAACCTATGAAGTCTCAGAAGGTGATAATTTGGTCCTCTTAAACTGGCCTTTTTAAAGTCTCGGGGGAATCCTGAGGATATATAATGTTTGCTATATATAACAGATCTGTGTACTTTTATCTGAGTCATCATCCTCCTACTTGAATTGCTATTTGTTTGCTTAAAACCAAAACACAAGTCTCTGGGGAAACGATTGCTGTGAGCAAACTATGGGTAGTTTGATCTACATCATGGACATTTCTCCGAGGCGCCTGACCAGTGTAAATTCTCATCCCCTCTGGTAAACACCCTGGGGTGTGCCGAGAAAGCCGAAGTAAATGGCACTAAGTTTAGGGTTTTAAAAAAATGTATCTTACAACAAAGATGCTTTTTCTCCCTCTGCTAGTAACGTGCTTCCCTACAAAAAACATTGTTTTCCGTGTAGTTTCCCGTGACTTTGTAAAAAGCATGTGCTGAGCCTTTGTTCAGAAAACTGCCCTTCTACAAATGGAGAAAATGATGCTTTAGGAGGCTGAAGTCCTGTGTCAACTGAGATTTGGCTGCTGGTTGTAGCCCCAGCTTGATTATAATCCGACAGCCACTGTACTTGACTCACTGACAACTAAATGTGTGGCCTGATGTGACCGACTCTAGGAGTCGTGACTGCTGCTTAGCAAAACAGGGTGAAAACGTCACAGGGGGCCCTGCGGCTCAGAGAATGATTTAGGCAAAAATCTGTAGGGAGCTTTGCAAAGGCTGAGCTGAGCCACGGTTTTTGTGAGCAGGGATAAGCAGAGAGACAGGCAGTGTCGGCCACTCACCCAGGGACAGAAGATAAAACCCGGATGGGATATGCTCCACAGATCACAAGTGGGAGGATGCACTGGCTTTGCTGACCTTATGGAGCTATGGAGGGCAAGTTTCCAGAGGACCAGCAGGACAGCAGCGCTGTCTTCATGTTGGTGATGTTACAAAACTCTGCAGGGGTCATCCCCTCTACTAAACTTTTATGATCTGTAAGTGGTTCTGCTTCACCTTCCTTAATAGACTCACATTTCCACAGCTCTCATCAACAAAGTAAAGTAATCAAGTACCTCCATGTAGGAGTAAATGTCTTCTAAATAACACAGTTGATTTAGTTCAATTTTGGACTTGCTGAGTGCACTCACACAGCAGGAGGTCACTACAGGTACGAATGGTAAATACAACACCCACAGTGTGTCGCCAGTGTCAGACTAAACAGGTTTCCGTTCTGAACAAGAGACCACTTTGTTCCCCACAGCCGCTCCTGCCCTCAAGCGCCAGTGGATGAGCTGTGGCCCTGCTCTGGGCTGTCTAGCCACCGACACTGCCTTGCCTGGCCAGGCTCCAGGGGCAGACACCTTGGGAGGCTAGCTCCTCACCCACAGCTGACAGCTGAGGGTGGAAAAGAAAATGTGACAGAGCCTGTGCAGTAAACTCCAAAATAGCCGTCAGCGAGAAAGATATGTTCAGAATAATATGGTCCTGGCAATCCAGAAAAAAAAAAAAAAACAACCTCCTAATTTTCTCAGCATCCTGGCAGTGCTGTGGATGGAGTGGATTGCTGCAGTACTGATTGCTGTTGTACTGGTTTTCCTGCAGGCCTGAGGTTCAAAGACTTCTCAGGGTGGGTCTGAACTACTCTCCTTTGGTCCCAGTAGGCTGCCAACTATCTGGGCTACAGATCACTGTATGAAGTACCATGCAAAAAGCTCTGTGTTTCTTGCCTTGGTGAATAGGTAAGAGCAAAGGTTGACAAACTCTGGTTCACCTGAAGCAAGGAAGAGCACCCCAGCTCCAGCTGCCAGGCATTTAAACACACAGGCTGTGAGCAAGAGATGGCATGTAAAATATGAGAACTGGCCAAGTTTATTTAATATGTTGGCTTTTCCACTGCTCTCAGCACTGTTATCAGAACACTTAATTTAGTTACATGGAGCAACGTGGAAAAAAACTGGTGAGCATAAAATGAAAAAGCCACTTCCGAGTAGCTTCGAAATTAACTGTTAGTCCCTTTGCATTGCTGGAAATCTAGTAAGGCACTGATTACATATAGGACTGATGAGTTTTAAAATACGCTCAGCTTCAGCTTTTATATACATATTGCTCAAAAAGCCTTGAGGCAGGAAAATATGAAGTCATCTTCTCAGGACTTCAGCGCTGATACCACTAGGTCTTTTGAGCTGACTACTCAAAGGCCTTCTCTCCATTCCCACAAGGCAGCTGAGAAATGGCCAACACAGTGTGCTCAACAGCTGTTTTTCTGTCATTCTTTTGGGATGGGACCACTGTAGCCAGAAGATGAGCTAATCAGCCCTCCAGTATGGGACAGCCCAGCTAATGGGGAAGGTCATGTGGAAAGCCCTGGGGTGCGTGACAGCAGCCACCAGTCGTGGTCCATAGAGCCCACCACAGCTGCAGGCTCTGCAAGGGTTTGTTTTCCTGACTGCCGTTCCCAGGGGACTGGGTGGCCAGGCTTGTCCATGTGCTTTGCCAAAGAGCAAGGCTTGCCGTGTAGAGGAGAGGGTTTATTTAAACAGACAAATTAGATATGCCTCCCACAGCTACACACCACCCTTTCCTCCTGTGGTTGCTTGAATAGACAGTGCAGCGCAACTGGAGAGCGCTGGGGACCTGTGGGCTCCTGCCAAAATTACCTAGAGAGTGAGGAATGGTTGACTATTTGCTCCCTTCTTGGCTTGAACCTGTATGTAACTGGGATGGGAAAACAGCTACTCACTAGGAATATCTCAGACTATAACATCCTGCATAGTCACAGACACAGCATGATTCGCTGCCTTCATTCTATCTGTAGTGTCTAGACCCTCCGTGCCCTGCCCTGCATTCTTGCCCTCTATTAGGTTGCGTTGTTGTATTCATGTTTGAGCATTGCCAAATGACTGAAATCCAGCTTCTTCACCCATTCTTCCTCTCACTTTTCTTCACCATATATCCTTGCTGCTTGCCTTTTCGCCAGCTCTGGCTCTGCTCCAACTACAGAATAAGATGATTCAATTTACTAGAACAGCAGAGAACTAAGTCAGGAAAATAAGGGAATAGGGAGAGAGAGAGAGGAATGTGCAGCTGGAAAAGGGGGTGGGAGGGAAGGGGAATCGGAGAGGGGGATAGCGAAGACCCTCTCTCTGTGGCAGTCAGATTTTAACTTGGTTCCGCAGTCATGCAAAATCACAGCTTCCCCCTGAGCAGCAGCAGTAGCAGCAGTTGTGTTGGTCTTTTTGGAGGGACTCTTCATCATGAGTAAACCTAGAAGATCCTGGCACAATTCTTTCCAGAGGCTACTGATGGAGCTGGTATCACAACTTGGAGTACATGCAGATATATCACATGTTTAAAGAACAATGTTCTGGTTCTGATTGATTGATTGATTGATGCTGTGTCACAAGAAGGTTGAGCTTGGGAAAGCATCCAGCTTGCAAGTCCTGCCTCTATGAATAGTTTTTGTCCAGCAGATTCATGGCTAGAGGAGGAAATTCAAAACTGTCAGGCAAGGCAGCATGCAAACTGATCTTTCAACTTGCTGAGCCAGCTGAGCAAGAGACTTTAACACTAGTATTTGAAGATCTTTGAAAGGATTTTTCTTTTTAGAAGGTGAACTACCTATCTCAAAAGATTATTCCTCCCTGTAACCAGGACATTTAGAAAGTAATTTGCAGTCACTCCCACAAGTGTTCAGCCCTCTTTGAAGCATGACCAGCTACAGCAACCCGCGCAGGGCAAAAGCCAGCAAGGGAGGAAGCAGAATGTCAGCGTACAAGTATTTGCTGCAAAATATAATACAAAAAGAAGTGACTCTCCCCAAATCCTCCTGAAGCAAAGCCAGGGGTGACTGCACCAACCTGCTATGGTTTGCTGGCACTTAGACTGATATTTGACACTCCCTGAGTTTCCTTCCTCCTCTGCGCAGGTGTTATTTCATCAGCGGGTGAGTGCCAGCGGGGACGGGGGAGATGATGTCAGTGTACCAGGGCTGGGGTGGGCGCTGGAGTAGGCTTGCAAGCAAAGCAGTCAAGAATCACAAGGTGACTTGGTAAAACAGAAGGCAGGAATTGAAATGAATGTACAAGGGCCAGATGGAAAGAGAGATTTTCATCTTCTGCTGTTCTCTCCTGTTTTTTCTACTAGGAGTCCTCTGACAGTGTGTCCAGGTACAAGCATTGTGTCACCCAATGGACTCACTGGTGGCTCAAAGCTGTCAGGGCCCTGAAGGGCAAAGGAGCTGCACAGGAGCTTTAAACAAATTAACGCTTTCAAGCGTGGTCCTGGTTCATGGCTGCATGTCGTGAATGCTCTGTCACTTCTNCAATGGACTCACTGGTGGCTCAAAGCTGTCAGGGCCCTGAAGGGCAAAGGAGCTGCACAGGAGCTTTAAACAAATTAACGCTTTCAAGCGTGGTCCTGGTTCATGGCTGCATGTCATGAATGCTCTGTCACTTCTGTGTGAGTCTGTTCATCTCACAGGCTGTAGAAAATTAAATAGAAAAAAGGGGAACCATTTTCCGTCAGTTGAGTGACCTGAACTGGCTCATCAAATTGTCAGAGGAGCAGCAGAGACGGCATTAGGTGGAGGGAAAGACCACTGCCCAGAAGGGAGAGAGGAGACTCGTTGCCCTGTTTCAGTGGTTGCAAGCCATTAACTAAGGCATGCACCTTGTGAAACCTCACCCTCTGATGCAGCGATAGAATTGCTCATTTTGTCACTCCCTGGCACAGTTCTGTGAAAATGATCTGAATTAGCCTCAGTAATTTTCATAGGAGATTTTTTCCAGATCATTCTGAGACTGAGAAGAGCGGTGACAAAATGTGCCACCCTGCCAGCAGATCTAAGGAGTACAGCAATCTTCAGGGAAGTGTGGGAGGGATAAAGAAGTAACCTCTTAACCCTGTTCATCTGTGGCCTGGACGACACGCCTGGCTGTGGCCTAAGGTACAGCCAAGCAGTATATTTAAGCTGGGCTAAAAGAGAACTACCGCCAGAAAGTGCCAGGCAGCCCCTCACCCCTTCCCACTTGGATGCCCTCCTGCCATTTCCCTTGGAGCAGCAGCGATGCTTGTCTTGAGTCTGTGGTGAGCAGGTCAGGGAGTTAATACAGAGTAAAACAATCAATCCAACAGGAAGAAAATGAAGTTTTTCTGCTCACTGAGTAAGGTAAATCAGCTAATGGTGGAGTTAGACAAGCGCCGGCTCCAGCATAAAGAGACGGGCAGAGGACAGCCCTTTCAATGGCAGCTACTGTTACAGTGGCACAGCTTCATTGTCAAGAGCAAAGACATTGCCCTTGAATACAGCACCTGCCTCTTCAGGCATGGCGTATCCATTTGCTATAGCTGATATAGCCACCACTGTGGTATTTAGGGTCCAGATTCAATAAAGTTCAATAAGGTGATGCCAAGGTGCTTTCCAGAACACCATACTGAACACGGGTACATGTACAAAGTTTAGAAAGTTTGAGCAAGTGAAATAGCCATTGATCTGATTTGGGTAAGGGGCATCCCTTCAAAGTGAAGTGGAATTTCAGCTTTAGCCTTTGTAAGAGCAGCCCGCAAACGTTGTTTTGTTTACTGTGTGCTTTGATTCTGAATTTTACCTTTTAAGTTTGCCTCAGCATTTTGTGGTCTTTTATGGAGAAGGCCTTGCGGACTGTGTCCTGCTGGACTGAGCAGGATCCAAAGGAAATGATTCTGTAAAGCCCAACTTACAGCCAGCGCACGAAGGAGGTCAGCCTTGAAACGGAAAGGAGTTCTCAGCCCCAGCTCTGACAATCTGCTATTCCCTCCAGACACTTTTGAAATTGTATTTGAGAATCCCATTGCCAGACATAAATCAGTCAGTTCTACATTCTATAGGATAGTTCAAGGATGCCTATAGAAAGTTAATGATTTGCGTTAAGGGCTCTGTAGTTGCCTGTGTTCCCCTGCTTTGTTTTGTTCCCGATGGTTAAGGCAGTACCCAAACTTCCCCACCCCACGGTGCGACCCCCACCAAATAGGTCCTTGGTGCACATTGCAATGTAAATAGATGCCGAATACCTGGCCTGAATAATTAAGCTTTAAAAATCTAGACCAAAATCCATTGTCACACAAAATGGACCATATAGATAAGAAGCAGGTAACTGAGAACAGTCTTTCACTGTCTGCACTTAACCAGAGACGCTGGCCAGAATTCAGGAAGGATTAGGTGTTTCTACAGGAACCAGATCATTTGCAAACATAGCACTAATCAGCTGCTAATGCTTTGTGCTTGCAGCTCTGGGCCAGAGCCCATTTCTCCTGTTCCTTCACTCCTTTGCTTTCTAAAACACCATCACAAAAGGACACGAGACTTTTCTGCCTTTTTATCTTCATCAGTGTAGTGGTTCATCTTCAACAGCAGTCCTAGTCAGTGTACTTGTGCTACTTTCTGTTATCTCATGATATCCTGTGGATGATTTTGCCCAGTTGCTACAATTCTAAGTTATCTATGTATGGTAAAACAGTCTAATTATGATACAATATCTGAGGAAATAGTCCAAGCAGGGTATCATCACTATTTGGTCAAAAACAGACTCAAAACCAAAGCTAACCAGTCTTAGCACAAACTATATTGTGTATATCTACCACGAAAGGTATTTCTACAGTCCTGCTAAAAATAACTTATAGGATGTATACCACTGTTGTTGGGGGTTTTGTTGGGGTTTTTTTCCCAACTAATAGCTTGTTTAGTGGAAACTGGGCTCAATTTCCAAAGAGCAGAGAGATTTTAGTACTTACTTCTTGCTAACAGCAGAGTATTTGTTTGGTAGGCGTAGGGTATAGCAATAAATTTGGTTTACACCTTGTATATTTTATCATTTTTTACTAGATTATAGTATGTTATTTGAAGTGAGTTTGTGAGTTTGTGATGACTGATTCTATGTACCATGTGTGGGTGATCACAGGTACCGTATCTCAGTCACCTTCTGGAGCAGCCTTTCTGAGCTCAGCCAACTGATATTCCTCAGGTGCTTGCATGGCTGCAACGCAGCAGTAGCATTTCAGTGGCTTACAGTCTATAGGATAAGGGAAGAGTATTGTCCCATTTGACTAAGAGAGCGCAGGTACAAAGGAGGGAATTATTACGTATAATCTAGGGTAACTGGGCGCTGCTGTTCTGCAGTCCCGCTGCACTGCCCACCCACTGCGCTGCCTGACTCTGCATCCAGCAATTGCACAACTGTAGCTAGGTCAGTTTAAAGACCTGATGAAATGGAAAATTACATCTTTCGGTGGGTTGGTCTTGGAGTGGATCAGCTTGCTGAAACGGCTGCCCTAGTGGCCCCAGCACAAGTGCAGTGCGAGGCAAACAAAGATTGCGGTGGGGGTTGCAAGGAAAAGATGAGGGTGACACTCACCTTGAGCCTGTAGCTCACAGCTACCAGCTGTTCAGGGGCAGTGTCAAACTGATAACTGAGCTCAACAGCAAGTCCAAAGAAGAGCCGGCCCAAAGTGGAGCTCCCACGCACCACCTCGGTGCCACCAGAGCTACAAACAGTTTCAGTTGTTCCATGGGCTTCACTGAGTTGTTAATGAAGTCAGCGCAGGGGGCTAACAGTCCACTCTTTCGGAGTTGCTTTAAAATATTTTAAAAACTTAAACAAACCTTGTCTCCTGAAAAAAATTTGTCTTCACGTACCCAGTAAGTGTAAATTGCACAGCAGCATGGTTTTGTACCATAGCTTTACAAGCTTCATATTGCCTACCAGTTTCTTGAAACATTTACAACATTTAAAAGAACACTTGTATATTTGGTGTCTGGTCAGGATATTAGCTGATGATAGTTTGAGAAGTATGTACTGATGCTGGAACTATATTTCAGAATCTATCCCTTAAAAAGTTTAATGAAACCTCCCCAAATGGTAAGACTTCCAAAATCATGAGTTGTGAAAGTACATTTAGACCGTCTCTTTTCTTTTGCTCTTCTCTTCCCAAGAATTTTCCCACTTAAATGACAGTTCAGGAAATAATTAACGATTCTTAGCTACACTCCAGAAAAAAGATGTGGATGAAAAACTTATCTGATTATTTGGTGGGGGGGAGTGTGGGTGTGCAGAGTATGATGTGAGGAAGATGAGGATGCCTGGGTGTTGGGGGGAAGGTTATGGTCACTTGTAATGAATCTCAAGGTTGGAGGAAAAGAGGTTATAGCTTCCAAAATGCTAGCTCTCTCAATCTTTATGCTGCTCTGCTGTTTCTAAGCTTAAGCACACATTTAAACCTGCTCAAAACCCAGTTTTGCGTAGTAAATAATACACAATTCGGCCTTTAAAGAGCTTTGTAAGTAAGGCAGTTTTTATAAGGCAACATTGAGTTAAAACACTGAAATGTTGCTTCTAAAGCTCTTTTCAACTCCAGGTACCAAAGTTCGGGTTTTGTTACTTTACCCCCCACCCCTATCCGTTTGCAACTGGGGTCAAAAAAGCCGTCCAGAGCAGCATGGCTATGCACATGCTGCCAGCCTGCCCCCGTAGCCTAAATTACCAGTAAAAGGGCTAGAAGTCTGAAGGCAGATCTATGTACGGTGGCAGCAGTTTGGATGAGGGGATGCATTAAAACCCTTTAAACCCCGCGTGTTCCCTGCAGCACAATTCTCTTTTATCTCTCTCCTCTCCCCTGCCAGAGGCTAAAGAGCTCATCTCCATAGGGCTCATCTCCATAGGACTGGGGAAGCAGAGCCTTCCACAGGCTTTACTTGTTTCTGACCCTCTGCCATTTCTCCCAGTAGCTGTTGTGGCTTTATAAGCTTTATCTGGAACTTTTAAGATGTTTCAAGCATCTTTGCAGGAATCTGATAAATATATGTGAGTAAGTAAGTTGGAGAAAAATACAAAACATTTTGGGACCTCCTTAAAAGTTCCTAAAGCTTTGCTTCACCTACGCATTAGAAATGGGCTGTTTATCTGAATAATGGATTTTTTCCTTTTACTTGGAAATACACTTCCTTCAAAGAGTTGTGCAAGTCCTTAATATTAACTGCTGTAATGAAACAACCCCTTGGTCTGGGTGCGAAGTCTGGTGTGTAAACATTCACTCTTTTTATTTCTTCCTTAGACAAATAAAACCACATAAATCAGCCTGCTGCAGGCTGGATAAACCTTTCTCATAATGAATTTTTTCATGCAGACAGCTTCTGGGGTGGGGGTGGGGGGCAAAAACTTAAATGTGGTTACTATGTCAACAAACGACGGGATTTAGGCATTTTTCTCAAGGACCTACGTCTGCAGAAGGCTGAGGGAGGAAAATTTATGGAGCGTGTTGCACTGACACTCTTCCAGCTGTTCCTCCCCCTGAGAGCAGGGGAGGCACAGGGACACCGCCGGGGTGCCGGGGCTCCTTCGGAGACCCCCAAGTGCTCCGGGGAGCCGTGGAGTTCTGGGGCTCCTCACGGAGGGTAACCTGGGCTGCTCAGCGGGGGCTTGGGGCATTTCGGGGGAGGAGGGGAGCACCCCTGCTTTTCTTTGTGCTGAGCTGAGATCTTTATCGGGTTTTTGGGAAAGATTTGTACATGCAAGCATCTGCTGCGCTTTCTGAGGAGTCCACAGAGAGGTAAGACAGATATCTTCTCTAACAAGTTTCCTTTCCCGCTCTTTTCCCCTTCCCTCCCTGAGTTACGAGCCCTCACCAGTGTCCTGGCCCTGTTACATCCACAAGCCTCTGACCACGTCGGCATGACCGCCGCTGCTGTGTCCCGGGGGGCTGCGATTCTGCGGCTGGTGAGGCACCCTGGCCAGTGAGGTGGCTGTTCGGCCAGGCAGGCTCACCCTCCCAAAACTGCACCTTGGCCACAGTGACAGGGGTGTCCATCTCGGGAGTCCCGTGTGACTACGGCCCTGGGAAAACCGTTGAGCAGAATCCACAGCTGAGCGTTGCTATGCCAAATTTGGGGTTATTTTGGGGTCATGAGCGCTTGTGGTTTTTGTTACTGCATGAGACAGGTCTTCTATCTACATTAGATTATTTCTGTTCGCGTCTGATCTGGTAAATTAGTTAGGATGGGTGAGGAACGGTAGGAGCTTCTGAGGGGAATTCAGTGCTGTCTGGGAGATGAGGAGATGTGCTGGGAGCTGCCCGTGTGTGGCCAGAGTTGTTCTTGCGAACGCTCCACCGCCCTGCTCCGCTGCGGCTGCCCACGTCTCACCCCTCCTTTTCCAGCGCAGGTCTCGCAATTCCTCCGCTCCATCCTCATGGGTCACAGCTAGTCTCTTTTGGGCTAGTTTGCTCACGGGATTTTGGAATTCATCACACAAGCACATTTTTGTACAGTGAAAGTGAAGCCAGTGTGTAGCATTTTGTGCTTCCTTTACACCCACAAACTCCGGAGTCTTAAAAAGCTGCTGCCTCCTCAACTCCTGCTACTGGCATCAGCAAACTCACTTTAACAGAGACGCATGGGGTTTCACATATCAGGCCACAGAAAACCCATCTCAGTGCTCCTGTAGGAAGAGAACAGCTGTGTGGAAAGATCAATAAACACAACCAGTTGCTCCAAGAGTCATAAAATGGAAAGACTCCACAAAATAAACCGTGTGGCAAGAGGCCCTGGCTCCAGACACTGCAGAAATCATCCTGGGAAATGCAGTAATTAATGGGAAGCTTCAGACTTGTTTTCTTTCGATGGTTTCACACATAAAAATATTTGGTTTAGGGGAGGAAGTCACAGGGGTAGGAAGAAATAATTACCTATGCAAAAGGATAGCTTGTTTACACTTACTGTATTGGAGAAATTGTTCATGAATTGTTTATCTATGTGAAAATAAAACACTCGCAGTGCTGCGGAGGCCAGAGAAACCTCAGGTGAGCTGCATGTTTGCTGGCTCGCCCTCTGAGCTTAAACTGTCTGGGGCTGCTTTGCTTTTACTGACTCTAAAAAATAAAAAAGTGAAAAACTGTATGAAAACTGTTTCAGTGAAATTTTCTTCTTTCTACCTCCGTTTTCCGTGTTACTGTAGCTCTTTGCTCTTTTGTTTAGTCTGCGTATTTCCCTAAGTTTTCCCTTAGAGCTAAGGAGAGAGGAATCCCTTGGGAGCGGGCCCCCCCTCGCTGGCTCGCTGTCACCTCTCCATCAGCACCCAGAGGCCTCTCTGCCCGCTTTGCAGCTGTCAGCTACTGCTCCCTTGCTCTCCTCAACCTCTTCTGGTGTGGTGGTCCTTCCCCATCGCTCTCACATCTCCCTCAGCCTGGTCCACTCCTGCTCTCCTACCTGTGTGCTGCTGCTGCTTTCGTGGGTGCTCACGCTCACCAGCCTGTGCCACTTCTCCTCCTTGCTCTGCCATCGCTTTGGTGACCATTGTTTCCCTGGAGCCTTCTCATCACAACAAGTTGCCTGAGGAACGCCACAGACTCCACAGCCATGTCATGTAGAAGGGAAAAGAGCTGCCTGGGGTTGTAACTTTGCTGCAGGGCAGGGTATGCAGGATTCATGCAGAGCTCTGAGTGCATTTTCTCCACTCAAGGAGCTGTAGAAGCAGCCAGTGGTTCCTCTGCCTGTACAAAGCTTAACATAAGGAGGGTTGCTTTCTTCCCCTTCCTTTTAACATATCATCTTGAAGCTTTTTGACAGCTGTGTGCCCATGAACTCAGATCTTGAGGTGTGAGTGATGGACAAATTAAGATTTCTAAATTGTTATAAAGCTGAATTTTAAAATTAGAATAATTTGTCTTGTGTAGGGGTTTGTATACATGTGAAAACTTATCAGTTTTGCCTCCCAAGGGAGGCAGACAAACCTGAAGCTAGGGTATCTGAACTTAAATTGAAATAATTCATAGATCATCAGTGAGAGTAGTTCATGTGTAGCCATGACCAGAATTCTCAGAGCCAGCTTGTAAAAATATGAACAGATGAAGGTACCAATTTTCAGATGGGGACACAATTTTATTTTAATTCATTGACTCACATGTAATTACAAAGCACCATGCTGTCATCTCACAGAAACCAGAACATGTCTGTGCAGTGTGTGTAACTAAAGGTGACATTTTCGACACTGACCTGTAGATCGGTGTTAGAACCCAGGCCAGTGATGGAGATATGCAGACCTAACTGGAAAGATGATAGTCATAAAACCATGTTTGCACCGTGTGGTGCAGACACTTGTCACACTCTGATCTCATTTCCTGGTTGGAGATGCAGGAATCCTGGGAAGGTGTAGGAGAGTGCATGGACAGGGACTTCGACTCATGCACACCATGGTGCTCCCTAAACTTGGCACTTGCTCTCTGTCCATAATGCATCACACCCTCTGCGCAAGCTGTGCACGTGCATGGTAGCAGCACATCTGAGGGTCTCATTGCAGCCCCTGGTGAGCTCAGTTGCCTGTCACCTAGAAACTATTGGCAAATAATTCCTCCTTTTCCAATCAGACTACATTTCTGGATGGAAAAATAAACTATTTGAGCGGGTAACACTAATAAGGAAACTTACAACCAAGTTAGTTTTTCCTTGCCCTCCTCTTTCATGCGCTTCGGTGAAGCAAATCAGCGGGCATAATTTCTGAAGACATAGTGCATCAGTTAGAGGCACTTCTCAGGGAGAGCTGGAAACGAATNATTCCTCCTTTTCCAATCAGACTACATTTCTGGATGGAAAAATAAACTATTTGAGCGGGTAACACTAATAAGGAAACTTACAACCAAGTTAGTTTTTCCTTGCCCTCCTCTTTCATGCGCTTCGGTGAAGCAAATCAGCGAGCATAATTTCTGAAGATATAGTGCATCAGTTAGAGGCACTTCTCAGGGAGACCTGGAAACGAAGATCTCCTTGTAGCCATTGTGAATCCTTTCCAAAACCTTTTGCGTCTCTGTGGATTAGTACAATCAGCAAGCAAATCTCAAATGAATGAAGAGCAATCAAGCATGCCAAAGTCGTGAGTGACTAATTGGTACTTGTTGCCTTTCTTCCAATTTGCAGTATCATTCCTGATCGTAGCGTTGAGAGTCATCTGTTCTGAGAGGGGCCACAAATCCTGTCAGAGAATCTCGTATTTAATTACGTGACTTTGTTTCTCCTCTCATAATACTAACATGTCCTATGAGGTTGGAAAAGAACATCACCAATTTACTAGATCTGTTAGCTGTCCCTGCGTCTTGTGCATTTTTTGTCATCTAAATGTAGCTGTCCTTTAGATTCAAACACACAAGGAACAGTATGATTGGCCGGTCCTTGGTGCCATTCTCTCTGCATATACCGTTTCCAGAGCCCTAGAATGACATAAGCAGAAGTCAATTCCAAGAGTTTATGAAGCAGCACTGATAAACTAAGTCTGTTACTCAAATCAAAACTTGGTGCCTCTTCATGAGTTGGATTCATATTTTTTGGATGGAATACTTATAGGGAATGGAATAAAGGGAAATTATGTATGCTTATTAGAACCATTTAATATGACTAAATCAGATATATTTTATGAGTCTTTTAACATTATTATTGTAAGCAAACGAGGATGCATTATTTTTATCTCTTCCCTGCTCAATTAATGATTCCAAATCTTGGAATTTCTACTTTCTTTGGAAGAAAATAATACCGATGCAATTGCAGATCAGCAGACAGGTAATCTAGAAGTTCTGTATTTCATGAAGTAGTGTTACTGTAGTCTATTCAAAGCAAAATAACAGTCAGAGACATAAGTATTTGTGGGAAGATGAAGTCTCTGGGAGACTGACACCGTAAAGCTTTTCCTGTCTGCTGCGATACAGAAGACTGTCACACCTATACATGTCCCAGCTGAGGGGAAAAAGTCAGGGTCTGTGAGATGAACTTGAATAAGGCCATAGAGGTTTTTAATTAGACGATTTTAACAAGCCTCCCAACTAGATGAGAATTACAGCTGTGAGTGATCTCCCTTGGCAGTATAGGGCAGCAGCAGTTGTCTTCATATGCTCTGTGGAACATGGGCAGCTTTTGAACTGCAGTTGTGGAATGAATCAACTTAGCAGGGGCAGGCTCAAGATCTTTTTCTGCAACTTGCAAAAGCAACCCCATTTTCAAGGAAATTAGCATGTACGTTGCACTGTTGGGGCAGCGGGGAGATAGTCTGCTCGTAGAGAGGCCTCCTGTTTTACAAGGCAGTATATTCAAAGCTTTAGCCAAGACCATGTAAACCCCCACTGTGTAAAACTACTAGTCCAAATTGCACAACCTGAACCATTAAAATGTTATTTTAAGTCTTCTCCGTCTGATTTAGACCTAAGCAAAGTACCTGGCACAACTGACCAATTAATAAAGTGAAGCGAAAAGAAAAATCATACGAGTTTGAATCTGCTGATTCAGCTATTGTATTTCTAGATGTGACAGGTTTATCACTCTGTCTAGACCTTTAGTAGCTGGCACCGCTTATTAAAACAATACAGATTTATTTTTCCTGCAGAAAATTAAAAGACAGTTCTCCCCTAGAGTATTGTTGAATTGCAAAATCCTGAGACAAGCGTGGAGTCAAGGAGTGAACCTGGCTCGTGTTATACAAGTTTAGGTCTTACACTATAATAATCTAAGAATGCTGGGATGGATAATTATATACACACAAGTGCAAACACATATATGATTATAATGATGAACACCAAGGTAGATGTACTAGGTAGGTAATGAGAACGTGAAGGGCGTTATGGTATATTGGTTGTAAGTCTTCCTTATATGAATTCCCCAAAGGCAGAGTTTTAATAGCTCCTACATGTTAAGGCCTATGTGTGTGAGGAGAGGCGTGACTAGATCTCAGGGCATCAAGAGTGCTCAGTTGAGTGGCTCTGTACTGGGCAAGGCGAAGGCTGGAACAGCAGAGGCTTTTTGGCTTTTGCGGTGTATTTGCAGCCTTTGCCCATCAACTTTGGGGAAAAAAGAGAGGCTAAATTGATTCTTTGGGTCATCAGCTGAGCCATACTGGCAAGGAGGAAAAAAAATCCAACAATTTTGGCTCCCTCCCAAGAAAAAAACTAAAAAAAGGAACAGAGGGAAATCTGTTAGCTTTGGGGTTCGCACCTCAGACGAACATGCCAGACTGAGAAGCTGTAGAGCAGAGGACAATTAAGTGTCTTTTGCTGGAGAAGAGGTATCTGGCGGTGATGAATGACTAGGTGTTACCAAGGGAAAAAAGTCTCCAGAGAAAAAAAACAGTGAAAGATGCTGAGTTCCCCCCAGCAGGGAATGGACCGTAACACGAAGAAGCAGGCAGGTAAACTGTCCATGACTCAGAATATGTGAACTCTACAATGCTTTTTTCTATATTAAAAATGTTACTCTACAGTAACTGTTTTCTGTTACGGACTCCTGTTCTTCAGCTCCTTACAGAACAGAGCTCTTAAAGTACCAGGCAGGGAGCAGGAGTCACTGTCACTCAGGGGGCGGCAGCCCAGTGCCCCTGCAGAGGCAAATGGCTGCATAATTACGTGTACAGGGAGTGATCTCCTCCGGCCCCAGCGGTGTTTGCCCTTCCTGCTACATTCATAAAGACTGTCACATCACTTTTCCCTCCTCCTGGATCCCTGGTTGACCCCTGAAATTGCATAATCCTGCTCTTCCTACTGCGCACAACTACCACTCCTGTCTCCCGACATCTACTTCTTTATGGTACGTTATTCCTCTTCACTTGGGGCAAAGCTCCCCAGCTTTCTCTCAGCCAATCTTGGCTTCAGATTTGACTGTAAAATCTTACCGTGTTCAGAGTCAGGCTAAAGAGTCGGTTCGTTGCCCAGGCAACCCTCCCCCTCTTTTTTAAATATAAGCATCACAATTTCTATTCTTCAGCCACATGATACCAGTCTGTATTTGAAACACTCATTAATCAACCTTGCTAATGCACACGAAATGTGTCATTTTGGTTAGTACTATGTTCTGGGAGAGAGACTGTACTATTTGGTCTTTTGAAAATTTGGTTTTGCTGTTGTTCTCGACGTATTGACGCTGTATGTAGGTATGTGGTCCTGGAGTTGTTCCACTCGTACCAACTGGATGATTTTAAAGAGAAGGAAAACAGTTTACAGGATTGAACCCCATTTCATATCAGTCAAATACAACAGTTGTTCAATAGGAACACAAAACATGGCTTACATTTGGTCCCCAAATGGTCATTTCATGAAGCTATGCTAACAGATAATAATATGCATTATTGTGCTAAGAAGAGTTACTACTTGTCACACAATTTTAAGCCAGCTTCAAGTGATATGGAATGTGAATTTCAACAGCAAGTCTGCTGAACAAAGTCTCTTAAATCTGTATGTACTTATACTGCTGGCACACAGTGCCAAATGAACAAGGAAAACACCTACCTCATTAGAAAGAATTATACGTCTGAGATGTTGCATAATTTAAAATTCCTCTGTCTCTTTCCCTTCTTTGTCTCACTGGAGGGAAACTGGAAGGGAAGAAGAATGTTATACCTCTTGCTAATGAAAAAACCAAAAATATTTCTGAAAATTCAGCTTTGTCTAAGATCTCTGTTCAGGACACTTAACCTTTGAACCAGTAAAGGTCCTCAGGATTGCTCTCACCACAGGTTCCACAGCAACCTTTGATTTTGAATCGGAATAGACTTTGAGTATGTTTTATGATAATATTTTTAGTCTAAGTAGGATGACCATAATTGTAGACAGAACTGTACTGAAGAGCTTGGTTTGATTAGTCACTGGGTCTAACAGTCTTATATTTGAAGGCGATAAAAAGTTATTTATTTCCATCAATCTACTATAAGTGGGAATCTAGATTATGTTTTCTTTCCTACGCAGACCACAGTGCACTGCTATGAGGATGGCAGCAAGGGATAACTTTCTAGCAGAGTGGGATGTGTGAAGGCTGTTTGGCAAGATAAATGAAAAGTTGTAGAAGACAATGAAATCCCAGGAAGGGAAAGGGCATGACTACTGAGAGCTAAATGGATAGGCTGCAAATGGAAACTGTCCAAAACTCACAAGTGATATGAAAGAGAACAGCTGAGTTTTATCCTCTCCTGGAAGGTATTGCCACATTTTCAAGTTCTCAAACCTGCTTTATGAAGTCACTGTGACATAGTGTGTTTAATACTCTCTATGATTGACAGAGAAATAATTATTATTTACAGAGAAATAATTATTAGCTCATTAGTTAAATTAGACCCAGAATGCAAAGAGTTACTAATAAAAACCAGATTAAACCAGGTATTTTTTCCTTCCCTTAGAGATACAGTCATGTCAAAGTATTGTGAAACAGAGAACCATTCTTTGCACGGCATTAAAGAAGTCACCAGAGAACTGAAGACTATGCCATGCTCATAAGTATGTGCAGAAATTTGCATTTGGGAAGTAGGAAGTGAATTGAACAGTGAGAATGCACAAATTCACTCACATGGTTGACAGGTATTTGGTATATTATGGCATTGATCTTGCAAGAGGTTGGTCCTTATGCACATCTCTTGCAAATCTATGTTCTAACCATCTTTACAGAAACTGATAAATCCATGAAATTTCATCACAAATACCTTTGCTTCATATATTTTGCCAAATTTATTTAGTGTTACCTGCTTATTTTGTGCTTTCTAACAGATCTCCATAGCTTTTCTAGTACAATTTGCTGAAGTAATCGAGTATGAGGTTCAGGTGAAGAGATGAGGGGTACTCGGCACGCAAGAACTGCAGGCAAAGGCTGGTATCTACAGCACCAGTGGCTCATTCATCCTGGGTCCAACCAGGAGTAAATTCAGTCCCTGCTAATACGTACAGCTTCCTCCAAGCTGCCTGTTGGCTCTGAGCAGGAGGAGGTGAAAAAGATTAACACTCAGACAGTGTCACTTGCATCTGAGATGTCTGCCTCTGTACTACATCTTTCTTCTGTATCCAAGAGTCAGCTGGAAAGCATCTGACCTGTGGTTGCAATGGAGTCTGTGGGACCACTGCTGCTACCTTCAAGGCAAGAAAAACTCTTTGATCTCATCCTGAATTTTTCATAGACACTCAGAATGTCGTATTTGGCATTTCTGTATGTTTTCATATTTCTTTGTGTTATGCAAAGGCTTTATGCTCCCTGGAAAACATACTGAATTTGATTGATTATGCTAAACAAATTCAAGAGCGGTTTAACTACACTGTAACTTGGCTTTGCTCCTACACAGGGCTCACCTGGCAACCAGCATTGTTTTTGGAAGCCAACGTTCCCACTGCTGTGTGCACAGGTAACATTAAGTAAGAGTTAATTTGGTGCACAAGAACCAGCTGTCTCATAGAAAGCCAACAGGACAAGGCCATTGAACTTTAGCTAAAAGTGACCTTGATTTGCCTACTAGGCATCAGCTGCATCCTGTTAGGTTTAATAAGTAATTCATTCCTCCTTTATCTTGGACAACTTTCTTCATTTGTTTTCCTGATTAAACTAAGGAGTAGAGAGAGCTTGATAAATTAATCATCCCCTATTTTACTTGTATTCTACTGCTTTTGATTAAACTTCCCAGCACTGCTTACATATTCTGAAGTTCTTCTCTTTCATACGTCCTCCATTTCCTAGGGTGCTTTTATGCAGCAGTAGAAAATAATAAGCGTCTGTTGTAATGTTCAGGTGTTCAGCAGCTCACCCAACTAGCCACTTGAGGCAGGAAAGATACACCGCAGCAGCTGCTGACCTTAATCCACGTATTTTGTCAGATATTTCCTCCTCTATGAAAACTCCTGGATTCATTTTACCATGATGAGGAGTGCACTTCCTTACTCTCTTGTATTTTTGACTAGCTCTTAATTATGGTAATTTCATGTTCCTCAAATTCACTCAGAGCCGAAACAATTTTCTTTTTCTCTTTGTCACTTGTCCTTGCTTATGACAAGGGTCAGCATTTTAAAGTACAATGATTTGGAACTGTTTGAAGTAAGCTGTTGCCTTGCTCTAGTGTGTTAATCAGGACCTTGTAATTAAAAGTAACCTCCCAACAATGAACCAAGGCCTCCATGGGTCCTTGGCATGCTGGATGGTTTGTGCTGTGTTGTTAAAACAGTTTTATGTTACTGATGGAACAGCTTTGCTATCCAGGAAGAAAATAGCAGCATTGGCTAATACCTCACAGTTACACACTTGTGCAACACACTAGAGAAAATGTTAACATGGAACGTGATATTTCTTGGTGCACTGGCTGCTGAGAGAGGAGCGATGGATTTTGAGGAACTGGTGGCATTCATCAGTAGGGCTCTGACTTTCCAGCTTGTAAAAAAGTTCAGTGACTTAAATATGTTACTTAAAACCTGAACTACAGCATAAAATATGAGTGGTATGTGGAGAAGCTAGAAAAAAAAACGATCAAGAACGGCATGCTTTTAAGGAATGAGTTATTTATTTATGATTTATGTATTACAGTCATTGAGATTGCTAAAAAACAGGAATCCCCTCTTAATAGTGCAAGAAGCAAGTATGACCATCATTTAAATGTTTGAGCAATAGTCCAGAAACCTAACTTGCATATCTGCCTATATGTCCTCTTGCTAAACGCACTTTCCTTTCTCATTCTGTCCTGGAAACCCATCTGTCCTGTTTGTTACTTCATCTCTTTTAACACCCATGTCTGCGAGGCTAGAGGCACCCAGCGCTCAGCACCCTCCAGCAGGACTAGGTTTTCAAACAGACACAGCATCACCTGAGCAAGAGATTAAAATCAAACCAAAGGGAATACATTTCACCCAGGGTACCAATTAATTACGGGAATTCAGTGAAATACAAGGATGTGGAAGCCAAAGAATTAGTGAAAATAGAAAGAAAGCAGGAAAATTCATGGAAAGGTGCCCCAACAGAACTAGAAAATAGTGTATTCTGCATGCAGCCTCTGATTTAGGAAGATTCTAAACTTCAGATTGCCAGAAGGTAGGAAGTAAAATAGAGGGAAATTTTTTCTGTATTCGTCTTGTTCCTCTAAGCCACTTGGAGGCAAGAGAGCGGGTTAGATGGCTTTTTGTTCCAATCTAATGCAGCAGGTCGTACCCAACAACTTTCTCTTGAGAATGAGATTCAGAAATCTGGCTCAAAATCTTGCCCTGGATCTTTCACTGTTTATTTTCAATGTATCTGGTTTTATTTTAAATATTGAACTCTCATCTGGTATCTTTTAAAATAGGTATAGTTCTTCTATTTTATCAGCTGCTCTTTAATGTCAATGTTAGAAACTCCCTTACTCACCTCTGATAGGACTGAAGAGATAATGTCACAGAATCACAGAATGGTGGGGGTTGGAAGTGACTTCTGGAGATCGTCTAGTCCAACCCTCTGCTAAAGGAGGTTCGCCTAGAGCAGGTTGCCCTTGATGAAGGTTTTACAGTCTTCCTTAAGAAACAGGCTCCTATTATTGAAGAATACACATAAACAGGTTTTGCTTTTACGCATGTAATCTGTTGTGTGCTTTCGGCATGGCAACGTGAGAAAGATGGAGAGAGAAAACTGTAGGAACTTTCTCATCTTGTTGCAAAGAAATCAGACTTCCAGGGCAAAGGACAGTGGTGTTCTTTGTGCACTGACAATAGCAGTATCAAAGCAGCATCACTCTCAAGTCCTATAGAGAATACTCCTGTGCTGAGGACTCAGTTAGTATATCACTTTACCTTAGCAGCAGCCAGGTACTCAGCTCTTGGGCTGAGGAATTAATCTTCTCAAAGGCTTTAGAATAAACTAGGATCACTGAAAACATCTTTTCAGGTTGTGGTTGTTAATCTGTTCACATCTGCATCTAGTCTCTAGGCCTAACTGCCTTATATGACCTGGTGATGAATGGTGCTGTGCCTGGATTACTTCACAATTGCTAACAAATAATTGCAGAGAGGATCGCGCTTCTTTCAGGGCCTGCTTTGTGTTGTGTGGGGCTGTTACAATTGAGATACCTTAATGTAATTGACACAGCAACATGCAGGCGTACCTACTTTTTTCTTCTTTTTTTCCAATTTCTTTGTTGTTTTTATGTGTTCTGACTGTAGTAAAAATCTTGGCATGAACTCATGGTAAGTGAACTGTTGTTCCATTTTTCTGTATTTTCAATTTAATTTTGTGCTAATGAAAATATTGGATGAACATCCCTGAAAGACAACTCTTTCATTTACAGGACATATACAGCATGGGAAACATGAGTAAGTATTCCTTGTGTTGTTTTATTAACATGCCTAAACTCAGATCACCAGTCTGAACATATTGCTCCTAGCAGTGTGTTTAGTGTCCAAGCCTTCTTAAGCCTTCCTTGCTTTGGTTGAGACTGCTGGCAGTGGTTGTAAAAAGTAATAGTAGTTTCCAGAGAGGGAGCGGTCTTCTGAAAATGTAACAGATTTCCAACTGGTAGCAATCACAGGCAGAAATTCTGCAGCCACTATGAATTTCACCAGATGCTAAAACATCACATGATTGAAATCCTGGTTTTCATGAGGACCTTAAACCATTCCCATATCTGCCAGATGGACAACACAGCAGGGCATAAGCAATCCAGGAGGTTTCTGGAGTGCATTGAGGTTAACTTCCTAATGCTGGTGACTGAGAAGCCAATGGGGAAAGGCACTCTGCTGGACCTCCTTAAGCTTACAAGCAAGAATGATCTGGTTGAGGACGTGAAGGCTGAGAGCAGCTTTGGCTGCAGTAACCAATAGTGATGAAGTGCAAGATCCTGAGAGGAGGAAACAGCACAAATAGCAGGATCACAGGCCTGGGCTTCAAGCGACCAGACTGGCCTCTTCAGGAATCTACTTGGAAGAATCTCGTGGGAGAACATCCTGGAGAGAAGAGAGCTGGCTGAATTTCAAGAATCACCTCTTTCTCCAAGCTCAAGAATGGTCCAGTCCAACAAGCAGAAAATCAAGCAGAGATGGCAGGAGGCCTGCATGGATGAACAAGGAGCTCCTGACCGAAATCAAACATCAAATGGAAGCATACAAGAGTGTACTGGGTTTACATGGCAGGGTTTTCACAGTGGGAGGCAGCTGGGTGGCCTCTGTGGAGAGATGCTCTGGCTGCCCCATGCCAGACACAGCCGGTTCCAGGCGGCTCCACAATAGACCCACAGCAGCACACAGCTGAGCCCGTCAGGGAAGCTGGTGGTGCCTCTGGGAAAATGTATTTAAGAAAGGGGCAAAACACTGCACAGACGATGAGGAGTAAGGAAAAAAGTGTGAGGAATAGCCCTATGAACACCAAGGTCAGAGAAGATGGAGGGGGAGGTGGTGCTCCAGGTGCCAGAGCAGACATTCCCCTGTAGCCCATGGAGAGACCATGGTGCAGGTATCTGCTCTGCAGGCCATGGAGAGGATCACCATGGAGCAAGGTATTTCCTGAAGGGTCTGCGGCCCTTTGAGGGCCCACACAGGAGCAGGTTCTCCTAATGGGAACTGTGGTCCATGAAGGCACCATGCCGGAGCAGTTTTATCCTGAAGAACTGAAGCCCATGGAGAGGACCGATGCTGGAACAGTTCTTGAAGGACTGCAGCCCGTGGAGAGGGCCCATGCTGGAGCAGAGGAAAAGTGCGATAAGGAAGGAGCAGAAGAGACAAACTGCAGAGATGGGGTTAGGAAAGGCAAAGCCCACTGGGGATTGAATCTAGTGAGGGACATAAAGGACAACAAAGAAGGCTTCAACAAGTGTATCAGCAGCAAAAGGAAGACTAAAGAAAATGTGGGCCTACTGCTGAATGTGGCAGGGGACCTGGAGACAAAGGACATGGAGAAGGCTGAGGTACTCAGTGCTTTCTTCACCTTGGTCTTTACTGTTAATGCCAGCCTCCAGCAATCCCAGGCCCTGAGTGGGAACACTTGGAGAAATGAAGACTTATCGTCAGTAAGGATCAGTTCAGGGAGCATTTAAATAAAGCTGAATGCACAAGTCCATGGGACTTGATGGAATGCACCTATGAGGGCTGAGGGAGCTGGCTGATGTCATTGCAAGGCCAGTCATGACTATCTTTGAAAGTCTGTAGTGACTAGAGGAGGTTTCTGAGGAGTGGAAGAAAGCAAATGTCACTCATGTCTTCAAGAAGTGCAACAAGGAGGATTTGGAGAAGTACAGGCTAATGACCTTCAGCTCAGTCCCCAAGAAGGAGGTGGAACAAATCTTCCTGGAAGCCATTTCCAAACATATGAAGGACAAGAAAGTGATTGAGAGTAGTCAGCATGGATTTATGAAGGGGAAATCATGCCTGATCAAGCAGATAGATAGCCTTCTACAATAAAATGACCAGCTCAGTGGACAAGAGGAAAGCAGTGGGTTTTAGCAAGACTTTTGACACTGTCTCTGATAACACACTTATAGACAAACTGATGAAGTATGGACTAGATAAGCGGATAGTCAGGTGGATTTAAAACTGGCTGAATGGCTGGGTTCTAAGACTTGTGATCAATGGCATGAAGTGCATCTGGAAGGCAGTCACTGGTGGTGTACCTCTGAGCAATCTGCTCTAGCTGACCCTGTTTTGAGCAGGGGAGTTGGACTAGACGATCTCCAGAAATGCCTTCCAACCTCAACCTTCCAGTGATTCTGTGAATAGCAGTTACTTACATCTAACATAGAACTCGGATAGACTCAACCCAATGGATACTTGTTCAGTTTCTATGCTTAGATCTCAGTAAACCAGTTACTTACGTTTCTCTTGATCATGATTTGAAACCTCTTTGTCACAATTTCAGACAGTAATAATTGTTTTGGGGTAAGAAATTTATTTTTCATTGAGATGTATTTGCTCTGTTTCTGCTTTGACTTGAGTAGGTAACATATGCCCCTGAATCCCACTGATTTCAGAAAAATATGCTTTCATAGCTATAGTACAAACCTGGATACAACAGAATAGAAACAAGTAGTACAGAGCAGTATTGCAGTTCTACAAATGAGGTCATTAATCCTGGGCAGCTCTGATTTTCTAGTAATTTTGAACTAGGTTATTCTGACTGGTTGATCACTGGCCTTCTGTAGGTTCCTGTTGCTGTTTTGGTTGCTTCTGTCCTAATCAACTCTTGACATTTGCATTAAATAAATGTTTTATACAAGTTTGCTCTGTTGATTGTTCTTTGTTCTGGAGATTATTCTCCATAATACTCTCCACGAAAAACTGATCACTGCTTTTGTATTTTGACTACTTCACATATTGGATATCAACATCTGAAGTCATCAGGTCAAAATCTGAAATGCTCAAAATTTAAAGGAAATTTCTGAAAAAAAAAAGAAAATGTTGTAACAGGCATTAACATGCTATATAGACACAACAGGTTTAACTTACTCGAGTTTGTAAAGTACTTCAAGATTCTGAGCCTGCAGGTGCAGTTGAAGTACAAATATAATGATCTATTGTTCTCTAAGCAGGAAGCTCATCAAGATATTTCAGTTACTGAGTTGCCAAAACTGGACTGGACTTTGCTGCTGGTCTTCCCAGAATGTTAAGTGTAATATAGCTCTCTAAACTTTGGTCTATCTGTTACAACAGCATATGGTATCCTAAGCATAAGCATGGTTTCATGGGCAAGAATGCTAGAAACTGTAAGAAAAGGCATTTATCCCATTTGTGTCTCTCTTGTTCATTATTTTTATTTTTTCTGTGTGATCTGGACCCTGATCCTTCTCTTTGTACTTGTGAAGCGCCTGGAGATCAACTTCTGCCATGTAGTATTATCTGCATTTCGGTTTCTCCCAAAATTTCAAATCACAAAGCAAGATGTGGTATTTTCTTCACTTCCTCCCCACCCCAGGACTATGATCAAAATCAACATTCATATGACAGCATCCTAGATGAAACCCTGGAGTGTGACTTAAGACGAAGAAAATTACTTGGACTTAGCCTTTATGGTAATCTTTACTTAAAGCTTGATAGAAGCAGAGGAAAGTCCCCTTAACTTTAGTGGACCTTCTATCTGACTCAGAGGCTTAAAATGGTAAAAGCCCAGCCTTGCATGGGAAGAGTACGGCAGTGAGGAGCTTGGTTGCTCCTTGTCACTGAAGGCTTTGAGCATTAGTGAAATACTGGGGAGTTGTATTTCTGTCTTTATACTCTTTTATAGTTAATTTTCTTGGTACTGAGATTCCAGTGGAGCTTTCAGCTAAAATGAATGTAACTAATAATTGGGAATTCAATAATATCTGATTTGCATATTAGTGCATGAGACATATATGAAGCCTCATGCTTCGTTATAAATTATTAATTATGGTTTAAAATTATCATGGCTACATAAATCAATTATTAAGTAAATCTGTTGGCATTTCTACTTCTAAGAAATGAATGTAATATTGCCATTAAAAATTCTTCTTGTGATTATTCACAGAATATCTCCAAGAACTGTAAGACCAAAATTAATTTCTCTTTGAATTAATGTCCTCTTGCATTCAGGCTTGCAGTTGTTCTCCACATCTTGCTACTCTAATTCAGAAAAAAATACAGTCGGATGTTGCTATTTCTTCTGGGGAGGAAAAGAGAAGATCGAATCACATGCTAGCAGATCTTCTGTTATACAGTCTTCTGTATAGGAAGGGATATATGGGAGGGAGCTGTACAGGTCCTTCTGACTGGAGAGCACAAAGCCAGAGGCATTCCACATTTCCATACGTGATGCCAGGTTCTCAGGATAAACACGAGTCTCCAGGAGAGTCTGGTTTCTCCTTCTGTACATCAGGCAGCAAAAGCAGGGAAGCGCAAGTCCCATCTTTCCAGCAGGCATCCGCACTGTGTTGTTCTTCCGCCGGGACAACTCCTGCTCCCCACCTGCAGTGCCTTCTGCACACCCAGCTACTGTCCTGCGGCACTCTGCAGCTCTCAAAGACGTAATTATACCTTTGATTTCTGCCTCTTTTATTTGTTACAGTAAGTAACCAGGGATGACCAGGTATGATTTTGGCATTTAGTTCTGCAGCTGACACCTGCAAATGCTAGAGCTGAGTGGTGAAGTTTTGAGGTTGGTTGTGTTCATTTTTGCAGATGTGTGTTTAGCATGTGCCATTCTGGGTCATCCATTTTGTCCACGCAGTCAGGTGCAGCTTGCTCAGGGTAGACTCCAGCTGATAACAACCAAGTCACAGTTTACACAGTATTTAATTAGAAGCCTTTGGCTGCAACTTTAGGTTGTTTCTTCCTGGACTGATTAATTTTACTTTCACCAGAACACTCCCCAAACCTTTGCTTTCGTGTGGTAAATATGTAGGAATGCTGCATATGAGACTATTCAGCACAAAGATTTTAATGAAACGCTCCTGTAAATATGCTTGCTTCTCTCTCGTTACAGTTACTTTAAGTGTATGTTTAACTTGCTGATTTCACACACCGCTGTGCAGCCGTTTGTTATATATTAACTTAAGACTCAATTCCACAAGGTCCTGACTGCTTCTGGATCATGCCGAGTCCCTTTCACTCGCAGCGGCATTTAAGGGCTTACAGGGTGCTCAGCACCTCGCAGGACAGCCCTGAATCTGGGCAACAACAGGCTCTTTCAAAAACCAAACAGGTTTTCTGGAACAAGGTTCATACTGTAACTGGGCAGTATATTGTGCAATGGATTTTCATGCACTTAGATTAAATCTTATCCAGAACAACAGATCTCATAGTTAATGGCTGCTGGAAGACATAAACATTTAGGTATGTATGGTGGTACTTAATTACATTTTTCAATTATGGCTTTATTAGTTGTTCCAGTTAAGTGCAAAACCATGACTAATATTTAATCTTTTGTGTGTTGGCTGCAGTGTGCTTTGCCCCTCTGTTAAAGTGCACGCGGGTTTTAGAGTTGCAGATAATCTGTGCAGTTCATCTAGCAAACCCATTTGGGCATTACTCATCGCTGTGCTTATGCACTGTATAACGGGGTGCTTTGTGTGCTGCGCCTTCAAGGGGATTCCACCGGCGGTGGCATCAGGGGGCAGATTGCCCAGCATTACCCCAGCTTTCTGGAGCACCTCGGGCAGCAGCCCACCAAGCCGCAGAGCCGAGCCACTGGTGCTGCCTGCATTGGCACGCTAATGGCACTGGGCTGGAGAGCTGTCATCCGCTGTGAGTTGGGCATTATGAAAGGTAGGCTTTACTGAAGCTGATCTGTTGCTTACATTTTGGGAAGCCAGGATTAATATTTAGTGGCCAACTGTATCTTAATGAGACCAAGATGCGGTGTAGCCTGTACAAACTATGGTATTAATAATTAATTTTTCTCTGAAACTCGTTTCGGGAGAAGATCTTGGCATTGGTCTATGTTGTAAATTCAGAAGTATTTGGCACAGAAAAAGTGTTGTAGCATACTGTTTCTAAACAGCTACTCTTGCTGCTTTATATGTAGATGAAGACCATAATCTTCTGTTGTTTGCAAGGAAAAAGACAGGACCTGAAACCTTTAAGTAATGGGGTTTAATTCCGTCTATGAGCAAGGAAAATTACTTCCAAAAAGGCAGCCCTTGCCTTCCCTGTTCAACACCCTGTCTTGTTAGGCAAGCAAGGAGGTGCTCTTTGATTTTGGTCCTGGTATCGCCTGCAAACAGCGGTAATTAGGATCTGAAAACTAAACCTGAATTTTGCTTTCAGACTTACGCTTAAGGTTGGCCAAAGATCAAGGCACAGTTCTGTTGTAGGGACTGTTGGAAGAATCTCACTTTAATTCAAGTACACCTGTGTGTTTAATAACCATATCTTTTCAAAATAAGCAATCACACTCTTAGCCTTTGCCCTTACTCACACAAGTTAACTATCAGTTGCACACACATTTGTGTGTGGATTATCTCTTGAGATCGGTGTGATTTTAAGCATGCAACAGCAGAGAATCACGTACGTAAAATGTTTGCAAGATCACAGCTCTAGCGATGTACTCAAACTGAAACTGAGGTATGAAATCAGTACCTAAGTAGACTGCAGATTAAGCAACTTGCTGACTGCCAGTTTTGTCGGAGTAATGGCCGTCAAGTTGGCTGCCGTGCTTTTCTGGGGAATAAGCAAAAAACCCAAACAAAACAGTGGTTTTAGGAGTCTTTAGTACACTAGCAAGGTTTCTGTGTGACTTTAAGCACAATTAGCTAAGCTAGCAACCCTAAGAAGTTGAGTTGTTTACCCGTTTGTCCTGGTTTGGATTAAAAGAAAGTAGGGAAATAGGTAGAAGTTTATGGGAACAAAACTGGACTGCTGATGCCAATGAACTATTTTCCAAAACTCTGAGTGTAGGATGAAGGCACCACATGATTCCGTGTGAGAATATTGCAGCAGAAAGCGGTCACAAGTACTGAAAATCCTCCCTGGGAAAACAGCTCCTGGTTTAGGGGAAATGTGGCTGGGCTTGGTTGTATGCTAATTCCTTTTCATTACTATGTGTTAGCAAAGCTGTTTAATACCTACTGTAAAGCCTGGATTTCAGTCTCCTCTCATTTAATACTGGGTTAAATCTGGAATAATAAGCTCTCAAAAGCTTAGAATATCCAGTAAAATGAGATTTGGCTAAAAATTACATGTTGGTTTCTGCTAGTAACAGTGTTGTAGCTTTGGTGCCCTAAGCAATGAGAGAAGCAAGAATGGTGAGAAAAGAGAGTATGCTTCATGAGGATATTGAACAATTTAGTAGAAGTTGTTATGTCTTATTGCAAACCTTCGGAAGGTTTTCCTTCTCCGGAGAGCCTGAACTCCCTCAATCCCCCTTTTCTCAGACTTCAGAACGATGAAAAATGTGACGATGGCCAATTTTGAATAATTTCCAAGTGTTTGTATGATGTATTTGACTTAAGTGTTGGAAAATCAAGATGCAGAACATTGCGCATGGAGCAGGATGGCTGTTATTTCAGCGTTTCTTGGGCCGCAATATCTGTGACTGAGGGCTGAACACTGAACAGGAGCTGTTTATCAGCTGAACGACAGTAGGATTTCTGATAAATTAAGCAACTTCTCTTGGCCTGGTATGGTGAAGTATAAAGCTGATACTACAGTCAGCTGAAATCAGCTTGTTGCAAAGTTGCACCTCTGACTCTGGTTAAAAAGACGATGCTGGGATGTATTTGTCTGTGGCTGTTCAGGGCTTTCAGAGTTAAAGCTTTCATGTAAATCTTGTCCCTGCTAGGAAAATTACTAGATGCTGACAGGGGGTGTCACCAGTGGCTCAGCTGAACATATGCTGCGTATGGCTTGGCTGCAAGCGCTGGACGGGGAGACCCTGTTCCCTGCTGCTGCGGAGACTGGTGAAAATAGGTTTTAAACCAACTGATTTCAGCATAACACTACAGGTTTGCCTCTACACAGTGTTCATCCTACCAATGAGACCGAATAACTGATCAAGCATAGATGAAGATGCCAAAATTTTCACTGCCTCAAGAGTTAGATGGCATCTTTCCTGAGTTATTTTACAGACAATATTTTTTGAGGTATAGGGCAACCCCAATGTCCTTGCGCTGGGGCTATATTTCATTATTTTTGTGGTGAAGCTGGAATTGAAATTGAATCAGAGATTGAATGTGAAGCAGATTAAGATCTCTATTTACCTTAATGATTGTTCTTAATCTCTGAATTTGACACAACAGCACTTCATAAGAAATTCAATTAACCTTTTTCTGGAGAGAGTATTTTCCTGCTTTCCCAGAGAACACGCTTAAAATTATTTCCTGTTTGGGATGCTGCCAGAGAATTTGTGTTTCTTTGTGTCTCTTTTGCCAACCTGCTGCAGACACCCACCCAGCACCCCCACCCGCAAACCCACCCAGCACCCACACGTCCTGGCACCCTACGGCTTTGCAACACAACACGTGGGGAATAAGCTGAGGGCGCTTCCACGTTCCCCCAGCCCTTTCCAATTAACATCACTGCTGGGAAGCTCCTGAGACTAACTTTGAGTCTGGAACCATTTCAGGAGTCCTGTCGCTTGTGAAAGGAGTTGTTTCCACTCGCTTTCCTGTGCCCTCCTCCCTGCTCTTGGATGCTTGCTTCCACCCCCTGCCCTGCAACAGCTCGGGTGCAGCCAGGGGAGCTGGTTCAACTCACAGCCTGGCAGGAAAAAGCAGAAGGCATGTCCAGCATCTCTCCCTTTAGGTGGTGGCATGCTCTTAGATTGGCTGGAGCCATCACTTCTGCCTTCATCCGCAGAGACGAGGTAGATCAAAGGAGAGGATGTGAACAGGAGCAGGTGGTCTATGGGGAGTGACAGCATCTCTGGGTCAGCACGTGATAACAGGAGAGCACAAAGCAGCCGTTCCAGTCCTGGCACAGGAACAGAAAGTTTGCTGAATTACGTCATGAAAAGCGAGAGGTGGGAAGAGATCTGGCTTAGTTATTTAGTATTGCCCGGGCAAACCACAACCATAGGACAGATCTAATGCAAACTGCCTCCCTTTCATACTGCAGCTAGAAATACAGCTCACACCTCCAGCTTAGTATTTTAATTATGCATTCCCAGCATATTGAGAGAATGGCTGCTAAGGTTTTTCTCATTCGATTTCTCTTAACCAGAAGTTTAACAAGGCCTTTCTAAAATAGGGCAGTGTGACTGACAGAAACCTAAGTGCCTATTTTGCTGTTTGCAATGTTTAGGCAGACAGTTCACCAATGTGAATTAACTTCTGTAGTAAGAGAACGTGTAATCTTTCAGGTTCAGAACTATCCTATGCTCGTACAAGACATAAATTATTAGCCAGATCTGCCTACTCCAGTTTAGAAGATTGATGGACCATCATCAAAATAGGCAATTGAGTCTTGAAACAGGCACTTTAGTCTGAACTTCTTTGAGCAAAAATGGACTTTAGGGTTTGTCCTCTGCAGGGGTAGATAATGGATTAATTTCTTCGTGTTCTTTTTATAGCTCTCACCACCGTAAGCATCAAAGTGCCAGAGAAGCATTGATGGATTTGTCCTGGCAGGCTCATAGGTTATAAGGTACTACTCCTATCATCACTTATTTTACACATATGGCACTTAGGCTGAAAAATGTATGCTGAACTGCCAAGGTCAGAGAGAAACAAAATCCAGAATCCCTCTTCCCCAGCCTCAGTCATGAAGACATCCTTCCTGCCTTAGATGGGGGGTTCATTTTTTTCAGATGATTTACCATTATTTTCAGGGCTGGTAAAATCCAGAGTTGTTTAACCTCTACTCATAGGAATATGGGTCTATGAGCCATAAAAGCCTCTTGGCACACTGGTTCCAGTCCCCCGGTTTCAGCAATTATGCCATTTCGTACATTAGATATACATAACTAACTCCATCTCAGACTAAGTAAGTTAGGTTTTCTTCCATGCTGTTCTAATAGGAAGACAGTTGCCTGTTCTAATGTTATGCTCTTTAAAAATCTTCTTCTGACTTCCCACCAAAATTGTTATAAAAATGCACAGGTGTATACTGATAAGATGGAGGAGTATCAACCAGAAAGGCCAAGGAATCTTTTCCTTCCTTTGCAGACTTGTCAGCTTTGCCACTTTGAAATAGTTTAAAAAAACAAAAATCTAACAGAAATGCAGACACTGATAGATGCTAGCCGTGGGAAACCTCTGCTAGCCCACATGAGCATACGTTCACTGCCTTTTAGGGTCTCCAGTAGCACAAATGGGCTGTGCCGATCCTACGTAATGCTCTCTACTTACACCTTTAGTGTATCTGAATTACGAACTTGTGCAGTTGCAGTATCTTACAGAGGCAGTCAATATGCATTATTTGCATTCATTCCTAGAAACAGTTATAATATTACAAATAACATCAGGCTCCAAGAAATTTCCTTCACTATGCTGCTGATAAAAGATCTAATTTAGTACATATGGCTGTTTTTAACAGGACCAGTAAGCTAGCCCAAAATGTATAAATTTGTATGTATCTGATTCCACGTCCAGACAAATAAGTTTTCAAGTGAGCAGCATTGTGTTTGCTGCATCTTTAAAATCAGGTAACTTCTATCCTGCCAAAATAAACAGACTGTTTGCTTAAATTCGATCATCCATGTTTTGAAAACATACTCTTGATTTTAGTGTTAATAAAGAAGAAGGTAGGTAGTTACTGCAGCACCAGAGGAAGAGAGGAATGGCTATTACTTAAAGGGTTATCATTGCTTTGAAGTCTTCAGGCAGGCTAAATTCAGAGCACATATTTTATTGAAAGGGCCCAGCAAGTAAGTGTTGTTGTACCACTTCATTGGTATCCACTTCCTTCAAATTGTTTTTTTCTAGCTTTTCCATTCCACAGATTTTTGATAGAGTAAATTAAAATAAAAAGTAGAAATTATTGACAAACTAGAGGAAGAATTAGCAAGAAGATTTTTTTTTCCTGAAAAAGAAAGAGAATCATGGTGAAGATGGTAATTCAATCTTCTGGCACAAGAAATGTGCCCATGAATGTTAATTTAGTTCAGACTGCAACAAAGACAGCAAGCTTGTCATTGCAAAAACAAACTAAACAAAGAAAAGTATTGATACTAATTGAAAAAAAACCCGTGAGGTTCTTGAAGCACATGAATCAAGACTGCCCAGAAGCCTCCACTGATTAACAACAACAACAACAAACCCTGATGCTTCCCCCCAAATGCTACCTGTTTCTTCTTTTTTTAATCTAGTGAGATATTGGCTGTTCTGACCTTATGAATGGATCAACAGCTGTAACTGTTCAGGGCTTTTTGCCCTGACCAGCACGGAGTTAACAAAGGTGCGCAGCTGCACTATCACCAGTTGGGCATTTCTATTGCATCACACTGGGCCAATTATTCTACTGAGACCTGTTATTTTAGTATAATAAGCATCAGAAGCAAGATGATCTTCTGTAACTTTGCATAATTTCTACTGATGTGGCATCATTCCTAATGAAGTCCACTACCTGCTTATCTTTTAAAGCATTTCCATCTTTTCTGACATCTGATGGACACTGTCCCTCTGCGGTGGTGATGTACCCCTGCTCTCTTCAGCACAGCTGCATGTTTTAAGCAAGGCTTGGGTGCTGCTGGTGTTTCGTCCTAGAGCCCAGGGAGAAGCATCATCGCTCAAAACTCATGTAAAGCCACGCACAGCCCCTCGCTATGGCGCACGCGCAAAAGCGAATGAAGTGCGCCAGCTCCTCAGCCCCAGGCCGGAGCGGTGCAAACACCCGCTGCAGGTGGTCCCCTGCCCTCCAACTCTTCAAGGCCTTTTCTCTATGTATTAATTCTTCCACTGACTTATTTTGACCTCCTGGTTGCATAACAAGGCACCTTCACATCCTCAGGTGATTTTGGAAGGCTGCAGTTTTGAATAGAGAGGACGGGATGGCAGGGTAATTAAGTGGGTGGGGAAGAAGGTTAATAAAGAGCTCTTAATAGTCACTTTTACATGTTCTTATTTTGAGCAAGGAAAATAAATACAGAATGGCTGTAGGGCCATCAGACGCTGCAGCAAGAGGTGTAACATAGGAAGGGATGGTGGGGTAGAGCAGAGAAGGAAGAGAAAGCAAATGGCTGCAGAGCGGGACAACCCCAACACTTTTTCTGAGAATGCACCCTTCCCTCCCAACTAGTCCGTATCACTTTAATGTACATCCCTCTAACAGAAAATCTAATACAACATTTTTCAAGAAGAAAATAAAAGTACGTCTGGTATAGAAAAAATTATTTTTTGACTAATCTCTTTTTCTTCTTATTTCTGTCTACTTTACATTTCCATGGTCCTTTTCCTTCCTACATCTTACACTTCGTGAGACACAAAATAAAGGTGGAATTCAGCCTTCCTAATTGGTAACAGGAAGTTTTCTTTATGTTTAAACACAATGATCTGTTTATTGGAAACTGCTCTTCTGTAGTACCAGCAATCTCTTCACGTCATGCTGTCTGAATAATGCCTCTTGAGGATGGGGAGAAAGAATAGCATCGCAGTTGGACCCCGTGGGGTTATAAATAGCATTCTAGCAGCTGAAAGGCTGAAGCCATCATTAAGTTGCATGCAGCTGTAGTGGTGTAGGTGGGTGAGTAAGAGCAACTCAGAGATGGGATAATGGTAACCTGGTACGCAAGGGTCATTTTTCATTGATGGCGACACTCCATCGGGCTATTGTGTTCTCCATAAATTAGGTCTCTGTATTTAACAGAGCTGAGCAAGCTCAGTGAAACAACCTCGGCAAAGTACATTTAAAAGAAGATTAGAGGAAAACCAGTTTGTTGCATGTTGTGTTTTAGACCAAACTGTGATAAACTCTTCTCGCTTTGGTCAGTAATTGCCTTTATCAGCAGCAAAGTAAATGCAACGGGAACTGGCCTTTCAGAAGTAGCGTACCAGCTTCCTACGTAAGGGTAGTGATGACTTTCACTGGACAAATTAAGATGTTAGTACAGCAATTTAACCTAAGCTGTCCTTTGAGTGTTTTCCTTAGCAACATGATTCATTTTCTGGAATGGATTTTTTCAGTGCCAAGACAACAAAGGTCTTGAATTTGGAGAACGCCTTTCGATTTATTATTACTAATTTAGTTGCAGATATAGAGAAATTGAAAAAATCCTACATTAATTTCACACAGTTAATATATAAACCAGATGGAAATAATTAGCAGCCTATGTTAGTTTGAGCTTGCATACACAAACATACTACTCTTCCCTCATTTCGAAACTGAGCAAAATGAGATTTTGATCCTGCTCCCAGTGAAGTCGCTGGGGGAGTTGCCTTTAACTTCAGCAGATGTATGACTCAGCTTAATTCACCCTGTGGGACCTGTCAATGTGTAAAGATTCCTTGGAGTTTAATTGCTTGCAGGAGAGGCTTTGCCTGGGATGTAAAAGAAAGGTGCAAATTGCAGAACTGGAGCAGTGGCTATGTACTGCAGCATGGAAAAAACACTGTCATTTAAAGCAAAGGGATCTCTTATTTTTAGTAATCCTGCATCTTCATAATTAAATTTGGTCACTCATTAATTTAGAGTATGTCTTAAGAGAGTATCTTCCTTTGCCATCTTCCCCAATAGCTGTTGAAGTAGGACAAACGCTTTCATGTTTTCCGGAAATTATTCCTTTTAGCTCTTTCTTTGTACTCTCTCTTAAGAATAACTTTTTTTAAAAAAATCACTACTTTAAAATAGACTTTTAGAAAGTATTTATGAAAGAACTATGGCAGAAATAACAGTTGTGGGAGTGGAAGAGAGGATTTGTAAACTAAGTAGAGAGAATCATTCTCATTTAGACTTCTCAGATTTAAGTGAGTGACTTATCACATAAATGTGCCTTTCGCTATTCTGAGAAAGCTAAGAGATGTATCACTATCTGTTCAAAATTGGGGGTGGGGTCTTCCTTCATCGTTAAAATTCTATATTCTTTCTCCCATCTCACATTTTTTGTAATCCTTTCCCACCTGTATTTCGCTTGGAATAATCCTTCTCATTCCTTGTCATATGCGCATTAAACCTCTTTTAAATTACAGACTTAGAGCTTCTAAAACAAGCATTTCATTTTTGTTGCGGTACATGTGATGACCGTTGTCAAGTCACTATTAAAAATCTCATGCATATACCAATCTGGAATTTATTCTTGGAGTTCTTCTCTTCATAAATTACTGTACTTGGTCAACCATAACATGTAACGCTGGCAGTGCCTCTCGGTTCACTGCAGCCTTTGTTACTCATCTAGAGTCAAACTATTAGCCCGTCAGTACATAGCCCAGTATATAGCCCAGTTTTTCAGAAATGCCTATGAAAGTGCCATGAATCTGTTCTTATTTACATCTTTTCAAGCATTCTCAGTGGCAAGTAGTATTAATCCTCTCAAGAAACAAAAAAACTGGAAAACCAGCCAAGAATGTCACTTCAAAAGCACCTTTTTTTAATCAGAAATTTGGATGACATTTTGCTTTTTTAGGATTGAAGAAAAACCTTTGTATACAAAGAACTAATCTAGTGAAACTTTGGTGCGTAATTTGGACGAAACATTGTGGCTTGTTTTTCTTCAAATATTGTAAGAAACTGGAAAGCATTCAAGTTTACAGTCAGACGAGTGATTTGCCTTCTTTCTCATGGCAGTCTTGTTGACACTGTTTGCTTTACATCATTTTACTAAACCTTGGTGTGAAGGCACCTGAATACTATATACACTTCCCAGCCTTTAAAAAAATAATAATTCAGATTAAGAAAAGATTTGGGTTATTATTGGTCTCCAGTACAGGAAGTTAATCCTGTTAGTGTGCTGCACTCTTTAGTGTGCTGCACCCGTGCTTTGCTGAATAGCACGCAGATGTGGAAGGACAGACTGACTCAATGAAGCTGCAAGAGTCTGAAGAGGGTTTTACCATACTACCAGTAGAAAATCTACAACAAACAAGTCTGGAAGATTAAAACTATAGTATTTACTTTAAAAACTTGACAAATGTCTAATTGTCTAAATACTGTTATCTCTGTAATTGCAATTTTCTAGGTTTTTCCTTTATTAAATGTAACGACACTTAGGAAATACGGCCATACAATGATATTCTTACCTGATTATCCAAAGTGAGCTTTTTAGCATGGCTTTCCAAGGAAATTAAGTTCTTGCAAGCATGTTGTTAGTCTATGAAAACCTTCTCGTGCCATTTCTGTCTCCTCAAATGGTTTTTAACCTGATGATGAGCTTCAAATTATTTAAAAGAAGGATTCTGATCTCAAAGGTATCAGAATTTCTTAAGTTTCAGAAACACTGTTGGCTGGATAAAGGAGAGACCGAAATTGGTGGCTCGGTTCAGCTCAACAGTTTTTTCTGCTTTGTCTTTTTGTCCAGCTGGTAGATAGAGGACACAGGAGGACCTGGGGATTCCCTTCTCTGAGGGGGCTTGTGGATAAAAAGATGTTCAAAATTAATGTGATGGACACACGTGGGATTATTTACGGAAAGGTACGTGCAGGAACATAGGAACATAAACCATTGAAATTCAGGTTTGAAGAGTGCTGTTAGAAGTTTTTAAGTGACTAGTACAGACCCCTAGAGATACCCGGGAGGCTGTGAAATAAGTTTACAAGACCTGTTAAAAGTGTTTTTAAAGTTAACTTCTGATACACTTCTTTACTCACATAAATGAAATAATATTTCCCTTAATGGTGCCGCTAAAGTCATTCTCTTGGCCATTTCAGCGCCTTCACTGAGTCGCCCTTCAGACACGTCCTTTTCCCACAGTCTGAAGCAGATAATTCTTGTCTGCTAACTTGAGAACTTCACCCAGGTAGTCCCAACCTAACAGAGATCACCAGCGATGGTCCATACAGTGTCAGTGTTTCTAGTCCCAATCTTCATTTCCCCTTTGCTTTTCATGCCTAACACAGTAAAGCAACCATTTGACCCTCTCGTTTGAGTCATTCTTCAAAACTCATTCCTTCCATGGGCTGCACCATAAAGCTGAGGCCAGCAAGACCTGGGCTGGTGGCAGGCTGTGCCTGCTGCTGCTGACTGCCAGAGAATCCTGTGGTCACTCCCAGAGCCATTTGCTACGTCATTTGACCTACATCCCTTAAGCCCATTTGTTTGCCTCATCCCCTAACTACACTGTGCCTTTGACAGTGTGTGACTGCTCTCCAGAGAAGTAATTACAGCGTGTACAGTCACACCAGTCTCAGAGCAGAGGCAGTGGGGCTGACGGCCTTTGTTACTTCTTTAGGGTGTCTGTTTGGCCATGCACTCTGCGTTGCTCCATTTTCATTGCTCCTTTTACCTGAGAGGCATTAAAACTGTTATAGTTAAATCTACAGCTCCAGTCCAAGTGTAGAAATAAACTGTTTGAGCAAGGACTACCAGTTGTTGTGTGTATTTGTCAGGAGTCATAGCATGGGGCTGTAAGACATTGTCTCACAAAATTCTACTTGTAGTATACGAACACTGTTTGGGTTGTGCATAAAATCTTGTTCTTGCTGTTAACTCTGAGGAACAGTGGCAAACCAAAAAGTTGTCCGGGTTTGGGACTCGAAGGCAGCCTGGGAACCAAGGATGAGTGTCTGAAAGAGCTTGCTGATGGCAAGAACTTCTTTTAATTTATCTAAGCATTTATGTCTTTCAGCTTAATAAAGCAAACCACACTCAGGAAAATATGCCCATTTGTTCTCCAGTAAGGAATTTGTGTTTGGCACCACAAACACGATGGGGCCCCTGTCCAATTTCAATACTAAATGAAAAAATATTTCTATGTCACAAATTGTTTTGATATAAAATATACATGTAGTTACTAAATATACTTTGCTGGGGTGAAAAAAAGATGATCTGAGGCTTTTTTCAATTACTTTGGGCTTACTAGGAGGACCATTTACACCATGTAAGGAAGCGGGCAGTCTAATCTGCAGACTACAGCCAGGAAAATGAACTCGTGTTTGAGCAGGGGTGAGCACTGGCACATGTGTTGGGCAACCGGCTGCGCTGCGCAGCAGAAGCCTGTGCAAGGCCTATGCCCATGACAAAAACCAAGGGCGAACAGAGTGTGCGCACCCAGAAAGGCAAAATGAGCGGTGAGGTCGGGACAGC
>VZSC01016796.1:190063-255606 GCA_013398225.1 Steatornis caripensis | reverse complement strand
GAGGAGAGAGCCCTACTGTGGACCTACCCTGCCTTGCAGCCCGGCCGGCCCCCGCCGCGACCCTGTGAATGAGGGGGGTTAAAAACAGCGGCGAGGGACATCTCGGGCGTCTCGCTGAAACACACGAAAATCTTTCCATCCCCGGAGGCACAGAGGCTCGCAAAACTCCCTTTAAAGTGCGCTCGGGAGGGAGCAGCCTTAAAACCGGTGGGCACGAGCGCCAAAACTCCCGCGTTTCGTGAGGCTGAGAACCCTGACGGGTTTTTGCATCAGCTGCTGGCTGCGGGGGCTCTGCCGCCGGTCCCCCCATGGCCCGGGCCCCCTCCGCTTGCCAGGGGCCACCCCCGTCCCCGCAGGCCCTTGGAGCCGTGGGATGGAGACAAAGAAGGGGTCGATGCGCCCTCTCTCCCTCAGCTGTACGTTTTCTCTCCTTATTTTGGGGTGGGAGGCCCTGCCCCAGGCAGTGGCAGGTTTGTGAAGATCCTGCTGGCCCTTGCAGAGACACCTTTTCTAAGATGATGCCAGCTTCGGAGCGGGCATCCCAGTGGTTTCTGGGCACTGTGTAGCGTGGTGGTGGAAGCAGCTGCCTGTTTGTCAGAGACCCCTGTCCGGGGCAGGGGATGCACGGCCAGTGGTCCCCACACAGCTTTCCCGAGCACCAGAGCGTGGTTTGGGCTGTATAAGGGATCTCCCATGCTCAGCTGAGGGGGAGATCCCTTACGCAGCACGTCGCAGTCACAGCGGCTCTGGTCACTTCCAAATTCAAGTTTTCATTGCGCTGTCATGACAGCGTGGGCTGGCTTCTGGCTTTACTTACTTCTGAATCTTGTTTTCTTTGGCTAGGGAAAAGGCATTGCTGTGCGCTTGATGTAACTCTTAGGTTTACCCCGCTAGGGGACAGACGAGACAGTCGAGTGTCATGCAGCCTTCTGACAGCAGCAAGTGTAGGGAAAAAATACGTGTGTTTTCCTCTGCCTGCCGTTTGAGGATTAGGTGGCACTTGATGGATGTGCTTGGTTTTTTGGATGAAAAGTTCTCATGTGTCTTGAGGTTCAGTGCTGAGCACTGTGAGCAGGAAGACTGAATTGCTGTTGGGGTTTCTCTCTTTACGTGTGTGTGTGGATTACATATAGTGTTGTAAGGCAGGTGTGGTAGTCATACTGAATTTATTAACTTACTAAGCATTAGAGACACAAGTACATATTGAAATGATTCTGGTCTTTTAAATTGTTAATGAATGCAATTATACTTTGAGGGAGTTATGAATGTCTTCTCACCACTGCAACACACCTTTGTTCGGCGAAAAAGAGCTCCTCCTTCACTTTGTGCATGCCTTTATTTCCTACACTGGGGCTCAGACTTCTTTTAGTTGGGGACTTTGTAAGGAAATTTCTCTTAACAGTTGCTTTTGTTTTCCTGATGCAGGCAGTGCAGCCTGAGGAGCTCAGCTCGTCCGGTCGATGTGAAAGCAAGACAAACCAAGGTGCAGCAGATGAAGGAGAGGCAGCGAGGTCAGCTGGTGGAGGCAGCAGTGTCGCTTTGAGCTACCCCAGCCTCTGTCTCCACACCTATAGCATCAAGAGCATGACAACGTTTCCCAATGGCTGTGGAAATGGTACCACCGTTACTTGTGTAGTTATGGATAATAAAGAGCCCCAAAACCAGACCACCTGTGTCAGTCATAATGGGGGATACAGCACCAGCAACAGTCACGAGGAGGAAATTCAAGAGGATAAGCTCAGCCCCTCCAAAATCATGCGTTTTTTCACCACCCCTCGGAAACGGGCTAATTCCAGCTCCGACAGGCCTCGTTCTCTGGTTTTGATGGGCAACGCATCCACGTGGAATGCTTTGTCTTCCATCAGAAAAATGGGATCTTTCAAGAAGTTGAAATCTTCAGTCCTCCAAGGAATTCAAACAAGGGAATGCTCAGACATCTTAAATGACAACGGCGTAGGCAAACATGGTTCGAACGCGGCAGCGGTGAGAATTCAGACTAACAGATACTCCTATTCGGGCCCTCTACATGATTTCCAGACCTCAGTGGATGGTTTAGCTTCTGACTGCTCTGATGCGGAGGAAAGCGATGAGTCTTTCCTGAGGAACACTCATCGCTCACGCAGCATCAGGCGGGCTTATGGTGCTGGCCGCATAAACTTGGTAGACACTGATAAAGTTCAGAGTCGTCACAACTGTACTAGGCCAACATCACCTGTCATTGCAGAGCCAAAGATCTGTGAAATTTTGGTGAAAGACTCTGAGAACAACAGGATCATTTATCGCAGAAGCAGAAGTTCGGATAATTTGAACTTTCTGAAAAAAAGCTCATTCAAACGGAAGTCCACCTCAAACCTCACGGACCTCAAAGTTGCAAATGAAAAACAGATGCCAACAAAGACTGTGAGTGTTACTTCTGCCGACTCGGACAAAACCTGTGGGAACCCTGAGAGGAGATCTAAGCGATGGAAGAGCCCTATTAGGGCAAAGGATTTTGACCGAGTTTTGAAACTTGTCAGTAACGTTACAGATGTTGCATGGAAGAAGGATGGCCCTAAGAGCACCGCATCTTCTCCCAGTGAGCAGTCCCAGAGAACAAGGTCAAACAGCAGACTGCACGATGACTACTCCCGCAGGGTTTCCAGCAGCTCGGATCATGACAGGAAGAGATGCACCTCCCCGGTATCTAGTCCAGACTCTTCCTTGCCGGCAACACCTTGTCTGCAAAGCCCCACAGTTGCTCAGGATAAAGAGGCTGAAATGAATGTAGCTGTTGCTGAAGACAAAAGCCTCAGGACATCGTCAGGTATCCCAGACTCTGATAGCGCATCACCCACGCTGAATGACGTTAGACCGTTTCCCAATGAAGTGTTTTATTCGGACTCGGATGAACCAACAGCTACCCAGCATTTCATGTGTGAAGCTGAAAACCCTCCCATTCCGGTCAGGCCAACTACTCCAAAGCCTCAAAGTCCCACTGCAGAGAAGGTCAAGTGCAATATGAATTTCCAGTGCCCAAACCATAACAGCACGTTGTCACTGAGCTCATCGGAGAGTGAGGAGAGAGTTGAGGTACCGGGGCTGAAGCTGGGCAGGAATCCTGTTTGCTTCCAGGACTCGGTGCAAACTGTGTACTATGATGATGGGAATGAAGACAGTGGTATCAGCAGCCACTCTCAGCTGAGCCTCAATTTAGCCTCTGGTGCTGAAGAGAAAAAGGAAGAGGTAAGAAAGAATGTAAAATCCTTTAGAAGCTGTATAGGTATCTATCAGGTTTTGTCTTTATTAATGCAAACAGTAAAATACCCTGAATACTAATGGCTATTGCAGCTTGTTACTGTTAAAATACGCTGACAGGAATTATTTCCTTTAACGTATTCTCTTTGGATGCTAACGTCAAATTATTTTTTCTTTGCATTTATATCAAAGAAAAGTTTTGGCAGCAAAGCTATTTGTGTGTGTTTTCAAGGGCAACTTATTGCACCCTGCAGATATACCACCTTGTCATGTGGTCTTGTCAGATTTTACTGGTCTAAGCAGGGTCTGGCTGCGTTTCCTTCCAAGTTGAAAGGTCTCTAAGGAGTCTGTATATTTTAAAGCACTGTTGATTCAGTGTAAAACACTTCGCTTACGGAGGCCTTGCAGAACATGGTAGTACTTGTAGAGCAGTGTGGTGTGACAGGTAACAGTGTAGAGGTTTAAGCATTCAGTTGTATCCGATGTTTTCACTGTGCAATGATGGTCATGCTGAGGGTAAACTATTTGGGTATTTATTTGCCTGCAAATTTCAAACAGCAATACTTTACATGCCAGGCTGAGTGTGTTGCTGCTGTTTTGGTGGGGATGCCAGTGTTTCGCTGCACCTAACGCATGATTTCATACTCCCAGTAGATGGGTAGGTGTGCTGCAGCACCTCTGAGGGGAGTTAACGTAATAACCCTGTGCCCTTACCTAAAGCGCTGTGTGGGTTGGCACTGGAGCAGCTGCAGTGATTTGGCAGTGTTGGTGAAGAGCTCTCATATGCATCCTGCACCCGTTTGAGATGGTGGGACTCACCTCAGCCCTGGCAGTGTACGGTAATGCAGTTTTGAGCTACTCAGGGTAAGGGCAGCAGAGAAAGTTTTGCTACTCATTGGGAAAAATACACCGGGGCAAAAATCCCTCTGGATCTGTATGAATATGGAAACCATTTACAAAATAAAGCTGACGTATCTTTTAAGCCACCTCAGTTTGACTAAAAGTATCTTGTACTTTAGGTATGAGATAGACAAATGCAATTGTTGCAGCCGCACAAACTGTAGTCTTTCATGCTGTGAAGCAGTCTTACTTTTAAAAGCCTGGCAGGGCTTTTGCAAACTAACTGTAAATGGTTACAGAGCTTATCAATGTTGTCCTCCTTCTGGAGAAAAGTGAGTTTGTATACGGTAGTGCTTGGAGCTATGGTAAGGTTGGAAAAATAAACCCAATGTGTATAGATGTTGGGACTCTGAGGTTGTTCCTCTTCTGGAGCCCCAGAGTTGCCACAGCCATCCATCCTTTCCAAAACTCTCTCACTTAAGAGCGTATGCAAGGAGATGCTTTCACACTGCCAGAAGAGGAGAGAGCCCTACTGTGGACCTACGTCAGTTGCATTTCTCGGGAATAAAGTGGCAGTAGTAGAATTAATGCTACTCACCTACCATCTAGTGGTGAGCTGCGATCACGACCCAAGAGAAATTGAGCTTGTCCCTCCCCTTGGCTCTTGACAAACCAGTACAGTTTTTAAATGAATGTGTACATTGGGTGGATAAAAGTTACTGCAGTTTTAGTTTTAACACCACATTCTGTTATTATCTAGCATGCAATTTAAACTTTCTCTTTATATTATAACATATTTTTGGTTAATTGTGAGTGCCTTTTAGCGCTCACTTCAGTTGTCTAAAATACGGAGCGGTATACTGGTGGCAGCTCTGGGTTTGTGTGGTGGTCAGGCGGCCGGTGTGGGATGGAGCCCTGCAGGAGATGAAGGAAATTGTGGCCAGGGGGTGGACTCCTTGGCTGCTGGGGCAGCAGCGAGGGACTGTAGCCCCATCCCTCTGCTGTGAGCACTGTCTGGAGCCCTCTGTGTACAGCAAAACAACTGCGGCCACCGAGGTGGTGCAGCTGCACCCAGACCTCCTTTCTGACCCAAAAAAGCAAAGTTTTTGGAGGTGGTAGCAGTGGATTGAAAGCAGGAGCTGTGCAGGAGAGGGTTTACTTCAGTCTTACTGTGCAAGGGGCATAAACTCTGTCCTTTTTTCCATGCCTGCTTCTTGTCCTATACAGAACCCTAAAGCTGTGGCACTCTTCTTCCTCCTTTACAGCATGCTTCCCTCAGCATGGAGGTAGCTGGGTACCTAAGATACTTATGCCAGGTTGTTTTTTAATTGCAGTTTATTCAGCCTGCAGGCACTTCTGTGAATGCCGCATACTCACACAGTGAGGTCATTGGGGTTTGAACTTTTGACTACAATTCATTTTTAACTCTGCCTTACACCTCTGTGTTACGGAAGTGTACCCACCCAGCAAGTTCTTCCTGTGACAGTCAAGGGCTTCGTCCATTCTCGAGAATCATTTGAGATGTAATACTGAGCCATGCAAGTCTCAAATTTTTAAGGCTTTGTCTGAACCTTAAATACACTGTGTCAACAGACAAATCTGCACTGTTTCCACGTTTCATGCATCTTCTTTTCTGTATGGATTTCATGTAAAAGCCAGTATAAGAGCCATCTAAAAGCCACTACAGCCACTAAAATCTCTGTGGCTTGGAGACATATTTCAGTACAAAGCTTAGCAAGGTGCTAAGTGGTCAGGCACAAATGTGTTCCCCTTTCACGACTGGTTGCCATAGCTGGAAGCAAATCTAGTTTATTCCCTTACCCACTGATCTTGTAGATTAGTTGGCAAATGAAGGCTGTGGAACCTGGTCCATCTCCGTGTTTTCCCAAATGTGGAAACTACATGTTTTTACCTTGCGTTTCCCCGATGCTGTAAAGCTGATTTTGCAGTATTCACACAAGGTTGTCTCTCCGTTTACCTGAATCGATGCTTTGGGGATTTTTTTCTTTTCCTACGTGACACAGTCTTGAGATCCTGTCACTTTGTTGGTTTCACCAAAATGCAAGATTTGGACTGGAGCAGGGGAGGTGTTCAGCCTTCTTGGTTGTTGTTGGTGCCCAGAGGTTGCTTCCCAGGGAACAGCTAATTAAGTGCAGCCTGGGCCCGTGCCTCAGCACTTCTTAAGCTACAGATGCATGAGCCACCAAAGCTCGTCTGTGACAGCACATGCTTTCCCAGTCTCTGCTTTATGCCGCTGTCACTTACATTCAATATGTTGCATTTAAATAGCATCAGGAGATGATTAAGTGCAAGTTTGTATTTGGACTGTTTCGCATAGTCTTTACATTGCTAAATAAGAGCCCCATGTTGCTGTAATTAACAAAAACTTAAACTTTCCACTTTGAACTGGCTTGCGTCACCCTCTAAGGCTGCCTAAACAAAGCGCTACTCTGAATTTGTTACAAAAAAGACAAATCAAGTTATTTGACATTTCACCTAGTCTTTCACAAGCTCTTGGAGTGCCTGCTATTTAAGTTGCCTTGCTGACATCTGGCTTCACAGCACACCAGACTTTTTATTACTTAAATACCTTATCTGCATGACTGTAGGTGAATGATATATTATAGTGCTGTAATTAGGGTTGAGTCACATTTTGTTTGCAGACTGTATTTTAAGCGCTCTAAGACCTGTCTGTTGACTCATTTATATTCGAGCCATGCGAGAGTCAGTGGTCCCAGCTAACCCACATCGTGCAGTGCACCAGCGCTCAGCTGTTGGCACAGTTGAGCTCGTCTTTCCCGTACAGGTCTCTGGGCTCTGAATGTTGAGCAAAGATGGCTTAACTTGGGGGACAGCTTACAGAGAAGAAGAGGAAGAAGAGTGGTATGGGTGGGAATACAGAGAGGATTCAGCTCCGTTCTTGCTGTTCATTCTCCTGATTCCTTGCTTCAAAATGTGTCCTCACAGTGAAGAGACTGGAGGGTGGTGGCTGGATGTGGTCGTGTGCAATACCCACAAGGAGCAGGCAGCAGCCGGGAGCTGAGGGTGGGCACCCTTGGTACCTGCCACAGGCTCCTGAGCGCGGTGGGGCTGGGCGTGAGCACACCGGCTGGGACTTAGCTGGTTTCAGCTCTCTGAACTCTTCTTTTTTTCATTTATTCACCTCCTGTTCATCTGCATGCAATTTAGCATGTGGGTTAACCAGCTTAATCTGTATAACTGAAAATGCAGTAAATGGGGGAGGATGATTAGATAGAATCATAGAATGGTAGGGGTTGGAAGGGACCTCTAGAGANCTAAAGCAGGTTAGCCTAGAGCAGGTTGCACAGGAATGCATCCAGGCGGGTTTTGAATATCTCCAGAGAAGGAGACTCCACAACCTCTCTGGGCAGCCTGTTCCAGTGCTCTGTCACCCTCACAGTAAAGAAGTTCCTCCTCATGTTCAGGTGGAACTTCCTGTGTTCCAGTTTGTGCCCATTGCCCCTTGTCCTGTCACTGGGCACCACTGAGAAGAGTCTGACCCCGTCCTCTTGACATCCACCCTTCAGATATTTGTGAGCATTGATCATAAATAATAAATATATAAAATAGATAAAATAAATAAAAGTGGGAACTTTTAAAATTAGGTGTACTCCTATGGGGCTTGTAGTTTGGAATGAGGACCCAGACTCCAATGGCACTCTGGTCTTGCTGGCCACAGCGCCTGGGGACAGAGCAGCAGAGCACTGCTCGGGCTCTCAGCAGCATCTCTGACAGCAAACTGAGGTTACAATTAGACCGAGTGACACCGGATTTACACTGAACTCTCTGAGCTGCTCTGCACAAATCTGGATACGTTCACACAATCTCTCTACCCTTCACAGTTGCTCAAAAAGCGACTTCCAAGAGCGCTTGCCCAGAGCTAAACCAGAAACCGCTGTGCATTGCTACAAACCCAAACTGCAGAACCGATTGCTGTAATGATGCAGACGGGAGCCCTCAAAGGACACGTGTATCTTCCTGTTGCAGCAAAACCTCTTCCAACTCGCTACAGCAGAGCTGTCTGCCATTCAGTACAGCCTGTATTCCTTTGTTGCTGTATCCTCTGCTAGGAAGAAGAAAAACAAGGCAGTGGTGACAGTGATATGAATTCTGAATCAGGTTACATTTCAGACTGAGTAACTGCAGTGCTGAATAAAATTGGTTTGAATAAAACTGCTAAAGCAATCCAGAGTTTATTCTCGTCCCTGCAAAAGGGTCTGTGGATGCTGAAAGGGGGAGTTCAAATGGATTCCACTGCAGTTAGGCTGGAGCAAGCTGCTGCCTTTCCGTATTGCGTATGTGCCCCTCTGCCTTTCCAGAGTATATGATATTTGAGCCTGCTGTAGCTGTCCTCTGACACCCCAGTAATACCCAGGCACTGCTCACCCTGGGGTCAGGAGTAGTAGTATCCCAGAGAGTGGAACGGCACTTCTGGGCATGTAATTATTTTTTTACATTGAGCATGGTGTTGAGTTGTCAGCATTGAAAATGCCTCTCGATGCTAGGAGGTTGCAATGTCCAAATTGAGCAGAGGCAGCTGCAGTTTCCTCTGAGCCACCTGCGTTTCCCCTTTCTGGCATCCGGAGGCTGCTGTGCTGCTTGTGGTACCGGGATGCTGAGCAGGATGCTGTGGCAGGATGGGAGACTGGTCGAGCACTGGAGGAGACCGAGCACAGCGTCCTCCACTCTTACTACTCTGAGCTCAACTACAGCAGCCTCGCCCTTACTCCACGCTCTAGGAAGTAATAGTTTGCAGACATAGAGTTGTCCAAGGCAGCTCCACCCCATGCAAACTGCAGTTTGTGACTGCTGCTGGGGCCTGCTGGTGGCTGGGCTTGGGCTTGGGCAGAGATGATGAGGCTTTGCTCTGGAAGGGTGGAGGGAGAGGGGAACCAGAGGACCTCTGCCTGGAGAGACGCAAAGGCCTATGGCTTTTTGTGTTTTGCTTTGTTAGCATAAAGTTGTACTTTCAACCTGTAGTTATCATCTGGCTTTTGAGGTTCGCCAGCGGATGTTGCAAAGACAGCCTGGAAAAAGTTGCTTGTTTTGCCAAATGAAAAAGGATTTTTTTAGTCCTGTTACTTCATCTGGGGTGTTCTGAGTCGATTTAGAAATTACTTAGAGATTTGTTTAGGGATTAATAATGCCTATACATCTTCTAAAAAGAGGCGGAGCATATGAATACTCCTTTACTGTAAGGTACATGCTTGCTGTTCCAGTTCAGATACTGAAGTAAAGAAGGGACAGCATTAGGGCATCATCCAGCCACCCCCAAGTATCAGCTGCTGGAAAACTAGCGGAAACAGTTTTCTGGTTTTAGCACGCTTGCGTTTTTATATGGCTGATGCGATTATTTCTGCAAAGCAAATACATTTCCCTGCAAACTCCCCTATGCCAGTCGGAAATGTTAGCTGATTTGGTTTTGGAAATGAGTTAGAGGAGAGGATGAAGGAAATCCTTGAGGCTGAAGAACAGATTTGAGAGTCATGAGATCCGCTTGTCATTTCCAGTTCAGCCCTGTGCTTCCTCTGTGACTTAAATGACTTAACTGCTTTGTGTCTGCTCCTTATCTGTGAAATGTGGATATTATGAAGGTGAACTCGCTAATCTTGGTAGGTCATGTTGCTGAGAGGGAAAGCATTATGCCTGTTGATTACGATAAGCAGGCTTTCAAGGATGAGGTTAAATGAAGCAAATCTGCATTAAAAATGCCTTAGAAATACATGACCAAATTTTGTTTGTGGTTGTATCTGTATGGCCTGATCTTTTAATGCAGTTTTATAGATGTATTTCTTAGTTAAAACACCATAATTGCTTTGGTCTCAACGAATGCCAAAGTACAATTATATAAATTTTTTCCAATTTCTAAAACTTCCAAAATTAGTGTTTTACCACAGTAGTTTGTGTTGCTAATAGGGTTGATTTTACCATATTACAAGGCACAGTAATGTAATTTTACTTTATGTCAACTCATAGTTTTTCCTGCATCCGTTCTAGGAGCTCATGCTAGTATAATGCAGTGGTGTTCCCTTAGGGTCCCCCTTTGAAGCAGTGTTCTTCAAATTTTTGAACTGTGGGTCCACCGACTTTTTTGGGGGTTGGAGGGAGGGGAGAGGAGGGAGGAAAAAGCAGATTATCTTGCTATAGCGTTTATAACTTCCAAGCAGCTAAAACTCATGTTAAATTTATAATATGGTTGTATTACTTTGGTTTCTTCTGCTTCGCTTGCTTGTGTATGTGTAAATGCATATGTTCTTAAACAGAGTTTTTGCACTTGTTTCACAGATCGTATTCTCCTGTCTTGCAGACCACAGGTCGAATAGCAGTGTGTATTCTGGGATAGATAATCAGTGCATTTATTTGGGGTCTTCTCAAAGGCCAATTAAAAACAAAAGATGCTAGTGGCAGAGGAGGCACAGGCATGTAAAGAAAAAGGATATAGTGCAATGTGTATTTAATTCAAAAGAAATAGATGAAAATTTTCTTCCTGTAAGTGAACTGAACTGGTTTAATAATTCTGGTTAGTTTGTGATAGAAGATGCAAACACGGACTGAACGGCTGCTTTCTTCTACAGTAAAATCAATCATTTCCCTGGTAACTATTGCTGTGATGGGATCTCTGTTGGAAGTTGTCAGCCTGTTGGATCAACAGGGAATCACTGGGCTCTTATAACACTTCAGGATCTTTTTATAAAATCTGGAAAGAAAGTAATACATATATTTTCTCTGAGAGGCTGTATCGTATCCGGAGTCTCGAAATCTCTGTGTCTGTCACAACAGTTTGCAAATAAAAATATTGATCATGTCCATGAAACATAAAACAAGCTTTTGACCCCAGCAGTGATGATAAATGAACTTCAGCTAATGCTCCCCCACTGCTATTTAGCAACAAGAAGAAGTGCAAAGGTTGTGTTTTATCATGTACCTGGGTGGAGACACATTGTCCGGACTTTTACTCCGTTAAGTGAAGGTGATAAAATAATTCATGACCACGATCACTTGGTCCTTTATAGTTTTACTAGCTTATATGAATTGAAAAATAAATTCTAATATTGCTACTGAGTTCCTAACATTTGGCAGTTAATGTGTTATACAGAAATATCAGCTAATTAATAGTAACCAGTTATAATACTGGCATATAGCTGTCATTGCTAGCATAAGAAGCTTGTACATTTTTATGTAGACTCCTAAATGCACACAAAAATGTGTACTCGTGATCAAAACACAGATATCTACATTAAATAGCACAAATGCTGTGATTTTTCCTTATAGATATTCCAGTTTCTGCTTTTAAGCCTTGTCATTTACAAAGAACGTGACTGATTATCCATCACAAATTTTCACTGAAAATAAGTAGTAATCATGTTCTGATACTTCTCAGCCTGCTCAGGTTTTCTTTTTTCTTTTCTCAGTTTTTTCTCAGCCAGAATTATCATGTTTCATTTATCCTACCTTTTTATAAATTGGTTTGGAAATGAATATGCATTCCATGCAAAGACATGATTAGATTTTGATTATCTCCTTTCTCTGTATTAGGAAAAGGCAGCTGTAGTTAGCAAGGTTGCATTTCAGCCAGGCAGCTCAAAAATACAGGTACCAAAACAAGATGCAGTGCAACTTATTGTGGAGCTAAATAAATTAAAAAAAAAAAAAAAGGCAGAGGGAGGCCAGTGGCTTTAGTGAAAAACAGCTCTGAAATACCCTTGAGCATTAGTCCCCGGGGGTTCACGGGCAGCAGCAGCAGTAGCAGGCTGTCTGTGTGTCCCTGTAGCCCGGCTGCTGCTTTGGTGGAGGGGAGGGAGGAGGATGCTCTTTCCCCTGGAGACCAGCAAGGCTGGAGGTCCTAGCCCAGGAGGCACCTACCTGTGACTTCCCAGCAGATTGCCAGGTAAAGAAAAAACTTTTGGGAGATTTAAATGTCCCCTTACACTGCCATACTTGCCTGTATGTATCCATTATGAAGCATTAATTGTATGAGTACATTTAGAACGTGAAAATTAAATTTAAAACATCCAAATAGGTAATGGTAGGGGTAGAAATGCAGATTAGCGGGCAGGGAGCCTCAGCAATGTACGCAGGCATCAACAAGTTTGTAGAGCGGTGATTTTATTTTCATTAGGGAGTTTATTGGCATAAACACATTACGAAAAAATCACTCGGGGATTGTTTTTCCTTTGCCATCGTGATGGCAGCTGTACGTCAGCCTTCGCAAGCACGCCAACCAGCACCAGGCTGTGTTGGGTCAAACCTATAGTTTGGGCTTTTTCTGCAGCGGAGAGTGTGGTCTGGTATAGGATGAAGGGTTATTCATCGTTGGTATAACTGTGCCAGCAAAAGTCCTGCCATGCAATTTCAGGTACTGAAATTATTATATATTACTATATATATNTTTTACCACCACACTAGATTGCCTTCTGTCATTTGTGGCTAATTTTACAGTGAGACATCACTGGAAAAGGAACTGGCAAACTTTGTGTAAGGGTCCCGAGTATGAAGACAGGAGAAAGCTAGGAACTTGCATACACACAGTGCCCTTGTGCATGCAGAATAAAACGAAGACTATCTTCAAAATGAAGCATCAGTCTCTCTGTGCCCCTCCTCCTTCCCTTTCTCTGCTCTGCCACTTCCCCCTCCTGTTTTGTATTTCCATATATAGTACTCTCCTCTGTGTTCTTGCTCGTGTTTGGGAACACTTTATCTCTTGTTTTCTCTTTTTTGTTCCCCCCCAATACACTTCTATCGCACCAACTGCCTTCTTTCTGCAGTTTCACTGTAGTCTTCATAAACCTCTGTATTTATAGTTCTCTCCCATGACTATTCCTGGGTTTTTTATATATATATATAGTGTGTATATATACACTATATATAACATATATTATATATTATAATATATATTTTTCTATCTATATATGTATATACTAAAATACCAGTTCTGTACAGATCAGATCTCGTGCTCCTTGGGCAGTGCTCCCTCTGAAGACAATTTTGGGTGCTGAATTTATCAAACATACACAGTAGTCTGAGTTGCAGAACCTGGGTCTCATCTGGCTATAGAGACTATACTAAGATTTCGGTGGTTAAACACCTGATGCTGATGTTGCTTACATTGGTATTAATGAGTAACAGAGAACGCCAACAGCAGTCATGTGCCATTACATGCAACAAGGTTGTATCAGTGCCAGGTCGAGTTGAGCGAGATCATGATCAAGTCCTTGAAGCTGCTGTGCCTGGATTGGAAAATCAGTCTGGGCCCAGGCAAAGGAGGCATTTGGTCTGGCTGGGCTCAGACCCCACTGTGTAGTTGTCTACCTGGGAGCAGCCTGGGAAAGCTCCCGCCATAGCCTGGTCAGTGTGGTCAGGGGGCCCTGGGGAGCACACCCTAAATAGCACACCTGAAAGTGACACCTAGAGCTGACCAAGTTACCGAAAAATAGCTGTCGAGTGCAATGAGGGGCAGGTGTCCAAGCCAGCTGCACACAGCTGGAAAGCACCTTGTGGGGAAGCTGCACCTTGCTGGAGCGGGAGATGGGGACCAAGCAGAGTTCCCCACAGCATTGGGAACGTGGCTGTAGTGCCATCTACATCTACCTGCAATTGGGTTTGGCACCTGATTCCTGCCCGTAGTGCTCTGTAGGCTTGGCTGACGCTCTTGTTTGGGGGCTCAACTCGATTGCCTGAACAGAAGCACCCAGCACTGCTGGAGGTGCCCTGACTGGTTCCCCCTTGTCTCCGGGAGCTGCTTCTGGATGGCCCATGCCTCCCGTAGGTTGCGTGTCATACTTGCATGATGCGTGGTATGTGGAGATATTTCAGATCCCTTAGGACATTCAAAGTGCCCTGGGTGCCCATGTTCAGGCAGCAAAATCTCACCCCAGATTTCTCCAGGCTACGATGACAGCTTTAACATCTAGCTAACATACAGACACCTCCATTGCAGATGTCAAAATTGAGACATGGGAATCTGGACCTGAATCCCACCCTAAGGGTGACTTATTCCGTGGGAACAATAGCAAATAAAAAAGTGTAGCCTTGAATCAAAGTAAATGTTTGTTTTAAATGGTTGTATTTGTAGATATACTGCTGTCAGGAAAAAGGAAAACGATTGAAATACAAGAATTTAACTAATATACTGTTGTAGGAATTTAGCTGTCCAGATAAAATTAATTCATTTGCATCAGTATAAATAAGTAGAGCTGTTGGTGTTTGCAGTCTCAGAAGAAACCTACCCTAGGATGCAGCCTAAAAGACAAGCTGAATAATCCTGATTGCTAGCATTGGTGATTGTGTGCCGTTCCTAGACTAGCAGGTGTGAATTTCAGAAAATCCAGTGTGGATTCAGCTTACACCTTTACTTCTCAGAAATCTTGAAATTCCTAGAAATTTTTGACCACCAGTTATAATGCATGAGTCGGTGCATGACATTTTGATTTTCGTCCTATATGAAGTGCCGTGTATATCTCTAATCATGTCTATAGAGTTTACTGATAATAACTGTAGAACATAAACTTGATTTCACTTATAAGGGATTAATCAAGAGAAGGTCATTTGAGGTCAGTGGTGCTGCAGCAGTATAAAGCCAATGACAAGTGGAACAAAGTTGTTCCCTCAGAATTTTTTCATTGATGTCAAGAATCACACTTATGCTTAAGTGACTGCAATACTGGAGCCTTGGAGTTGTGTGCTGGGTATTTTATTCCTACAAGTAAGTGGTCACTTGGCCAGGTCCTGCTTAAGTAGGTCACTTAGAGGAATGTGAGGTTATCATCAGTCTGGTTTCCTCTGATTTTGGCCGTGAGAGGATTACGTTTTCTGTTGTATTAGTATTCTTTAATGCAGTTTATAGATCTAAGCCTAAAAATACACGTCCTTCAGCACTGTTTATTGCAAAGCAGAGATCAATCTTGCTGTCATTTGGATCACTACTGTAGGTGGAGTGCTGCAGAAGGAGAGCAGTCCTCTCTTTGCACATGTTATTGCTCAAGATAAGGGTGTAAAACGCAGATTAGGAGATGACATGTGACGTGTCCTTCCCTCAGTATAAAAGTACAGGATCATGGGATGAACTTTGCCTGACTGGTTATGCAGAGAGTGTGCTCACATTTGTAGCTCTTAGGGACAAGACTGCAAAACAAAAATGTAAGATGACTCTCATGAGCTCCTTTCTCAGTCACTGCGTATGTGGAGACCCTTTACCCGTGTCTGATTCTGAGGTAAGAACCCTATTTAACCTGTGATTTTGCTGCTCTGACCTTGGAGGGGCTGGTTTAAAGGACAGCCTTGCTGAAGCTGTGTCAGTGCTCCAGCCAGGGAGTCACTTTCTGCTGAATCGCTTGTACTATTAAAACCGGTCCCGAGCTAAAATGTGCAGAGAAGCTGAAGCGTGCTTCAGTGGCAGGTGTGATGCCATAGAAATCGGAATTATGCAAATGCCCTATTTAGAATAAATTTCATGCTGTAAGTGAAATAATTGAATGTAGAGCGATGTATGACATTGATCGTTTTTCATACCTTAATTGCAGTAATCATGTTAAAATGCTGACTGTTCAATAACTCTGCCTACTAGCTGAAGTGGTTTCTTACAGTGAAAATTGTCTCAAGCTGTCTTTCAAATAAAAAGCAAAATCTGCCCACTGTATTAGGTGGCCTTCTAAAAAAGGCTACTTGGAGCTGTACTGGCCTGGTTGCAAACAGTAGGTGAAGAAGAAGGTGACAGAAGATAAGTCCTCTTTCACAGGCATCATTGTAAAAGGCTGATTCTAGGCTGCATGTTTGCTTTGACTATCCAATACCTGAAATGCCTCCATCTGGTCTGAAACAGATGAACAAAGTGTAGCCAGAAACAGACAAAAGGATGCCTCTCCTTTTCGGAATACTTACTAGCTTTGAACATCATCAGCAATGCTCTTGGGTGGCCTAAAGATACCCTGATAAAGAAGTAGGCTGATTATTTTTACAAAAAAAAGGTCAGAATTAGTTCATAATTTATATGAGAGCTTGGGGCAGGGTTCACTTGCTCAGCAGTCCTTTGGAGTTTGCCGTTCACTCCATCAGGCGTTCCTGCAAACTGCCACCCAGCCCAGAAACACCCTTCTTCCTCTCTGCTGCTTTTCTGTTCCTTATAGAGGAGATAGGAAAAGCCAAGGAAACAGTGAGGGTTTGGAAATTTGAGGGAAAGGTGAATATAAATTTCTATGTGCAGCATTTTTTCTCAAACTAAAATCTGCAGGGGTTTTGCTAGAAAAGTTTATGGCAGTATTAATCCAAATGAATCCAAATTGAAATCCTTAAAAATGTTCCCTCTAACAGATATTTCAGTTAAGGTTATTTTATTTCCAAACTTGCAGTACCAGTGCAATTACAATACCTGTAGGCATTAACCTCCTTGAGCCAAATGTGCTGTCAAATATGAGCAACATGCTCGTTTTCCAACCTTCCACTGAAAACAGCAGGTTTTCATTTATTTGTATATTGTAATGTATCTCTGGTCCTACTCAGCTTACAGAAAATTAGTTTCTGCCTCGCAAAACGGGTGAGCTCACTCACCCAATTTGCACATGGCTGCACAATCTCTAGATCTGACCCAAGTGAGAGTGTGGGAGTGAGGTAGGAGGGGGTGAGACTGCCCGTTTTGGTATCGGCTTCCAGTTACATGGGATCGGCAAGCAGACAAACTGAAGCCTTACTGTTTATTTTCATCACTGACTAGAGGTAAAGCAGAGGAATGTCACAGAATCGTAGGATGGTTTGGGTTGGAAGGGACCTTAAAGAGCATCTGGTTCCAACCCCCCAGCCGTGGGCAGGGACACCTTCCACCAGACCAGGTTGCTCAAAGCCCCATCCAGCCTGGCCTTGAACACTTCCAGGGAGCGGGCATCCACAGCTTCTCTGGGCAACCTGTGCCAGTGTCTCACCACCTTCATTGTAAAGAATTTCTTCCTTATGTCCGATCTAAATCTACCCTCTTTCAGTTTGAAACCATTGCCCCTTGTCATGTCGCTACAGGCCTGGGTAGAAAGTCCAGAAACACAGTATGCTGGTTGAATTATTTTTACTGGTGTAGCATCCAACTTGTGCACAGGAACAAGTCCTGTGAGTGCCAGAGCCGTCTTTCCAAGACATCACTCAGTGAATTCAGTGTTTATGGTAGGGCCTGTCTGTACTGCTGGGGTAGTAGGTGAGTTTTTAGTGTTATTAGTCATGTTTGCCTCAGAGGTGCTGATGGTTGGGTGTTAACCTTACTCTGCGTAAGCATCATAATGTCTTTTGTTTGCAAAGTTACTCTCTTCCTGAACTGTCAGTTGCATTTATTGTATTTATTATGGTAACGCTTTCTTTTTAGCAATGTTAAGTTGATTTGCCATATGAAAAACTCACAAATGATTGTCAGAAAATTCTGCGGCTTATTTGACTTGTTCACATTTAAAAAGGTTGTTTCTGATGACCACTGGAAGAGGTCCCCATCGCAGGATGAAGAAAAGACAGACACACAAAAGGTCACACCCAGGAGATGGGGCTCTGGAAAAAGATCTCGTCCCAGACCTCTCTCAGACTATGGCCAAATGTCCGTCAGAAGTTTATCTATACCAGAAGATGCAGTTGCAGTGGAGTCTCAGAAGGCAGACTGCATGGATGGAGAAAATCAGCCAGGACTGGCTTCCGTCGGGTCTGCGATCCAAAGCAATACGCTAGGTTGCCACAGAGGGCGAAAAAGAAGACCCATCTCCGTAATAGGTGGGGTCAATTTCTATGGAAGCGGTCCAGCAGAAGAGATAGAAGGTCTGCTGACACAAGTAAGATAAGAGATATGCTCTCTGCAAACTGCAAAAGACCCTTTCACTTCTCGTCTCTGTCTTCAGTCTAGAAAATAGAATGGAGGCTTCCTTCTCTTCCTTCCCTTTTGTCACGCTGACATCGTGTACTTACAGTTCTGCTTTCCTGGTCACTAATTACTTTGTCTTGTTGTTCAAACACAGTCAACACTGACTTTGGGATAATCTTTTTCATATTGTAATTTAACCTTATTTCTTTCTTGGAATGGTTGTTACATCTTATATTGGTGTATAAGAGCTGATTTGTGTGTAATACAGCTGTGTGTTTAGTCGTCTTACAGGGTGTGGGGCTTGAGAAACAAAGGAGTAGAAACAGTGTTGTAGTAACACATTTATTGATCATTTCAAATTCTCCAAAAGCAGCCCTGCTCAAAACCTGTGGCATCAGCTGTGATGTTCAAAATCTTGGTATTGGCATAGCAACGATACTTAAAACTAATAAGGAAGTAGCTTTAGAAACTTGGTAATAAATTAAGGAATTAATGAAATAAAGAAAGAATGTAAGAAAACTGTGAATGTGAAAAAACCCCACCCTGTTTATATACTTCTAAATTGACCTGATGGAATGTAAGAATCCTGTAAGAAAATAGTGAGTGGTTGAGTTAGTGCTTGAGCAGTACCTATATACTTAGTTGCCATCTCTGTTGGCTTAGGTAAGACACTCAGAAATAAAAAAACTTCTTAAAGATAAAAACGGTTCCTTTTTTTCCTGGAGTGAGTACAATGTGTAGAGGAACTGACTGTTCTGATGGTATTGGTGGCCCCATCTTGTAGTTGGTTACAGAGCTTCAGGCTGCTGGGGTTTTATAATGCTGGTTATAAAATCAGGTGTTTTCCACTTTCCAGAAAAGCTGGAGGACTCCTACTACAGCAGTTGTCAAGCTGATAAGGCAACAGAAAAAATGAGTAGTATTTACATCCTCAAAAAATGTGATTCCAGTGGTTATTAATGGAATTTGAATCTTCTTAATCTTTCTCATGCTACTTGATGCCCTGCTGGGAAGTTCAGTGCAGTGTCATTCATGGGTTTGGTACTCCCCCGACTGAAATCAAATGCTGAAACAATGGCAGGATTTTCAGTCTCCTGCGAAAAGCAATTTTTAACATGAATGTTGTTATTGTATATTGCACATTTTTTGCTTTAGAATTCCCTGATGAAAAAAAAATGCATCTTGAAACAAAACTGCAACTGAAGCCAATGAACCTTTTAGCAGGCAAAGGCCATAGTCTCAAACACTACATAACTGGGATATTTTCAAATTAATTTTATCACTACTTAGCTTGGAGGAGAAAAAAAAAGAGGAAAATTATTGTCATAAATTCTAGGCCGTCTTAGTCAAGAATACTAGATGGATTTCAAAGGACAGTAAGTATTGGCAACCCTAATAATCCTTGCTGCACCATGGAAGTGATTTAACACTCTCCAAGCCCTTCATTTACTGCTGAAAACAAATTGATCTCTCTTCAAACCTTGCTGGCATCATTTTATTAACAAAGACACACACATCAAGGCAACTATGTGAGTTGACTCTTTCTGTGCTCTGATGCTGCCATGAGGGCTGCTGGCTGGGGTTAAACGAGCACATTGCTGGATCACTGTGGTCAAGACCAAAACTATGGAGCATTCCCAACAGGGACACATTTTAACACAAATGATGGCCTTCCCAGGCCTGCCACTGAGGAACAACACATCCTTGGGATCTGGTCTGAAGCCTTACAAGAAAATTTTAGTTGCCCAGAAATAAATAGCTTTGTTGCTTAATCAGCCAGTTATTTGCATATAGTAATTGCCATTGCTTCTATTAGCTATTTGATGCCATACATCAGACTTACTCTTCGTGGTGTTACTCAGTGATAGGATCCTGGCGTATAGCTAAAGCACTGAAGAAATAAGGTTTAAAGATGAGGTTGTAGTTAATCAATACGCACAGAGGGTTTTGGCAGTCATTTTAGAAAGTAAATTTGTAGCTGGAATGTAGAACAGGACTAGTAAAGCAGGAATACATGTGCTAGAAGTATTTTATGTGGGGCTTTCAAAGACTGATCTTCCCCTTGCTGATTTTTTTGCTTAAAAGCTTTGACAACCCACAGGAATATTTGAAAAGTGTAATGCTAATTCCTTCTTCGTTGCGTTTTGTTTTGGTCTGACAGCTTAGGTGTGAGAAAACATTTTCAAACAATACTAAATCATTGGTTTCATAACAGAGTGCCAAGAGATCATTAAAAAACCAACCTTGATCTTTCAGATCACATGACAGAAGGGCCTAAGAACAGTAACAACTGAAAGACAAGAGTAGGTGTAAAGATGAGTTTCTCTGAAGTTCGTATGCTGCAGTCTGGCTGTTGAATGTTTATGCAAGGTCATTCAGCCTGGCTAATGTGGAGTTATTCAGGGAGGACATAAAATTAGATTCCATTTGCAAATAAAACAGGGGTAGGTTCTCTAATCATAATTAAGCAAATGAATGATTTAACTAAAGAAAATGGCTTCTAGATAAAGTTATGAGTAAACCTAATATTACCTCTTTTTAATGAGACTCCTGGGATCTTCAGAGCAGAGGATCATTTAGACAATTGTTTTTGTCTTGTAAACTATATTTATTTTACTTAAAAGCAATACAGTTATTTGAAGGAAGCAAGTGTCCCAGGAAATGAACACAACTTCCAGCATAGCATTTCTGGTCATTCTTTTGCTTTGGGTTTCCCTTCAGCAGCATTGCGCAGGCTGCTCTCAAAACAGTTACATCCCAGAGCGTTTGGGCACGGAGTAGTAGAGTATGAGAATTATAGAGCATGTCTGATTGTAACAGAAGGCTAAGGAGTTTTTAATGTAACCAAGAACTGTAACGTAATAAAATACTTTCTGCGATGCTGGTGGATATGGCATGCAGGGTTTAAGCAATATCACTTCAAAGCAGGGGATTTCACTGCCCCTGTAATTAGCTGGACTATCTGAAGAAACCTTGCTTCATACCTGAGTTTTGCTCAGCTGGACTTGCTGGTAGCTTTACTAATACTGGATTTTCCTGTTTCCTCTGTAGCCTGTAACACGGCCACCCGTTCCAGCGCACCAGGTCCCCCCTTACAAAGCTGTTTCAGCCAGGTTCCGGCCACTCACTTTTTCACAAAGTACCCCCATCGGCCTGGACCGTGTTGGGCGAAGGCAGCAGATGAGAACATCTAACGGTAAGATGGACAAGTCTTTTTAACTTTTTAGATCTCAACTTCGTACCTCAGCTTGGTCAGAAAGTAGAGAGTTGAGAATTTCTAACTATAGCAATGAGATACATTATATATACTATATTAGTATTCTGCATTTAATTTACATTGTAGTAGAATATTTGGAACTACTTTAAAACCCATGTCTGGAGTGTGTCCTTCCTGTAGGTATCTCAATATACTTAATGATCCAGGTTAGACATCGAGGTAAATTCGACATCTAATGCTTCAATCCTCACTGAGATTACGTGGTATCTCAGTCTCTGATTCCAGAAGGACTGGTTCACAGAATACCAGGTTTGCCATGAGCTAGTTTCTAAAAAAGAGACTCTTTATGCATCACAGAGTAGGGATTCCATTTTTATTTTTAGTTATCCTTTCAGTTTCGTGTTTGAAAACCACATAAAATAATATTAGTTACCTAGACAACTGCCTGAGAGTAGTATCTATCCAGGTATTTAGGTTTTGACTAACTCGTAAACATAAGCAACAGGATGACAAATACGCAGAGCAAGGTTTCTGCCACTTTTCAGGATGATGAAGCCAAAGCGATATTGATTATGCTAGATGTGACTTTTATGGCTCGTTACAATAAACAAAGCAGTTGAGCAGGAAAAGAGTCTGAAATCAAAGCCCTGAAGGCAAGTGGGGAATATCGTGGGCTTTGCAGTTTGAGAGCAGTTGCAAAGATCTGTTAAGTAGCTCCAGTAGAAAATAATAAAGTGACTAGTGTCACACATTCTGATCTCTTTCCTTTTTCTCTTAAATTCACAAGGCATTTCCTTGTCTTTGAACATGTGAGAGTTTTTTGTTTGGTCATGTACAGTGAAATTCGATAGCACAAAAGCCCTGTATTATAAAAAGAAATTCTAAACCCAAGCACTGAAAACCAGTGCTATCTTATTTTAGTTACTTGCTAAAGCCATTAGGCTTTATTGCAACGTATTAACATTGCATGTCTACTTTTATAACAGTGGGAGATAGAATTGGAGATGTAAATTTTTAGGAAAACAGCTGTTACAAGACAGTAAATCATCATACTGTAGGAGACAAAATAACAACCAGCCAATATGTATGGGGAACTTCCCTTGAGACTTACATTGCTACTCTTGTGCCTCAAGGGTTACAGGTTTTAAATTATGCTAAGGAGGCTACCTATTTATCACAGTAGAGCAATTTTTTGTAAGTGTCTTAAAAACTAACTCATCATTTTTGCATATTGTGGTGTGGGACGAATTTGGCTAAATGAATTGGTGAACTCCTTTAGATAGGCTCAGCTCTGAGTAAGTGGGGTGGGATTCAGCTCAAGTTTAAGTCACCTAAATTTAGTCTAAGCATAGGTACCTACATAAGAGTTAAACACTGGAACACCTGTTACGGCAGTGGAGGTCTAGGGGTTTATTCCGTTACCTGCCCCAGCGTCCAGATACGTGTGGGATACCCGAGTACCTGCCTGCAGCTGGCAGGTATGATGGAGAACCTATGCGAGACCTATTCCTTTCTTCAGTGGCAGCTGGAGGCCAGTGGGACATCAAAAATACTTAAAATGGCACTAAGTATCTGCATTTAAACAACTGATCTGAGGCCCTAGCCATTGCTGTCAGTAAAGGTTGGAGTACGAACTGCCTTTGGACAAGGTGGATTGCTCTCTCAGCTGTTTTAATAGTGACCAATACCTGCTGATTTAGGTGGTTTGTTCAAATGTGGATTCCAGGGTTTAGATTAATACATTTAAATGTCTTTAATTCTAGTATCCTGTCCTGGATGTTTGCTGACAGTGTTAGACTACCGTCAAGCTTTTCCCAGTTCATCAAGGTTTGGTAACCGAGTATGTTTCAGCACAGCTCAGGAACTGAGGTGCAAACAAACTGCCTGCTGAGGAGAGGAGATTTTCAGATTCACCATCCCTATCGCCAATCAAATAAACAAACCCCACTCTAAATAGGTTATTGGCTGTGGAAGTGAACAAACAGAAGTTATTAATCAACTCCTTGAGAGAAAACAACTCGCTGCTTGCTACCATGTCCTTGCCACCCTGTCCTTGATCCCCCACCCCAAAAGAGTGAGGATGTAAGTAGGACACTATGCAGGAAATGCAGATTCCCAGGTTACTACACTGACTGCCGTGTTTGTGATTACCAGGAGGTGAGTGGAATATGTCTGATGTTGCAAGCAGCTCCATGGCAGTTGCTGTATTCTGCATCCAAAGTGCCTGAAAATCTCAGGGAGGCAGAGAGACTCATGGACAGGACCTGAAAGGGCATCATGAAATCCAGTACCACAGGCTAAGCAGTCCCAGTGTTGCTGGGGGCAGAAAAGCCTCCTGGACCGGAGGATGATGCCTTTGTGATACCTTGAAGGATGGGACTCTTAACTGATGGGAAAAGAGAAAAACTGTGCTGATGGGTAATGGGATTGTTAGTCGCATAGATAGCTGGGCTTGATGATGCAAAGAGGACCTAGCAGTGTGCTGGGAGCAGCTGGTGCGTCAGGGGAAGCACCTAGGCTGTCCTAGGGACTCCAGAGGGGAGGGGATAGCTGTGGGGCAGGTGGGTGCCAGAGAGAGTGTGATGGACAGCAGGCAGGCACTGGAGGCAAAACTGAAGCTGTCAGGTAGAAGCTAAAATACCAGGAGCCCAATGGTAAAACCATCCAAAGGGCTGCCAATACCATGCTCAGTGTCAGACAGAGAGGCCTTTTTACCTCCAGGCACCTTCATGCAGAAAGTCGTATTGAAAAGAGGGAGATGTAGATTATTTATGAACCTAGGAACATTTGAAATAAGAAGATCCTTTGTTTTCTAAACCAAAACAAAAGCAGGCTGCTGACATGCAAATCAAGAGATTATGGAGTAGTTTCTAAACAAAAAAATTACAGGAAAGCTGGCAAGGTGAAATAACACACAGTATAGGACAGCACATCCTCTACAGGTGATGTCAATGATCACTGCATCCTCAAATGAAGGATGGGACAGAAGCTGACAAAATTCAAGCAAGAAATAGCCAGGAACAGTTAGACAAATGTTGTTTGAAGAGGATTTAGAAAAACAGGCAACCCTGCCAGTAATAGCGAAAGTTTAAAAAGTAAGATGGAGAAATAAACATAGTTTTAAAGAAGCTAGATGGCGTATGTCAGAAACCTGGTTGAAGGAAGATAACCAGCGGAGCATAACCAGCAGATCACCGTTGTGCAAGCTGTATTGGAAAAGCAGAAAAGATTGTACCAGTGAAAGAGGGTCTCTAATGTAAAGAAAAACTAGGAGCCAAATCAGATAAACAAATTGACTGTATCATCAAGTGTCACAGGATCCGTGGACTGGAATGCCATGCCTAAATGGGAAAAAGTATAGTGACAGGATTAAATTATGAACCACCTGAGATCACCAGGCTGGCCAAAGTAAATGTGACAAACCAAGGAAACCAGAGAAGTTTCAAGGGCAGCAAGCACTGTCATAAAGAGACTTAAATTGCTGTCGTGTGGGTTAAGCATTGTAATGGGGCACAGTGCTACATTTTTAGGTGTACCATAAATAATTCCTCGATGCAGCTGATGAGGAGACTTACAGAAGGGAAACAATTCTTGAACCTGAGGTGTGTGCGGGATTGCATATAAGAGTTACTCTCTAAGGGTGGGATGTGTCTCGTCTGACTCCATAGACTTCTAAGCTAAGCTAGGTGACCTTGACTGGAAGAAACAGGTAATTTGGGTTGCTCTTCATTGACAAAATACAGACAGATAATGAATCTTGCCCTCTGTGTCTGTAATGCACTCTGAGCCAATATCCTTGCAGAGGTGAGAAGAGTGAAAAAATCCAATACGGTATGTGTTTTAATTTAAAAGGGGGAAAGCAAATAGAAGTGAGAAGTCATTTATGTAACAAAGGAATTTAAAGGAGCAGAAAAAGGTGTTGAATGCTTGCAGGCAGCACGGAGAGTGTTCAAGGACAGCAGATTAGATGCTTAGAGCAAATTCACGTCACCTGTCAAAACAGAATTTGTAAACACCAGAAAAGGGTTCTGTCATTAAACACAGGAAAATAATCTATCAGAAGAAAAAAAAAAGGCATCCTTCAGATTGTTGAGTTGTATCCAAACAGAAAAAGAAAAACCTCTAGCAATTTTAATGTAGAGCTACAGGAATGTAGAAACGATTTGATAAAGATATAAAAACTACATCCTTTTTAAAAAATATGATAATGCGGTAGACTACCAGTTAGTTTGTAGGCCTTGTAAGTGACTGAGAAAGAAAACCTGAGCTCGAATTAGATAAGGATCTGTCTCAAAATGTCAGTAAAAGTTTTAGAGTAACTAAATGAATAGTAACAGATTGCCAGAACCAAGACTTCTAAAGGGATTTAAGAATTAAATTGCTGAGCTGCTGCCTTAGCATGGAATTCATTCCTCAAAAATTGCCTCAGTACAAGGAAGAAGGCAGCGATAGGATAACCATTTATAAAGAAGTATCAGGAGGGATCCAGTGAGCAGTAGACCAGTGAGTCTGACATAATACATGGAATATATAAAGAATGTATTACAGAATCACAGAATGGTAGGGGTTGGAATGGACCTCCAGAGATCACCTAGTCCACCCCCCTCCTTAAAGCAGGTGCCCCTAGAGCAGGGTGCACAGGAACACGCCCAGGCGGGTTTTGAGTATCTCCCGAGAAGGAGACTCCACAGCCTTTCTGGGCAGCCTGTGCCAGGGCTCTGGCACCCTCACAGTAGAGAAGTTCTTTCTCATGTTCGGGTGGAACTGCCTGTGTTCCAGTTTGTGCCCGTTGCCCCTTGTCCTGTCACTGGGCACCACTGAAAAGAGCCTGGCCCCATCCTCTTGACACCTGCCCTTTAGATATTGATAAGCATTGATGAGATCCCCTCTCAGCCTTCTCTTCTCCAGGCTGAACAGACCCAGGTCTCTCAGCCTTTCCTCACAAGAGAGATGCTCCCGTCCCCTCATCATCTTTGTAGCCCTCCGCTGGACTCTCTCCAGTCATTCCCTGTCTCTCTTGAACTGGGGAGCCCAGAAGTGGACACAGCACTCCAGATGTGGCCTTGCCAGGGCGGAGTAGAGTGGCAGGATCACCTCCCTCAACCTGCTGGCCACACTCGTGTTAATGCACTCCAGGATGCCATATTTAGGACTTAGAAACTGTAACAGAGAGTAAACATCAGCAGACTGGTGGACCCTTATGATGAAGAAGAGTCCACGTGCCCTATGTAGAGGAATGCTGCTGTGGCCTGCAAATGGATTAGGTTTTCTGAAAAAAAAACATGGAGCGTGTAACCAAGGGGATTAGGTAGGTATAGCCTCCTTGGATCTCCAAAAGGCCTCTGACAACATGTCTTACAAATGTCTAGTAACAGAGGCCTGGGGTAAGAGGGAAGATCCTCCCACGCTTTAACAAGTGAGTAAGCACTTGTTACGGAGTAACAAGTAACAGAGAGGAGGAAGGTGGTCAGTTTTCATAAGGAGAGAGCTCCCGAGTGGAGGCGGACGTGCAGTGTCTTCACAAGTAACGTAGGAAGGGTGGCATAGAATGAAATTGTAATTCTTGCTTGTGTGCAAAATTATTCATGGTAGTAAAAGCACAAGCTGCTTGAACTGACTTGTGGAAGGGTTTCACAATACCAAGACACAATGCGCTGCACTGGCGGCAGGTGAGTTTGGTGTTGATAAAGGCAAGGTAGTGCACATGGAGGAACACGAGCCTGGTATGCTTTCAGAGGAATGGACTTTGAGCTGGATATTGCCATTCAGAAAGAGATTTTGCAATCCTAACAGATAATTAAAGTGTCAGTTCATTGCATAGTAACAGTCAAAACAGTAAATAAAAGGGCAGGAATTTGTAGGAAGGGAATAGAGAACAAAACAGAAGGCTCAATTGTGCCACTGGTGTGGCATGTGGGGGCCATCTCCCCCACACCTTTCCACCTCAAAAAGCATTTTTTTTACAGAGGGTGATAGAAACAAAGGCAAAAGGAGAAGAAAACCTACTCAGTGTCTGTGCAATGAATGATTAGCGCGGCGGCTAGGGCTCTGCCACTTGGAAAAAAGGACAGTAAGGGAATAAAAGTCTGACTGGTGTAGGAAAAATGAACAGTTAATAGTTATTGTTTCCAATAATGTAAGAATTAAAGGGCACCAAATGAAATAATCATATAGCAACTTCAAAACAGGAGATGGTTTTCACAATCTATAAAATTAAGCTGTGAAACTAATTGCTACACATGATAATTCACATCCCAAAAGTTTACAGAAATTCAGAAAGTGGTTTGAAAAATTCAGTTCATTAAACATAAAGCTATGACTTCTGCCCCAGGAGGGATCTGACTGATCTGCAGATACCTGGAATTTAGGAAAGTACTTCAGAAAAACGCCATTACATGCCTCATCTATTTTTATGTTCTTCCCTGGGCGTCTGCTACTGACTGCTGTCAGAGCAGTGACAGGGGGACCTTTGGTCTGCTGCAGGGTGAAGGGTCCTATGATACCAGAGGGATATCTAGAACTGGATTTTCATGAGGCAGGTAAACTAGCTTTTAGTGTTAGTATGTGCTACCCACAGCCTTTTCAGAGTGCCCTGCACAGTGGGTAAGCCAGCTCGGCGTGCATTTGGGCAGGGTCACTGTGGACTGCCACCACAAAGGACAGCCTGCACTTCCTCGTGTCCCTGGCTGATCCTGCGAGGAAATGTACCCGGCACCAGCTCACCCCAGATGAGTGCTTTCGTGGTGGTTCGGCTGGTGGCTGCACAGTTGCTAGATGTGCGGCTGCAGCGGAGGGAGAACAGATCCACCCCCCCACCCCCCGGCAGCATCCCACGGTGGCGCTGGAGTAGTCATCGGGCAAAAGCATGCACTCTGTTCCGTTCTGCAAAAATCAAACTAAATTACTGTTTTTCAGAGGTGGTTTTTAATGTAGCTTCTGGAAGAACTGTGTGGGGTTTGAGCTTGTTTTCCGTTGGCACTTCAGCTGGTTTTCCCCTGCGGGCAGGGGTTTGACACGTCAGAGGGCTTGTGCTCTGGCTGATTAGAAGTGTGAAGCCTTCGCTTGAAGGTCCTGAGATCATCAGCACTTCAGTGTCTCTTCTGAGTTGGTGTTTTTTATGTTATTTGTGCTGAGAAAAATGTGTGGGGCTGTGTATAAACATCTTGTAATATGTAGTAGCTTGTTTCTACTGTGCTGTCCAACAAGTGTCTTGCAGCAAGAAATAATAGGGAAGTTTGGGAGGTTCAGAAGAGAATTCCCATCAGTCTCCCGTGCAGTGCAGCACAGTCTGGATTTTTGTAGGAAGATGGCATTAACATTGCAGGGCGATGTTTGGCCTTTCCTTCTCCGTCTGAGGCAGCGCTAGTGCAAACCACGTGATTTCAGTGGGTGTTGAGAGGTCGCAGTGTGCAGAAATGCCTCCAGGGTTTTGTGACACCTTCCTGGGGGTGGCAGTCCCCAGTTAAAGGACAGGCTCGGCTGAGCAACACGGTTTGCAGGTAAAGAATGAGCCATAAAGGTTATAGAGCTTTCCAAACCATGAATGTAGTGCTGTCTTCAAGCACGGGTTGCAGCAGGTTTTGCGCTCTGCTGATGGGAGCAGCACCTGCCTTTGCTGCCAGTGCATGAACTGATCCAGCTTCACTGCAGAATGACGCAGGTGTAAGGATGGTAAATGCTGGCCCATGGTGAGTGAATGAGGTTGTGCTGTGGCTGGGTCAGTCCCGCTGAAAGTCGGACTGTTTGGGTGCTTTCCTGCTTAATTCCCTGTTTTCTGGAGCAGCTGAATTAAGTGTGTAGCTTTGAGTAAGAAAATGTCTCTGTCCTCCCCTCTTTTCCTGGGAGCAGTTGGCTGCAGTCTTAGCACTTCGGCTGCTTGTGCCCTGAATAATGATACAGCATTTGCCTGTGAAGCAAGAGAAGTTTTGCTAGCCATGCAAAAAATACCCTCATTATTTACTTCCACTGGAATTTTAACTGGTATAATATGACAAAGATAGACCGATACTCCGAACAGTGTTGTAATACAAGGAACTCTCAGCTCCCATCCTAATAGTCTTTCCCTTTGAATTGCAGTCATTTGAATATAGATTGAAATCGCATTAAGCTGCTTTAATGAAAAACAAATGTACTCCTTGGCTCGCTGCGTCCGAGATGTTCGGGCGCTTTGGGAGCGGTTTGGGCGGCGCAGGCGATGCAGGCAGAGCGCGGCCGGGGCCAGGCAGCCAGGTTTTTGTTTCTTCTCTGGAACTTCCTCCCTAAGGGCCATGAGCGAGCTATGAGCGCGCTGCTGGCAGTTCCCGGCCGGGCTCGGCCTCGGAGGCACAGCCAAAGGCAGCAAACAGGCTGTTTCTCTGCGCTGTGGGTAGCTCAGAGCTTTCTGTGATCCACCGCCAGCGCTTCAGGACCGAGCATCACCTATTAGAGGTCAGACCCTTGCCTTGGGGTCGAGTCTGACGGCAGCATGGTAGCCAGGGGGGGAATGGCGCGATTTTGGAGTCTGGAGAGCCTTCAGATGGGTACATGTGAGTAGAACATGCTCTCTCTCTCTCTTGCTATTTTTTAGTGGTTTTAGATTGAACTGGTGAGCTGTGGCAGTCAGGGGACCTGATTCTGATCACGCTTATACTGTGTCATCTGCGTGAGCCTGCAGCTTTACATCGGTGGCAAAGCTGCTGGGAGATCAGAGTCAGTCCCAGGCTGTCTTTATTTTTTGCATCCCTTTGGTGCGATCAGGAAAGCCCACCCCTACCTCTGGTATTTCTGTCTGTAAACAATAGAGGAATAGATGCAGAATGCAAGCAACTGATTTTCACTTGAGTCTAACTACGAAGACAATGTAAGCTTGTTGGTTTGGTACAGAATAATGAACTGTTATCGGTCCCAAAATTGCAGTCATTTTTCATCTGGAGCCAAATGAATTAAGTTATTTTGATGTGCTGTTGTTACTGGAACAAACCAACAGGCTGTACTGATAGTACAGTGGAGATGTATAAAGGATCACTGGGATTAATTTTTTTTGATGTTGCTTTATAAGCTAAAAATTGATTTAATAAAGTATTTATTTGCAGATATTTTAATCAAGCAGTTTTGGTAAGTTTCACAAGATGTATTTTAAAAGTTTGTCGGTGGTCAGATTTATGAGTCTGTGGGGAAAAAAAAATCTTGTATTTTTTAAACAGGGATTCTGCATCCTCCCTGATTAGGCAGATTATATCGTTAATGCGAGTGTGTATTTAAAATGCGGGGGAGTAGAAGAGAATGGTCGAATAGTCGCATTCTGCTACATCAAGATTATGCCATTATTTTTCCACTTTTAAAGGAAAGAAAAATCTGCCAAGTTTTTAGTGAATCGGTACAGTAATCAGCTTTGATCTCTCTTGCAAATTAATACCCAAATGACCAAAGATGCTAGTGATGGTATGAGCCCCCATAAGGAGAGGGTTGAAGTGTTTCTCCCTGTAAGGTAAATAATGGATAGGCAGTGACATGCCTGTTAGTTGTGTAGGTGTGTGGAGTAAAGCTAGGAGTCATCTCTCTGAGACTCTCACCCATCTGGAGCCCTGGGCTTGGCAGGCAGGCTGTACTCAGGCTTGAAACAGGGCAGAGAAGAGGCAGGGTCAGGGCCAGGGCGCTCCTGCGCGGCTTTGCTGCTGGGTGCGAGTGGCAGGTTCAGTGACTGCTTAAAGGTCCCTTCCCAGGCACTCGGGAGTGAGAGAGGCTGTGGGGCAGCTTACCTGGGACACGGGAACCATTAGAAAAGGAGTTCGGTGCTAGCAGCCCATTCTGAATTTAATATTTTTTATTTTTTACTTTTTGCTTTTTTTTTTAAATTGGATTTTTGAGCACTGTATGACCTTCAGACTCTTTAGTTATTCACAGATTGCCCCTGCCATCAGAATAAATCTTTAGGGATAAATTAACAAGGACCAGAGACTGCACTCAAGCACTGGTCGGGAACGCTTCTTGATGACAAGCTCATCCCCTGATCTGTTTGAACATTACAGCTGGCTTTCACAGGCAAACGTACTCAGTCCCCAGTCCTCTTCATCTGCCAGTACAGAGATGACAGCCAAAAGGTTCTCCCACCCAGTGATGTACCCCAAATGAGTTTTACAGTTTTATACACTAACTGCAGATTTACATGTCCATGGTGACAGTGACTCACATGCTGTTTCTCTTGGCTTATGTGGCAGTGTAATAAGATGAGGCCCATCTTAGTTGTGGCCTCTGTTTCTTTACAAAGCTGCCTCTTTGGTCAGAAAATGTACAATTGTCAAACCAAGGATTTTTTGCGATTTGGAGCAATGAGAACGAGTTTTTTCTCAGGCAGTTACACTGTGCTCACTCCAGACTCCCTGTCGGCGTGGACCTCCCCGTAGGCACCTCGGTGCTCCCCCAGCAGCCAGCTGAGAGCAGGGGCTGCGGCGTGGGCCGCCCACCCTGCTTACGGGTGGGTGGGCACGGAGATGTGGGCTCCTTACGTCCCTGCAGGGGATGTGAGGATGTGATGGCAGCCAGCCTGGGACTGCCAGCGGCCCCCTCTACCCGCCGGGCCCATTGGAGCTCTCCCGTATGCCACATGGGAAACAGCATTGAGACCTCCCTTCTCATTCAGGTCGTTTGAGATTCTCTCTGGGTAAAACATAAATAACGGTTATAATTCTACTTTTCACGCACAAAAAGGAGAATTTCTTAGGTTCATCAGCTGCGAAATGAGAGAATTCTGAAGAAGAGTAAGTGTATTTAGTGGCGGAGAAGCGGTTTTCTCGAGGGCTCTGCTGCCCTCCACTTCTGCTGTTATTGTTATATTTGTGACAACAAAGGCGAGTTCTCAGCAATTCCTCTTGCATTGTTTTTTTTTTTTTTTGGAATCATAGAAATGATGAAGCAAACAGCTGTTGCACCTTTGTTTTAGTTGCTGCAGATGGTGGGACTGAATCATCGGCCTTAGTGGATGACAATGGCAGCGAGGAAGATTACAGTTACGAGGAGCTCTGCCAAGCCACCCCCAGGTACCTGCAGCCCGGAGGGGAACAGCTAGCAATTAATGAGGTAACGTCCTGGGCTTTGCATTGCTGTAATTATGTGGGGTGTGTTTTCCACAGGTCTGAGGTTTCATATTAATAAAAAGTGCAATGGCGGTAGCCAGCATAGCAAAGAATCCAGCAGCCGTGGTGTCCTGCCTCTGGCAGGGCCCACGAGGAGATGCCAAGGGAGGAACACAGTGACTGGTACTTCGCTGGGAGCGTAACTCGTTAGCCTATGTAACTGCTCTGAAGTTGTTCTCGAATTGTCTCGCTAATAAATATACACATAGATTTCTGAACTTCAGTTTTATCCTGTAATAGAAGTAATCATGGGCACTCTAGTGAGGTCTTTTGATATTTTAGTAATTTATAAACAGTTCATTGTTTATCTTTTGTCCTTCACAACCTCATTTTCTTCCCATCTCAGCTGATAAGCGATGGCAGCATTGTCTATGCAGAAGCTCTCTGGGACCATGTGACTATGGATGATCAAGAGCTGGGCTTCAAAGCTGGAGATGTCATTAGAGTTCTAGAAGCTTCCAACAAAGACTGGTGGTGGGGAAGAAACGAGGACAAGGAAGCCTGGTTTCCAGCTAGCTTCGTCAGGGTGAGTAACTCTCTTGCTTTTGCACCATTGTCGCGCGAGATGCCTAGCTGAGCGCAACAGCAGTGGTCATGGCATTACATTTAAGTGAAGGGCCCGGTCTTCAGCATCTTTGCATCTGAACGTCAGTAGCGTAATTCCTAATGACTTCAGAGGGAAAAAAGCAATAGAGAATCACACCCCAAGATCCCTTAGCTCCTCTGACACCTTTTATTCTGGCTTCTTCCTTTGTGTGTTCCTTTTGCAAGTAACCAAAGGAATTTTTCAAGCAGAAGTGGGGGCAGCAGAAAGCTCAACCAGGAGCACTCTATATATGGAGAGGACGCAGCAGTTTTCATGAGAGAGTGGGGAAAGCTATGCTGCAGGGATTTCGTGGTAAAATACGACTTAATTTATTATCACAACATTGTGTAGAAATCTGCTCCACAGTCTGAACTCCCCAGTCAGAACTCAGCCAGATTAATGACAGTATAACTCTTGAATGGTATAAATTTGAACTATGTTTTAGAAATTAATTTAAAGTACTTTTTGAGAGCCTGTAATGCAGCCTGGCCACACTGTATGAAGTACTACACAAAGTGCAAGAGATGGTTCCTGCCTTTGCCCTTCCTAGATCTCCAGCCAACATGGGCAATTGGATAAAGTCAAAAAAGCAGGTGCTGTTACCCACATCATACAGATGGGGAACTGGGGCAGAGGGTAACTATTTAAAAGTGCTTGAGTTGTCTGCTTTTGTAATTTTTATCCATATGCTGGCTTGGCCAATATAACATGTAAACATAGGGGTCAGAAATAAGGTGAAGTTAGGCAACACAACATGTTATCTCTCAGATACTGTGAGTAGAAAGCCATGTATTTAACCAGACAGAAATCTGAGCACTATTTGAATATGCAGTGGGTACAACGAGATACATCCTGTTATGGAACCCTCTCTACAAGGTAAGAACAGGAATATTTCTGTAGCAAGTCCTCTCTTAATCGTAAGAAGTTTCTAACAGTTTTACCACATTTTATAAAAGTTTGCTGCTTTACTCTAGTTTGCTTTGTTTGTTCTGGCTGCAGCTGCGAGTTAATCAGGAAGAAGTGCCAGAAAATTGTAGCAGTATCCAGGATGAAGAACAAGATGCAGATATTAGCAAGCATCGTCAGAAAATAGCTGAAAACAAGGATCAGATGAGAACCAACGTTATACAGGAAATTATGAACACAGAACGAGTCTATATCAAGCATCTCAAGGACATCTGTGAGGTACATGCTTTAACCTGGGGGCATTCTGCTGACCTAATGTGAACAAAATATCCCATATAAGTTGAGAACTGGAGTGGTTTCTTATATCAGAATATTCCCAATTACACTTCTGAGGCTGCCAGTCAGATCCTTCTTGTGTCCTCTTATGACTTTCCTCTCTGCAGACTGCCACAAGGCACAGCTTCCTTTTTAAAAAAAAGTAATTCCACTTTTTACATGGAAAAAGTGCTTTGCTTATCTGATAGCTATTTCCATAATAACGACAGAAGGAAGTCCAGTTTATTTAGAACTTTTTACCACTTAGTTTAGATAGAAAACTTTCAGTAACTTTAATAAAATCAATTATAGTTCACGGACAAAACTTGAAAGTAGCTTGCAAAGAGAATGTTTGCTGGGTGAGATTTTTTTTTTTTCCTCCAACAAAGATTTTTGCTGCATGCTTAGAAGCTATGAATAAATCTTTAAAGGTGTTTTAGAAATACCTTGCTTGGTTGAACCATAAAATATGGGGGTTTTTCTGCTTTTTGTTCAAATTTTGTTGGAGGCTGACACTTGGACAAGAAGCTTCTTGATACTTTTCACTGAAATTTGCCTCTTCTGACGTGGACTGTGACACACCTGACTTGTATTTGACTTGTATTTGTGGTTAGCATCTTGAAGGGTGCTTAGCAACCTATCAAAATATTCTTTGCACCCTTAGTTTGCTAGGTCTCTTTCTGTGTTTGTCATGTTGTCATACTTTAGTCCACCACTCATCATTAGATTCTTTCATGGACAACAAAGTGGACAAGAGTGGGTTTTGTTGGTTTTTTTTAAGATCAGGCTTTTTAATGCATCTTGAAAAAAGAAAAAAGAGGAAACAAAAATTGGTTGCTAATTTTAAAACACTAAATGTAAGTTTGGTCATTTAGATTTACTGTTTACTAAAGCTAATAAGCTTGACTGTGTGCCTAAAAAATCAGGGAGGAATTTGAACACGCAGCTTTGTCACTGCCGTGGTTAGCTGAGTTCTAGGACATGACTTTCATATTTCACTGACCTATTAATTCTTAGACCGATATTAATAATTAATTTTCTCTAATACATGTGTTCTATACCTCTTTTTTTAAATCTGACATGCCTCTTGAATTTAGTGAGAGAGAGCAAACACATTTTCCAAGTAGAGAAGTGATTCTCCAACGTGCGGGGTAGAGATCATCTGCTTTCCTCAGAGTGAATCTGTAGGGTAGAGCAAGCAGGACATAAGACTAAGCCAGAAAAGCTGCTGCAGGTAGTAATCCAAATTTGCAAGCTCTATGCTAGAATGAATCGCTAGGGATGGTCCAGTCAGGATGATGAAGCTGGAGTATGCCCACAAAAACGTTTTACATTCAAGAAGTGTCTGCAGTCCACATTACAAGAGTGCAGTCCACATTACATGAGCTGCACAGGATTCAGTTTTCCTTGTCAGAGTTATCATCCCAACAGTACTAAATGTGGTAGCTGGCTTGCAGTGCAGCCGCTGTGCAGCTCTCAGAGCAGATGGCTGTGGAGGAGACAGGAATATTCATAACAGTGCCAGCAATTTTCAGGGTTGCTTCCTGGTAAACCTCACTGGAGCAATTGCAAAGCTTTTTACAGCTGTCTGCTCCCAAAGCGTTTTGGGGGAAACCTGCCTGACAGCAGCAAAACGGACGAGCCCAGCAGATAACCCCTGTCACACCGGTTAACCTTCACACTTATCTGTGCCCCGGCGCCATGACTGATAGGAGAGTATGAGCACAGCAGCTGTTCTTGGATATTCAGCTCCTGCACTGTATCCTCCTCACCACACTCAGCCTTGTGGAACAGGTACCTGAGGATGTGACGGCTGTGGGGTGCAGCTGCTGCTGCCTGTTTCAGCCCTAAGAGGTCTCCAGTCATACTTTTGCTTCTTAGCTATGTGAGTGCCAATGTGATCTCATGTTGATTACTGACGGCAGAGCAGAATTTGCTTCCAAGGCATTTTAAAACTGGAGGACTCAGTTGTGTGTCTGCTTAACACTGGGTAAGGATAAAGTGCACTGGACTGCTGTGATGTTCTTACAAGTAAAGAGGAAAAAAATTGGAAAAGTGATTGTATTTTTATGTGCAGTCTTGCCAGTACTGTTACCTCCTGCAATACCGTATGGATTTTACCAAACAGCAGCATTCCAAATGCGTTACAGTATGTTCTTCGTTTTGCATCTCTGGCTTAGACTGTTCCCTACCTACACAGTGGTTAAGGAACCAGTACTTTAACCATGGTAGAAATTGTCTTTCTATTGATTGTTTTAGGGTTTGTTCTTACCCGCATAGAGAAGAACTGTAATGGCACAGAGAAATTGCTATGAAAAAACACAGCAGCTCAAGTAGCAGCCTGCATGGGGCCCTACACCGGGCTCGCCTCCTGCTTGGCAGGCAGCCGTGACAAGGAGATGCAAATGGGCTTTCCACGTTCTGTGGGTTTCTCGTTCCCTGATTCATTTATGGTACTGTGAGACAAAAGTTGGACTGCAAGAATCAATGTGTAAACATTTTAGATGCAAATCTGAAATTGCATGTCCATGTTGTGTGTCTGGATGGGAAACCACTCACCTGCCCATAGATCACAGGGGTTTTGCCAGCTTAAATTGGCTTGTTCAGCTGTTTTCATATCTTCAAACTAAAGAAGGTTTTTATTTCATTTCCAGGGTTATATTCGGCAGTGTCGCAAACATACAGGAATGTTCACTGCAGCTCAGTTAAGCACCATTTTTGGAAATATTGAAGATATTTACAAGTTCCAAAGGAGGTTTCTGAAGGATCTTGAGAAACAGTACAACAAAGAGGAACCTCATCTAAGTGAAATAGGGTCATGTTTTCTTCAACATGTACGTTGTAAAAGTTGATTTTACTTATTAAATTAACAAAATATGATAAGAAAATGCTAAATTACCATGTTAGGAGAGGATTTTAATAAGAAGTGCTTATCAAATACTAAACTATTTATAGATAGCATTTTAGAATGTAAAATAATTTACAGTTAAATAATTATTTAAATGTTTTAGACGTCTCATCTTTAGCAAGCATGTGACTTTGTACACAATTTTAAGTTTCCTTTTTAAAACTGTAATGATCACAGATGAGCTGGACTATTTGCAGTGATGTCATATTGGGCGTGTAAAAACTTCCTGAAGAAAACAAGGCGATGGGGAAAGAGGCTGCGAGTTCATGATTGATAGACACTTGCTAAGCCTATAGCCGTCTTCCCCAGAGGAAAGTACTTCTTAAAGTGGGTTTGATTATCCTGGCTCAATAGAGGCCTCTGTTCCTGTGTTCTTACAAAGCAAGTACATAGTTTTGACAGTTACAAAGTAGATTTCTGCGTAGTTTCAAGGCTGATCAGCCTGGAAACAATATAGGAAATGGAATAATTAATCTAATTACATATAATAGATGTTGCAAAAATATGTTTCCTCCTTTATAGACAAATACTTTAGTTAAAGCTTTGACTTTTTTTTTTTGTAGCAAGAAGGCTTTGCTATTTATTCAGAGTATTGTAACAATCATCCCAGTGCCTGCATTGAACTTTCCAAACTAATGAAACAGGGCAAATACCGTCACTTCTTTGAGGCTTGTCGCTTGCTTCAGCAGATGATTGACATTGCCATTGATGGTTTTCTTCTCACACCCGTTCAGAAAATCTGCAAATACCCTCTGCAGCTTGCAGAATTGCTCAAATACACCACCCACGAGCACAGGTGAGAGAATGAAAAGACAAAATCTTATAATAGTGGTAACACCTAATTACTAAAGCTTTCTGGGTGACACAACACCAAGGCTTTTGAGATCAGGAACAAAACTCCCATAGACCACTATGGACAAGAGCTCCTTACTGGATGGGCATCTTGGAACCATCACAGATATTAACAAAAACAGTGTCTGAAAATGCAGCACAGGGGACTGGCAGGATGCAAGGCAGAATGAGGANAGGGAAGGGAAGGGAAGGGAAGGGAAGGGAAGGGAAGGGAAGGGAAGGGAAGGGAAGGGAAGGGAAGGGAAGGGAAGGGAAGGGAAGGGAAGGGAAGGGAAGGGAAGGGAAGGGAAGGGAAGGGAAGGGAAGGGAAGGGAAGGGAAGGGAAGGGAAGGGAAGGGAAGGGAAGGGAAGGGAAGGGAAGGGAAGGGAAGGGAAGGGAAGGGAAGGGAAGGGAAGGGAAGGGAAGGGAAGGGAAGGGAAGGGAAGGGAAGGGAAGGGAAGGGAAGGGAAGGGAAAGCAGAAGGTGCTGAAATAGGATGCAGGAAGTAATGTGTAAATCAGAGTGAAAAAAGCCAATGTGTCAAAGAAATGAAGAAGGAAATCCACAGAATAAAGGGGGAAGCTGCATAAATGTTGTGGACACAAGAAAAGGTAAAGAGGGTTTTAGAAAAAAACACAATCTGAGCAAGGTTGAAGGTGACGTTTTTTAGAAACTTATTAGTAATAAACATTCCCTTTGTTTGCAGTAAGGTCCAGATATTAGATTTTCAGCTGGGATAAATAAGAATTGAAATTGCAGATTATTAGCCTTTCTAGTATACCCCTGACCTGATTAAATCTTTGACTAAATTAAGATTTTATCTCTAAATGTCTGCCTTTTTACCTTGTACAACTGCAAGAAAAATCTTCCGTTGTGACCCCTGTGCTCAAAGTCCAAATGCAGCCTGAGGCAATACTTTCTTGGCCAAAGTCTGCACTTCTTTAACCTTGAGAAAGCTCCCCTTGGAGACCATGGGATTTTTGCCAGGGGCAAAATACCGGAGATGAGAAGTACTGACATCCAGGTGTGAAATGTCTCCATTCAGTTCTGTGGCTACCTGGGAAGTCCTGCAATAATGATTACTAACATGGGTATCTCTTTCACTGCCACTAATTTTAGAAAGATTATTCCGTGAGCTAGTAAACCTGCAGATGAAGCGACAGTGAGGCCTTGCCACCTCCCACCCCTAGTACTTGTTTTCCTGTTCTGTGGCACAGCATCCAGAGGTGCCTACAAGCACACACAGGTGCCCATTGTACAGAGATGCTCACAGACAGGCAGGCCTGTACCCACACAGAGCCTTGGTAAAGCTCCAGCCAGCTGGATTTTTTTGGTAGCTTTATGGGTTTTTTTCATAAAAAGTTTGAAGATCCAATGTGCACAGCCTGCTGTGAAGGCCATAGGTCATGCAGCGAGTGTGGAATAACATACACACCAACAGAGAAAGAAGGAACTGAGATAAGGGAGGGCAAGAGTAGCAGTGTGGATATCATGCGTTCACCCTGTGGGACATCTCCCTGACGTTAGTAGGATCCTGTTATTCTTAATCTCACTTTTTGTATACAGTGTGGCAGAAAAGAGTTTCCATAGATATAAATAGAGAGAGGAGAGTAATGCGCAGATTTGGAAGGGAAGCGCATCCATCAGCAGCGGCTGGTGAAAATAGGAACTGAGACAGAAGCAGATAAAAAGGACAGTGTGGCTGACCCCTTTGCAGGAGTTATTTCTGGCTCATGCAGTTTTCTGCCTCTGGCTCCCTTTTCTGCAAGGGGCATTCTGATAAAGGAGGGAAGGCAGCTGCTCTGCTGGGACTCTAAGGCAAGAGTCTGTTTCCTTCTTAGAGACTCCATTTGAGGAAGGTGAAGAAGTGATGGGTGCTATTCAAAGGGGAACAAAAACCTGCCTACCATAAACGTGTGGGGAGCTCAGGGAAAGAAGGAGGGAAGCAGAGCAATGGAAGAAGGACAGGAGGCTTGCATTTGACCTGGAGCAAGCAGGTGACGGTGACCGTCCTGGCTCTGACACACTTGTTCCATGAAAACAGGCCACTTTGTCGGCATTGTCTCATTTAATTCCTCTCACCAGTGCCCATGTTCTTGGGTCTCTTTGAGGTGGCTTTCGGTATTTTTTCTGCCCACAGAGCATCCTCCATTTGTGTTCATTGACTCAGTCATTGGAAACAAGAAGGAGAAAATTCAGTTGTTAAACATGATTAAAGGAATGCCCTTCTCAGTAAAACCCCACAAAATCTTGCTTAAAAACAAATTCCTTTGGTGAAATGTAGGTATCACTGAGGTCGATGGGAGTTCTACCATTGTTTTTGGTAGAGACAGTATTGCAATTCACTAATCTACCTCCGCTGCCTCCTTCCGCCAGTTTAATAATTTGCTCCTGGACAAAGCCTAGCAGTACAGCAGCACTGAATTGTACAGACTACTATGTGAGGTTCAGGGTAGCTGAGAATCAGGTTTCTCTTATTTAAGTAACCTGAGTAGAGGGATAAATGGGTAATGCAGGCTAATACTTCAAGCACTGTGTTACAGTTTGTGATTGCGTCATATCCATTGCATAAGTGATCTTTGAAACGTGCCTACATTTCACAGTGATTATAACAACATAAAAGCTGCATACGAGGCTATGAAGAACGTAGCATGCCTGATCAACGAGCGAAAACGACGACTAGAAAGCATAGACAAGATTGCACGTTGGCAAGTCTCTATCATAGACTGGGAGGTAAGGGTCAGCCTGTCCCTCTCCTGGGCAAAGGTACTGTGTACAGTACTTCATGTCTTCTACAGGATATGTCTTTCTGCATAGTAGGTAGTTTATGGTGTCTACTTTTCAACTGGTCATTGCTCAGTTAAAAGTCCAGTTGCTTCATTTCGGTAATTGTGTTACTGATTACCTTGCTTATAAATCAGAAAAAGCAGCATGTATTAATGTGGGCACTTGTCTTTGAGCTGACTCTGGATTGAGATAACAAAATTAATTTTTTTTAAATGCTAGGCCTATAGAATCTACTTTGGATTTTTGGTAGTTCTGTCAGAACTTGAACCTGATTAAATGACTTAACGAGTCATTGACTTTAATGAGTTTCCTCCTAATTTATGCAGAAATAAAGTAGAGCAGAACCACATTCATTGAGTTTGCCTGTATAATATTATCTACATTCTATGACATTTTCAAATCTAATAACAAAAGTAAAAGCAAAACATATGAACTTATGTTTTGCTTATAAAATGAGACTGGTTAGGCACACATTAAGATCTTAAAATATTATTTACTTACTACATATATATTCATCTTCTTAGGGACCAGATGTGTTAGCCAGAAGCTCAGAACTGATCCACTCAGGAGAACTGACCAAAATAACAAAACAAGGCAAAAGCCAGCAGAGGACTTTCTTCCTTTTTGACCATCAGCTTGTGTTCTGTAAGAAGGACTTACTGAGAAGGGACATCTTGTATTATAAGGATCGTATTGACATGGATGAGATGGAAATTGTGGACACTGAAGATGGCAGAGACAAAGACTTCAACATTAATGTCAAGAATGCTTTTAAGATAGTAAACAGAGCAACAGAAGAGATTCATTTGTTCTGTGCAAAAAAACACGAGGATAAAAAGAGGTGGATGGAGGCATGCAAAAGTGAAAGGAGAAGAGTTCAGGAAGACAAGGAAATGGGTGAGTGGAAGGATTTCCTCTCTGAAAGGTGGTAAAAACAAAGGGGAATGTTCTTGCTTTTATACTTCTTTATGTTTTGTGTAGATGTGCACTCTGCCTTCTGGGACTGGTGTCTCTTTCTTACCCGACATGACCTTTAGCTGTGTCAGTGAAGCTATGCAGGTGTGTTTGTGCTGTCACTGTGAGCCAAAGGTCCAGGGCAGTTAGCTATCACATCCATGTCACAGTGTAACCCATGTGATTCTGGTGAATTATGGAGCAGAATGAGATAGGAGATACAACAAGATGCAATTCACAACAGCCAATCAATCATAAAAATGCATCCAAAATCCCAGCACTTTTGTATGAATCATTGGCCCAGAACATGTGTTCGTAAAGAACACTTTATTTTAAAGCCAGGCAACAGTAAATGTAGATTTATACTGTCCATGTCATATAATGGCACCTCCTGTGTCCAGGAGACTTGTGCAATTGTGTGGTGTCGTTAGTTACAGACCCAACAATAGCCCCACTGGGCAGTTTACAGAGAAATGAAGGCTAACCTTGAGTGAGCAGGGAAAAAGGCAGCAAATGCTAGGATCAGACCCATAGCTTGTGGGACACTCTTAAGCCCAGTGTCTTCTGTGTGAATGTACATTTAGGATTTTTTTTTTTTTTGCACAGTTTCATGCTTTCTGTAAGATCAATGACAAAAGCTTCAGCAAAATTTCACTGGCAAAACATAGACAAAGACAGCAACACTAATAAGAAAAATAAACCTCTTTTTAATATTCCTAAAGAAGTTATGAAAATATTAGTGCATCTGTGTGTGTTGACTGAATGAGAACTTCTTTTTATAACACTTTTCAGGCTTAGGCTTTGGATGAAGGGAGGTTAAAATTGGAAGTGCAGTTAAGTGGATGATATAACTCAGAAATTATTAAAATTTAAACAAGATGCCAAATCTCATATTCCATATTCACTTAAGACACCTGATCAGAAGAATAGAGAGACAGGAATAACCCTTAGATTACAAATGTAAACCTTTTGATCTTAGTGGCTTTCTCTTGTTTGATACTGTTGTAAATAGGACAAAAATAAGGCCTCCTCCATATGTATTGTAGATAGTCCATAAGCTGAAGAAAATACTTTCAAGTTTACCAATTCATACCTTAAAACCAGTTTTAACTCTTCCCCATTGCACCAACTGTTGCAATTAACCCCAGCCATCTCGAGTCTAGAGTAAACAACAAAGCAGCCACTGCTAAACTTTCCTCAAAGTTCCCAAACTTTTCAAAACAAACTCTACTCCTGTGCTGAACATCACGGTGTGACATGATGATTGTGTTGAGCACAATGCTGATGGCTTTCATGAGTTGCTCTATGTAGAGCTTCTTCAGTCACCTTGTGTTCACCGGCATGGGTGGTGGCTGCCTTTCCTAATTCGCCTAAACAGAACTCTAAGGAGTTGGTATTGCAAAAGGGTGAAGGTGATCAGAAGGTAATAAAGCAGTGCAGAGGATCTGATGATGAGTGTCCAAACAACCCCTCTTACAACAAAGTTACAGAAAGCCTCTACTCCAGCATATGACGAGAAGAGTAGTACAGTCATATGGAAGGATGATACGGAATAAATCACAGCTCCTGCACTTTTGTGAGCAGGACTGAGCAAAAGAAGATAAAATGTGAACATTTTCCATTCCTTTCCTTTCTGAGGAGCATTCTTGAGCTCTTCACGTCTGTATTTGCACCTCCTGCTGCAGTGGTTGCTTTATGGAGCAGCAGGAGAGGATGTTGAGCAGGCTGAATGCTGTATGTCAGGATATTTCTGAGGCTCACAATAGTGCTTGCCCTGGGCAGCAGCAGATCTGTCTTGTGCAGGCAGTGGAGTGTTACCATTTCTTCTAAGTGATGCTGCTGTAGAAATCCCCAAGCACGAGGAAGACTGCAAAGGTGTAGCAGCTACAGCCCTAAATGTCATTATTCTACTGGGACCTAATGAAAATCAACATAGGATATTCAAAAGGGTAACCATTGAACAGTGGTGGCAGCAGCAGTGATGAGATTTGTCCTAATAGCACTAAACCTTATTTAGGGCTGGGTCATGAATTTGCACAGTGCTGAGCACCAGCATGGGCAAGGGAGGGTCCATTGTGCTTGCTGCTCTTCAGACATTGTGCAACATAGTGAAGAAAATTCTGTATAGTGAGAAACTGTATTTTTGATAGTGGCACATAGGCACATGCAGTCTATTCTGCCCATGTAACATCCAGCCTTCTGGAAACTTGCTTTTCAAATGTCACAACTCGTTATTCCAATGTACCTGTTTTGGCATGGGTATCATGAACCAGAGGAAAGATAGCTGAGTTGTAATAGCTGATGTCCATCTGGTCTTGTGAGTCACGGTGGCTTGGATGTTTTCTCCGTTACCCAGAAGACTGCTTCTTTTCTAAAATTTCTTTTTTTTGGCATAATTGAACATTTCCTTTAGCCAAAACCAGTGGAAAGGCGGCAGTATTCTCAACCTCAGGTTTAAATTTATCTTGTTGATTTTGTAAGCTATCTTGTTGGACTTCACACAAAGCCTCTAATCTAACCACTCAGAGAACAAATACATACTCTTCCAACTCAGAACTGCAAATGGCATTTTACTTCTATTTTCAAAGACACTTTGGTGCGAGTCACTGTCTCCCAAACCATATCTAGCTTTTCTTAGCTTTTATGAATATATGGGAAGAAAAGGCCACAGCCAGAAAATCCTCCTCCAAACCACTAATAGTAACCCTAAGAAAGTGGTCTGATCTCTCCTGATGAAATTGCTTTCTTTTTTTTTCATGTTTCCTTGTTTCTATAAAGAAAAAAAACCAACCCTGCAGAATAAAATAAACTTCTGCTACCCTAAAATTACAGCTGACTGCTGTTGTATTGTAAGTTAATAGGCTGATTTGTAGTAACTTCTTCATAAGTTCAGGCTAAAAAAGTAAACGGAATTTTAAAAGTATAGAGAAGTGCAGGAAGATGCAAAATGGAACCAAACCAGACACTTCATTCTGAATTTAAATCGCAACTTCTGTGCTCTTTATATGCACATGAGTGAAATGAGTGATGGCATGTGTACCCGGTTGTCTCCTTGTGCAAACATAATATTATCGGTGTATCTCAACTGTATTGTACACAGGGAGAGAAAACTGGAGTGCCTGTACCTGGGCTCCAGACAACACCAGTCACTGGTGTCACCTTTCACAGCAGATGTCTGGCATCTCTGTACTCAGCACAGATCAGTCATATACCTGTCGCATGATAGTAAATAGCATAAGGCTGACCACATACTATAGCATCATGTAAGTCATGCAAGTATGCAAACATGAGAAACCAGAGTGAGGGATCCAGCCCCAGTCTGATGCAGCCACAGCCACATCACAGCCTGCTTCGGTGACTGGCAGATTACATATACTGTCTTCTCCAAGTGGAGGGAAAGATACCCAAATTTGTACTACTGCAATACTAGTGACTTCAATTTGTTACCCCAAGTTAGCTCAGAGTGAGTGAAAAAAAGAAACCGATTCTGCATTTGTGATGTATTACTTGGTGGCTTGTAGCTTTCAGAACTGTTAATTTACACTTTTTAAAAAATCTCTTGTTATCTGGACTTAGCTATAAAAAGAACTTTTTGTGTGGTTAATTCCCCAGTGATTGCCATTTGTAGGAACTGGAAAGCGGCTTTTACCAGTAATCTACAGGCAAATTAATGTTCCTATTGTTATTCCAGTGAAAAACTATCTTTAAATTTATATGATGAAGTAAAGCATACTTCTAAAAACTTCAGGTATATTACTATTAAGATTTACTGAAAGTCGTTTAAAATATAGTTTACTTAGTTGTTTTAATTCAATGTAATCAAGTATCACATGCAGTATTTTTATACTAGTGCCCTAATTTACACTTTAACATAGGAATGGAAATCTCAGAAAACCAGAAGAAACAAGCCATGCAGAATGCCCGTAAGTCAAGGCATGGAAAAATTAAAGGTGGGTGTTCAAAATTGCTTTACGTTCTTACTGTGTTCTAGTGTTCTTTATGTTAGGAAATAGTACAGCCTGCTATGGTTGAGTTCTTCAATCTTTTAAAAAATTCCATGGTTTACATGGAGTTCAAATAATTTCCATTAACCTGTATTTTAATACCAGTTCCTTTGTAAACTGTCTACTAAATCAGCTCTTCAGTCTCCTTCAGACAGGCAAGCCAGTATTCTCTTTATTAGAAGAGAAACTCAAGAGGTAAGGCAAGTGGTTTACTTAAGGATGTAAGAAAGTGCATGCAGAGATTAAATTAGAAATGAGGGTTACTGATTCCTTCTTTTGCTTTTACTCAGCTTGCTCTTCTTTAGCAATTCTGTGCTTTGTTTAAAATATCCTAAAGTTCTTCTTGCAAGCCACGTGTTGCTGTGTTTATGATAACACACTTAAAATGGCTTTCTTCTGTCCTAGACTAGAAGGAAGGATGGACTGGAAACGTGTTTCTCTGGAAACAACTTTTTTGTTCCTTTTCTCTCTCAGAAAATGTGTTGTGATTTTGTGCTTTTCCATCTTAAAGTCAAATCTCTAGTATGTTGAGAGAATAAACTGAGCAAGTGGGACCAGATTAAGTCTGAATTTAGGAGTGAAGGAGTTGATGTTAGGTAGTCCTCTGCTCACTGGGTTAATATTATTAAAGTATTTTCTCTTTATCAATCGCTAGATACCTATAAAACCTGTCCGGATGTTCAGGGGAGTGGCTGAAAATGGTAATCAGGACATTCTGTTCAGAATGCACAAAGGTCAAAGTCTGAGAACATTAGCCTGGAAAATCGAAGAAATAACATTATTGTTGGTAGCAATTTTACCCAGCCTTATTCTGAGAGTTGACTAAAATATGAGTATCTGTCTGCTGTGTTCAGTCATTCCTTTGAAAAACCGGAATTTAGTTGTGCAAACAATGTAGCCAGGCTATGTGAAACTGCTGCGTATTTTTCGTAATTCTGTAATCTTTTTTTTTACTGGTATTACTATCTTCTTAAGCCAAATCAATGCAGCAATTAAAAAGTTTAACATCAGAAAAGGTAACCTTTAGTAGTGCTTCCATTTGAGATCATGGCAAAATTCATACTGGCTTTATTGACCACTGAATTTGTCCCATGGTCCTGTGCTTAAATTTTCCCAGTATTGGTTGCTCTGCTAGCCAACTCACAAGTGTATCCTTTTGCAGGTGTAAGCTATAACGGATGTCCTGTGCCTCCTCCACACCAAAGCCTGCATCCTATTCATCAGCGCCACATCACTGTGCCTACCAGCATCCCGCAGCAGCAGGTTTTTGCCCTGGCAGAACCCAAGCGGAAGCCATCCCTCTTCTGGCATACCTTCAACAAACTAACCCCCTTTAAAAAGTGAGAGGCCAAGGACCTGGGAAGGAGGGAGACTTACTCCAGAGAAGGACCTTGGAGATGTGGTTAAGCTTATTTGAGCTCAGTGAATCTCCAGTTTTGGAGGGGAAACCTTGGGCTCCCTTGAGCCAGAAATATGACCTTTGTCTAGAAGAAGAATGAAGTTCCTGGAGACTGCTCTGAAGTCAGTGTTGGTTCAAGTGTCAACACTGCTGATGAAGAGCAGTCTCTCTTCTGACAAAGGCAACTTGCTGTTACTCTGAAGCAGCAGTATTTGATCTCTGTTTCTTAGTTATGTTGAAATAGTGATGGAATCATGCAGGTCATTGTAACATTTCATTTTTCTTAACCTTATATTGATAGCCAAATTTAGGATAGAGAGGAATTTTTCCTTAGGGGTATATCAGCAAGGAATCTTAGGAGAGTTTTCTCCTTCCTTTAGGAGCACTGAGCTGAGACCACCCATTAAAATCAGGTGGAGATATCCCATGTGATTAACCAGCTGCTGCAGAATTGAGCGGACTCTAATTCTTTCTGTCTTTTTCTATTAAGTTGCCAAATCGTGGGAGAATGTCCCACAAGGCTTTACCGTATTCCAGATTGGAACAGGGCAATTTTATTCTGTCATATAGAAACATGAACAGAGCGTGAAATGGACTATGAAGATAAAGTGCATTTATTGCACACAAGTGCAAACAAGAGGAGCCCAGGGCATCTCAGACTGATTACTTTCAGTCACAGCAATATACTGCATGCATGTACGCTCTTCAGTACGGAGCTTTTATATCACTTTATGCGCACTTCTTCGCCTGGGAGACGCTTGTTTATATTTCCAATATGCTTATTTCTCTGTGTATAAAGTATTTTTTTATTTTCTAACAGATAATGTGAATGTACAAAGTCAGCGTTGAGACAGTACGTGCTGACTGCTGGCTGTGTTACATAGTTCTCACTTTGTATGCATATAGCTTGACTAAGAAAATGGATGAATGGTAATGTAAATACGTTGCAGCGGTCTGGTTCCATGCTTCTTATGCACAGTCAATTGACAATGGGGTTCGACTGATTATTTCTCCGCAAAGAAAGAGAAATCCTTACTGGAAGGAACAGAGAAATGGTGTGGACCGGAGATGGATTTTTGTCTCAAGAGTCATCAGTCTGTATTGGAAGGGGAAGAACCTGACTCGATTAAGGTCATCTCTGGCCAGTATATGCAATAAGTGATTTGCATTGCTACAATTTGCCTATGACGTGAAGTTGATTTGGGAGAATAACTTTTAAAAAGCCACCAGGAAGAAACAGGATCTTGGTATTTGCAGCACTAATTATTTCTGCTTGATAGCTCTCATTAAGGATGACAAGACTGCTTGTAACATGGAAGGAAAGAAAGACTCCATATGTTTCAGAACTGATTTGCTATGAATGTCTTTACAATACTTTATCCTCTGCTGCTGATTAGGGGCATTATCTGATGATAAGGATAGATCCAAGGGTATTCTTTAGCAACGGACACAATCAGCTTTGTCATGAGTCTGTAATATATGAAGAACAAACAAGGGGCTAGAGGCCAGGCATCTTAACAACAATGTAAAAAAGCCTTATTTTAAACACGTATTTGTTCCTACTACTATCGTTACCTCTGTATTTTTATTTATAGTTAGTGTAGTGAAGCCCACTAGTCGCTAGATTTTGTGATTTGATAACTGTGTGGCAACTTCTGCAAAGCCCAAGATTGTGGGTTTGATTTTAAATGACATCTTTTGACAACTGTACATTTCAAATGCCTTGTGTATATAGCTCAGCAATAATGCAAAGTCTGGTGATGCTCAGCATAGTGAACTTCATTGCTTGTGCTTTCCCATAGCGATGAAAGATGACCTGAAACAGTTAAGAACTGGAAATACGCACTGACATTTTCAATGATCCAGCTTAAAGAAAATGCACAAGAAGTTAGTGAAAAAAGCTGTCTGGTTTGAACTTTTCTTTTGATGTTTAAAACAAGCCATTTCTGTTCAGATTTTTTTAAAAGATAATTCTAAATGCTCAATTTAAACCCAAGGAGCAGACTTCCAAATGCAGGCATGGATGCATGCCCTTCCCCTTAAGTAAGTAACCCTCTTGTGTTTCTTACATACCCATTTTGTGGGTACTTTCCCCGTTCAGACCTGCAAACCAAAGTGATGTGTGTACTGTGGAAGTGGAGATGATGTTTTTCATAATCACATTTTGACAGACATGTTCTAGATCAAAAAAAAATGTCTGAAGTTGGATTGCAGTGCTCACCCAGAAACTTTCCCAGCTGGACCTGAAGACATTATGAGATCCACACTTACATATGTATGTTTGCTAAAACCTCCTGCCTTCCAGGGCTTGGTTCTGTGGAGTGCTGGAAAAAAAAGGAGATTTTGGAATGTATCTTCTGACACGTCAGTGCCCGTGAAGGCTCTTCCCATGCAGTAGTGTTGGTGCCTTAGCCCTAAAAATGAACAGAAATATTTGCATATGGTTTTGGATACAACAGGGTTTTTTTTAAGAAGTGAATTTCAGAGAGATAAAAAGCAAATGTTTCGTGGTGCAGATTACTCAGGACAGTTTTACATATAGCACCCTACGTATAGACATGGTGTTTTATAATTCTCTCTGTGTCTTGTTTTGCAATCTAACCTTGCAACAGGTTAAGATGAAATACAAGAAGACAGGCCAAATTTGACTACACCATAATCTTTTAAACAAATTATAGTTAAATGAAAACGTACGATTATATAATCCAATGATTAAGACAAATATTTACTTGGGGTTCAGCCTGACATTGGAGTCTGTGGGAAAAAGAGTTGCAACTAAAATGTAAAAGTTTGTATTCTAGCAGCTCTTGTCCTGATCCTCCTTCTGATGACAAAACTTACATATCATCAGAAAGGTGTGACAGCACCATCTTTTCCTCTAGCTTTTGCATGTTTTAATTTAATATAAAAAGTTCTAGGGCAACTACTAAGCACATTTGTGCCTCGTTTAGATTAAGCACAGCCAGAGCCTTCCCGATGGCCTGCTGAGCAGATAACCTCAGATTTTATGCATGAGATGCAGTAAAATATAATTGTCTTCAAATGTGTTCCCACAGAGTTAGGAAAATGCCAAACCATAATTGCATCTAACTCAGAGCATTTGATGTATAAAATAATAAGATTGTTTTACAAGTGGCTCTTGCCATGCTAAATTTCACATTGAGTTCTAGTGGTCAGTGTAATAACGGAGTTCAAAGACAGACTACTCAAATGTTCCACATTTTAGTTGTCTTTTGAAAATAATTACAATGGAGTTTTGGAGCCAAAGGTCCGTAGCCATAACTAACTCAGTACCTTCCTTTGATTGCCTTTCAGCTTGTTTTCTTGTATGTGTGGCATTTGTATGTAGGAGATGCCTTCTGAGCGATCTCTAATTTAAAAGTATTTGTTGTAAATACTAGGGATGACTTGCATATGTATTTTATTTTGACAAAGGTTTTGTAATGTTTTATCTTACATACATTGCTTTGTGCATCTTACCATCTGCGTGCTGTTACACATGTTGTAAATTAAGTGTCCTGGCTACAGAGCAGATGAATTGGCTGTTGACGGCTGAAGTACAACGTATAGGACTGCAGTAGCTTGATGTGCATTTGTTCTGAAGTAACTGCATTCATTACAAGGTTTATTTACTCTTGGGACATTGTTTGTCAAATGAATCTACTTTCTGAAAATAAGTACGAACTTACATTCCCATTATTTTTCTCTTATTGTACATGTTTGAATTAAATAATGTACAAAGCTGAAGTTCCAGTTGTGTCTTATAAAACCTTATTGTGCCGTTTTAAAATTGTTGTGCGTTTTTTTATTTGTCTACAAAATACCCTCTGTGATGCAAAAATGTATCAACTGTCATATTTATTATTTTAAAGCAAACAACGTCACACCTTCCTCTCCTGGTTTTTCAGTACCGTACTTCATAGCATGAGTTCTTTTTAACAACTACTAAACCTGATTCTGGGATTAAAGTCTTCATCGTTCAGGAAAAATCCATCGTTGTTACTGTCCCAGCCAAATGCATCTGCGGTCACTGTACTTTACCTTGTCCAGGCAGACAGCTCCCCCAGTACCCCTTGGAAGTAAATGCAAATGCAGTATTTACTGCAGCATTCATAAAGCTCCTGCTAACAGAGGATGGTGACATAAGTACTGTAGTTTAGGTAAGGAGAATTAAATTTTATTTGCTTTGGAACAAAAGCAAAACCTTTTGAAAGGGTTCATCCAAAAGGCATGTTCTGTAAATGTGTGTGAATGGACTTACCCGGCTGCATGTTTGTTTCTCGTTATTCTGACAGAACAGGGGCACCACATCTGAAAGACGCGTGTGTGTCCTTCCTGCTCAAGGCTGTGTCAAAAATTACATTTCACTGAGACATATCAGCTTTAACAAAACAACATACTTTGCTGAAATCTTTTAATCAAAAATGCTTTGGTGAGTTCAAGTGCTGGCAAAAAAATTTTGCCAATTCTTTCCTTCTCCTTCCAGCATCCAAGCTCCTGTTGTTGTTTCTTGGTTCACCTCAAAGCTGAGAGTTTCCCAGGCCTCCCAAGTGCTGTTGCTGCAGTGGGATGCGGGCTGAGTGCTCCAATATCAAAGTGAAAGATACAGTCTGAGCACTTACTGAGGTAGATCAGGTGACTGAAAAACATAACTTGAGCAAAACCTGGAGTGGGATGTTGCAATCAGCAGGTTTTCTAAGGCGCCCGCAATTCATCTGGCCATGGTGAGCTCATTTGTGCATGTTATTTCATGCTTTGGCAGACAGACTAAATCCTGTAGATAGTTCCATACTGTCAGCTTTCAAGTTCTTTGAGAGCTGATCTATCAGGTGGAGCTTTTAGTTTGTGCAGAAATAGCACTGCTTGTCTTGGGGTTTTTTTTGGGTCAGCTTTTTTAGAGGCTACGTGATGACTGTGCTTGGTAACGGAGACAAGGATTTGGGGCTTTTTATGTTATAGTACCAAAGGAGAAATGAAAAAGTCAGCAACGGAAAACTGCACATCATGTAGCCTGTAAGGAAAGCACACAAATATTTAGTGTGTTTCTGAATATTTTTCAAAATTGAGTTATTCTAACTAGCTAGAGAACAAATAATTGTGAGACTATGTCAAAACTGTATAAACTGTCCACACATTTTTTTTTTAAATCTTGGGTCTGTGTTAGGTTTAGTTCACTGCAGTCAGAACTGACTTCTGTTTATCCAGGTGAGTACCTAGAGCTCAGAGCTCATACTGCCGTTATTGAGACTGGTTTCAAAAAAAAGATGTGTGTGCACATGTGTGTATACATATATATTTACACCCCCCCACCCCCCATCCCCACCCTTCATAGACTCCATATGGCATCCCCAGGTAATGTCTCTGCTGGCACCTACAGCAGGTTGCACCAGACAAGTGATCCACACCCATCACACCCTCCGTCTATGTTACACCTTGTATTTCTGTTGTCCATCTTGGGGGGGTGGGGAGTGGGGTGGGAGGGGGTGTTGGGGAATGGCACCTGGGGAAGGTTTTACCCAAATCACTTTAATGTTTTAAGCAGAGTGGGCCACCAGCAATGACAGACAAACCACTCCGCAGACAAATGAAGGTTGGAAGGTGTCTGCATCACTGGAGTCTGGTGCCTGCAAAGTTCAGAGGGCTGAACCTGGGAGGGCAGAGGTTAGCAGAGCAAGGAGTACCACTGCCCTTCAAGGGCTCAGTTTCACTTAGAAGAGAAACACAAGATGATGTAGGGTTTATCAACTGTTTCTCCTAGTGATTTTTGGAAAGCTGAAACTGCTTGAGGGGCTCCCGTGCTCCTGAGGAACTTTGCTGGTGGAACCAGGCACGTGCCAAATTACTCCTTGTTTCTGGCACGTGGGAAACAAGAAGGCAGAAGGCCCAATACACACACTGAAGTGGACTGTCAGTAGGCAGATGGGCTAGGCACAGTCAACCTTGGCCTCCACCTGTGACCATACCCCTGGCTTTGGAGATACCAACTCATGAAGGACTGAAAAATTGTCTAGAAGGTGCTCTGCAAATAAGGTTGGGTATATCTTTTATTAACCATCCATGTCATGGTCATTACTGCCACATTCAGCTCCTAACAAAGGTAATCAGCGCAGCAATCAATCTTAAAAAAACCCTGCATCTCCTGCCATTCAGATGCAACGGTTTTTAAGAGCAAATTATAAACTTTTGTTACTGTGTAATTATTTCCAAAGCATTAATTTGTGATGACACTTGGGTGCTAGAAAGCATCTGACTGTAAAGTTTATCTTTAAGGCCATTCCTACAGCAGTTTTCTTGGTTCAATGAATTATGTCATTGTAAAAGTCACAGCCTCTTTGGGTCAGTGTAAGGACCCTGCCGCCCCGGGAGGCCCTGCCAGTGCCATGTCCCCAGGAGCCCCCGCTGCCCCCGGTGCTGTCCCCCAAAGAGCCAGTGGCTCTCCCAGCACCCTGCAGCCAGGAAGGTTCATCAATAAATCCAGGTTTTCTGCATGGCAGGACACATCACTGAGAGCACAGCACTAAGTGGGCAGGGTGGGCTATTTTTTTTTAATGACTCAAACTTTTGAAGTGTGAGAGGAGGCTGAGGCTAAGCAGCCTTGGAAATTTTCAGATGGTGTCTAACGGGTAAAGTGAAAAGGATTGTTTGTCGTGGTTCTCATTTCTTCTTCTCGGTTAGCACAGCAGCGAGGCTAATTTGGCCACAGAAGTTCATTCAAGTAGAGCAGCTGATTGCTGCACTTTGTCCTTCCTTCTCCCCAGAGCACGGCAAATACAATGTCCCAAATACAAACCAGGGCACCGTAACGCTTGCAATATTTTCTTATTACCACAGGGTGGTGGTGAAGACCTTAGTGAAAACTATTCACTGCTCAGCTGTGCTTAGAATGCCTTATTTGATACACAGACCACACATGTCCTATCTTTGCAGTGTGGGAACCCGCTCAGACACAGTGTTTTCTGTCACTTGCACCAACGGGGGTGAATTAAGGCCGCTCCCTGTAACACATTAACTCCTGTTACTATTGGTTTTATCCTTCACTGCTCATGATCAGCATCTAAGGAGCTGATGATACACTCAGTCGCTTTACTTCCACTAGTACTTAGACAGTCCTTAGATAACAACAGTTTCAGTAGTTTCAGGAAGACACAGTTAAGTACCAAGTTATGGCTTCTTCAAATTTCGTTACCAATAATACACAATTTAGTAGCACAACAACTTTGGCTGATGCTTGAATGGCTAGATTGGGAGCCTGCTCATCACACATTAAATCTCTCTCTGTCATTCAATTTATTTACTTTAATTCAACCTCATTACTTCTTTTCCATAATCACCTAATGTTTGCAATGCCACGTTCACGGCATCAGTATTTTTAATTTCAATAGTCTTTTAGTCCCTAATTCAATTGTAAATTGCAAGATACAGAAGCTGACTTTGTTACATGTTTTTGCAGCACAATAATGGTATGAGACATGCCTTCCACCCTACAAACAAACCAAGCTGTCAAAGGCTAACATTTGTGTAATGTATTCATACAATGGAACAGGTAAATCAAAGCCTTATTAATCGATTTTAACAATTTTCTTTCACATATCAGTGGTAAAAGCCAAAGTACAGAGCACTGCAGCTTAATATTGGAATAAATAGTAAGATTCCAGTTTAAACCCCTGTTTTAATTATTGAACAGCTCTCAAAATTAAATCACTGACCTTTGAGAATTTAGTGACCAAACAAGCCCTTGTCCTCAAGGCACATATTTGAAGCATGCATTCCTTTACATGAAGCTTTTATACTCTGGTTAAAGAAGCCCAAGAACACTGCAAGTACAAAGTGAATGAGGTAAGACCAAAGATCCTATATATGTGATGATGGTGGTGGTGATGATGATGATGATATTGATGTTGACATCTTGTGGAGAGGAATGCATGTATGGGGACCAAAATGTCTATTCCTTAGGCAAGAAACACTCCCTCAGACAACTGGGAATGGGGTTTTCTGTCAGTGGACAAGGACTGTCAGACCTTTCCATGGGGTGTATCATATCCTAACAGCGTCACACAGAGCACTCCTTCCTTTTGCACTCCTCTGGAGTCCTTTGACTAAGGCAGCAAATGTATATATAGCTCAAAAGTAGCAAATGTTTAATCTATTTTCAACTTACTTTAGTGTCAACCAGCAGCAGCAGACAAAGCACGATTTTGCCGGTGGGTGATCGATCATCTCTCTGGACCATTGGCAAAGGCACCATAAATAACATTTCCAGCAATTGTTGCAAAGTGAGGAACTTTTCTGAAGACAGAATAAAAAGGTTAAGGAACGTGTTCCAAAATTAAGGTCTCTCTCTACAAATTAAGATAAATGATTATATAGATTGAATATTGCTAACAGGGTGTAATTATTCTTAGTGAGAACACATTAGTCTCTCTCTACATGGTATTTGTGTGCATTGTTTCATAAGACTGAGAAATGGACATGAAGAGATTAAGCAGAAGACATAATTTTTTAGTCAATACCAGTTAATATTTCAAAAGGAATATTGATCTTAGTATTAAGTTCTCATTAATGAGAACCAATTCAAAAGCAAATTATGTAAAATTTACTCCTTCTATCACTTTTACCTGTATAAGTACTTAACCTATATATCCCAAGCTTGTATGTATGCAATATTTATGAATATTATGTCCAAATACAATGGACATTAATTTTGCAGTTATTTGATTTTTGTTCCTGTCTAATCTCTTCCCATTAATTGCTCTTACACTCACTTAAACCAGTTGTGTCCAGAATTAAGTGTTAATGTATTTCGGTGGGCCTATATTAAAAGACATTATATAGGACTGACACTCTAATGAAAGGATAAATATAAACTGGACTTTAAGTAGCATAGTTACATGAAAGGGGAGAACAAGGCAAAAGACTTGTTTTGCCAAAGAACTCTCTTACTTGATCCCTCACATCTTTGCCCTCATCTCACTCTGCTCTAGGTCTGACCCCCTCTGAGGTCGTTCAACTTATTAACGCAGTAGACGACTAACTCCAATGAAAAAAAAAAAGAGGAAAAGGTGATTGTTTTGTGCTGAGTTAGGGGATTGAATTGCTGTAGCTCACCTCCTGTGGCACCAGAGCCAGCTCCTGCGAGATGAGAGGTACAACTGAGCAGTCATGAGCAGGTGCAGGGAGGAATGTGGATGGAGCATTAAGACCTCTTCTTCTTCTTGGTTATGAACTGTTTGACTGGCTCAATTGTACTATTTTTCCCTTAAGAAGCTGTTAGATAGATACTGGGTTATTAATGGCCAACACTGATAAAACGTTGGAGATCAGAGAGAAGAAGAGTGTCCTTACAGACTCCAAATGCACAAGATGTCATTTGGTAGAAGTCTTTGAAATAGGAAAGGGGAAACTAGAAGATGTGGACAGGCTTCTGCATGGCTCTGAAAGGCAGCAATGGCCATGAAATAGCTCCTCTTTGGGCACTGTTCTGGCTAGAGTTTACAAAGAGATTTCTGAACAAAGAGGTGCCTGTAAGTTATGTAAGCCACAGCACAGCTCAGAAAAACAGGACATTGTATGAATCCTTGTGTATGAATGAGAATATCACCGGTCCTACCTGAATCACACCCCAAGGCTTGAAATTTTGACTGTCAATTTGGGCTTAAGACAGCAACAACGTTCTTATCAGCACACTCCCTTGTAGACTTGCCAGACATTAGGGTTTCATGGTTTTAGCTGGAGTAAGACAGGTCACTGCAAGTTCTTTGGCATATACCAGCAGCAACTGTATATCCTGCAATTGTATATTCCTTGCTCTAAGGGGGGAAAGTTGACTTTTTATTATGATCTTGACATTTGGGTTAAGTTCAGCCAAATCCATGAAATCTGGGCTTTGTCAATGCACTCATGGTTTAAATAGAACAGTGTGAAACTCTGTAAGATACACTGAGCTGTTTTCTTGTTTGCTAGCTAGATCCCGAGAGTATCAAGGGTAGCTTTAAACCTCCTTAGAGCTTTTGTGACTTTCAGCTGCTCACCATCTACCTGCATCAAAATTTCCCTTCGCAGAGTCACTTATTTCCACAAGTCATACTGCATAAGAAAATATGAAACAGAACTTGATGGTCCAAATTACAGGGAATTAAGGAATATTTTAAATTGTGCAAAGCTGGGTTATGTATCAAATGTGTAATGGTGCTATGGCTTATATTCCCATTAAATTATTATTTGAAATAGCACTCAGTAGTCTCCAGGACTGTACTTAATGCTATATAGAGACCTATAAATAAAACTAAACAAAACAATAGACATGGTGAAAACTCATTTCCTTTTTTTTCCTCCCTCCCTGACCCTGCATCCCCTTCTAAGGTAGACTTAGGCAGACATACTTTTGCTTTCTTAAATCTTTCAGCCAAAATCATATAGCCTATCTAAAGAATGAAAATCTGGATTATACTGCTGGCTATCGTAGTCAGCACAGCAGAAACACAAAAACAGGACGTCTGTACCCAAGGGTATCCTGGCATCCCCGGCAATCCTGGGCACAATGGCATACCTGGTCGTGATGGACGTGACGGTTCAAAAGGCGACAAGGGAGATACAGGTACTATGTTCAGAATAAATGATTTCATGTATCAAATGCAATGCCATTAGTTCCTGAAGTCATCTGTAGTAACTCTGCATTAACAGGGTTATTCTGCCTAGCCTCCAGAAAACATTTCAGACATTTGTCACTTGTTCGAAGAAGTAAATACAAAGACCAACCTAATAATGAAAGCAAGATAGCTAATACTATGGAAAGGTCAGGTCCATGGGATAAAAACAAATAAGGAGAGACTTTACCTTCTATTTTGGGAATATTTTCATGTCTATTTGAAAATTTTAAAGCCTGTAAAAACCTACTCCTACATCTCTAATATAGCAACCATATTTCTGTAAAGAGCTTCAAACCCAGTAAAAAACCACCCCAACAACTCATACCTTGTCTGGTGTAAAAAGAAGTGTGCAGTGGTAAGAAGATTTCTCTTTCGTATCTAAATTTTACATTTGTAGGACTTGCTTCTGAGTGTGTCTACTTGCTGTAACTCAAGAGCCACTAGAGGAAAGTTCAGGAATGGAGACTACTGAAAAACGGTGTAGGATTCATGTCTGCTCTAAGAGGCTATAATAGAGATTTATGTGTGATACTGAAGACAGAGGTAATCTTCTCAGCATCCTAAAGCTATTAATTCCCATAGTACTTTAAGCCTCATGATAATGATGGCACTTGCATCCATGCTGGAAAACCAAGGCCAGGGTTGCACAAGGTGATAAATCTGTGGGCGTGTGGACATGTAACACTTCATCTGACGTGTGACAACCCCAGAATGCAAAGCATGGGACAAGTGCAAATCTGCTCCTTTGAATTTGTTCACAAAATTTTGGGGGGGAACTTTTCCCCAAGAGGCTTTATGTTAGGCCAGTTATTATGTGGCATCATGCAGGTGGCATTATGGCTTAATGCATAAACCCGTCACAAACACTGTTAATTAATGTGGGCCTGGCTAACTCAGCTGCACAAATCAATCCAGGTCAAACTTGTACTTATCAGATAAACTCTTCTACCGAGCGCTGATCTTAAGGATTGGGAATCACAGCTCTTTTCAGTGAAAGTATATAATCTATTACACAAACCAAACTGAGGTCAACAGTCCAAAAGAAACTAACTTAAAATGTGCTAAAGTGTTTTACTATGTCTTTCAAGCTACTGGAAAAGTCTGCCTTTAACAGGCTGTGTTGCTAAGCTAGCGAATCATCTGTTCCACCAGAAAAGTATATGCCTCTGCAGACAGTGTATGCTGCAGAATCAGTGTTGAAGGTGTAGTTTGATCTGTGGTTCTTTGATGGCTATGCTGGCATACACAGAATCGTCTACCAGATCCTTTTCCTACCACACTCCTCTCCTCTCTTAAACACTACAACTGTTTGTGTGGCTATACAGTAAACTACATCAGCTGAAAAATAACCAGCACTTACAATTTGGGCAATGAAGACTTACTCACTGCGCATGGCCTGCCCTGGACCACTGAAAGACATGTCTACCCGCTTACATATTTACCTCAGTGATTGCTAAAGAGTTCTAAAATGATTTAGAGCTCTCTGTCAACAACCACTTACATGCTCCTTCTGCTTTCAGTACCCTAGTCTGGCTAAAACCAGAACCTTTTAAAATATAGAAACAAACAAACAAAGAAATCCGTTAGCTTCTTAATACACACCTACAATTAACTGCCTTCTTTTTCTATATGCAGGGCGTCCACAGAAGTCTGAAAAATGAAAAATCCAGAGCTTACTTATTTTCATTTATCTTAAAGGTCCTCACTTTAGTCCAGCGAGTTATCACACGTTATCACCGGTTTCTGATAAAAGTCCTCAACTTTTTTACGAAATTAAGCTATTACGATGACAAATACGAACAAACTGGGGTGACTGTACCATTCTTTATATTGTATGTTTATATAGTATGTACATACACCTTTGTAGTTAAGTACATGAGACTTAGTTTTGTTCCTTACTGAGATAATGAAATTTCAGCAGGTGCTGGACCGCGTCCATTGTGCAGAAAACTGCTAAAGAACTGTTCTCCAGTCCGTATGGCCAAAGAGTTACTCTTGGAATATGGTTACATCCAAACTGTCAAATCTTTTTTCTTCTGTTGCATTCTGGATGCAAATCCAGGTATTTGATCACACACCTCCTGGTCGTCTGTGATGTGACTACAAAAATGACTTCTATAATTGCTCTCTTCAGAGCAGTGGAAAGTCCGTGTCATGCTAGATACAGGGATCAAGAGTGTGAATGTCTTCCTCAGATCTACAGACAATATTATTCCATGGTGATGTTTCATTATCATTGGCCAAACCCCTGCAGATGTCTCTTCTTGAGAGGGGACGTTACCATTGTTTCACTACAAGGCTTCCTGTCCCTGCAAAGCTTCTTGCTGAATGTGGCTTCCTCACTCCTTTTCCTGCTTGTATCGTCCATGGATGGAGGCAAGAACAGGACCGGAAGTTTTCACATTGGTAGTCCTGACCAGGGTATAGCTCTTCTACATATCTCAATAACCCAGCTCTTTATGCCAAGGATTCCCTCTGTCTCAGAAAAGCACTGCCCCCAAGCAGAGTTTCTGTTCTCTCTGTCAATCTCTTCGTAAGATGAAAGCACCAGCAGTGGCACCCACTAAAATTCAGGAATAAGACTACTGTTTATATCACTGTTTAGCCAGGCTTGAAAAGGAAGGATTAGAGAATGACTCATCACAAGTTTTCTGGTAATTTAACTGTTTAATGAAAATCCATTTTTCTTTTCTGTACTAGGCGAAGCAGGACTTCCTGGCAGTCCAGGAAAAGATGGTGCAAATGGAGAGAAAGGCGAACGAGGTCAGAGAAGAAGTCTTTCAATTTATTGTTTGTCTATCAACTGTTGCCCTTACGTTTGTGCCCTTGGACGTGCTATACATTCTACCTGTAGTGAAAGTACCATGAAGGTTAAAAACCTTTTTCCAGAAGTAGTAGAGGCTGCACACTTATGCTGACAATAGAGGAGGAATTTGCCACCTCCAATTATTCTGCTGTCTCTGCTGCCCTACAACTTGTTTGCTCAGCCTGTTATCCTACCTTTCCCATCTCTGATCCTTTTGTCAGCTGCCAAGGAAGACACTGCATCTGCAGCTGCCTCAGGAAAGTGAGGATTCTGTAGCTATTTATGCAACTTCAGAGAAAGGGACTTTTGAAAGAAAATGTAGAAGACACAAGTTACACACCTAAAAATACAGTAGATCCTGTATAGTTCACCTGTGTAGCCAACCTGTGCACATCCAGCATGTCTTATGTGTCAGATGGATGTGCAAGTGCAGAGTGACTTGTGAATACAAGCAGGGAATCAGTCATTGTGCAAGCGGCATCACATCATTCTGCACAAATTCAGTAACTCTGAGAGGCTGGACTTGTGCATTCTTAGGGTAATTGTACGCAGACAATGTATATATCCAAAAGCATATACATGGAAGCCTGCCAAAGACAGTGTCCACGTTCTCCAAAATCCTGAAGCTGACCCTGAGAAATAACATACGATATATACGTTGCATAGGAGTAATTACAAGCTGCTTTACACTCGTCAGACTTTTCTCCAGTCTATTAGAAACGACCCCAGTCCTGGAAGGAGCGTGAGACATGAGGCCACTAATGTTGTTTAAAATTACCAAAGCTACCTTCTTTTCCTGTGTCTTTGCCCTGATGGACCCATGCTGCTCTTCCCAGAGGCTCACCATACAATCATCTCACCTGTTTTCAGTTCATTGCTTCTGTTAAATGCTCTCAATTGTAAATTGAGAACAGTAACCTGTAAATACAGCGTCATTCCTAACATCAGAAGCCAGAGGCTCTTATGCAGAAATTATCAGTTTCTTTTCCAGATTGACAGAGTATATGATCACTACGGTATCTTTTGTCTATCAACTGCTAACATGCCCTTCACATCATGAGACCTTCACCTTCAAACCCTTCTGAAGCAATCAATCAGAGGATTTCCAAAGGCTTTGAGCTTCAGCTCCAGCATGGATGAAGGATAAATGGAGCATATGGTAGCAAATAACAAGGACAAAAAGCAGTTGCACTGCAGCAGCAATCTACGTAACCCAAGCAAAGTTCCATCACATAGAAATTATAGAAACATATGGCAAGAATGGGTGTTGTCCAATTTTGTCCTTCCTCTGATTAAATTGTGAACTTTCTCCCCCATTTTGCATACCAAAGGCTGAAAACAAGTGTCTGGACAAATGCTGCTTGTGCCTGAGATGATGTGAGCTGTCAGTGCTACCATCAGCCTGTAGACAAATCACACCTTCCTTTCTTTGAGCTTATTCCTGCTGCTCTCAGCCAGTGCACCCGTTTTCCAACATAATAGCAGGTTCTTCAGATGTTATGCTTAACTTCCACTTAAACGTATGAGAAATTGCATGTACAGTGAGCATAGCATGTACAGGGGCAACACACACCTACCCATTTATGTCTTTGTGCTGGAACTCATGTTGTGCCCCACTAATCCAGTGGAAGATCACAAGAAAGTGTCTTTTTTTTTTTTTTCATTTAGGAGCCAATGGGACTGTTGAAGAGAAGGGGAACAAAGGAGATAAAGGAGAAAGAGGACAACCTGGGAAACTGGGACCAAAAGGAATTATAGGGTCAGTGGGTTACAAAGGTCAGAAGGGAGAGCTGGGACTGCAAGGACAAAAGGGTTTAAAAGGAGACATTGGGCCCATAGGCCCAAAAGGGACAAAGGGTGAAATTGGGCATCCTGGGAGAGTTGGTTTCCCAGGGCCAATTGGCCCAACTGGTAATCCAGGTCCTAAAGGTAATACTGGAGATCTGGGGCCACAGGGTAATCCAGGAGTTCAGGGGGAAAGAGGCTTGAAAGGAGACAGAGGAGATAAGGGGAACGTAGGTGCCCCAGCGGTCCTGCCAAGGAGTGCTTTTAGTGTCGGCCTTACAATCGCCACCAAATTTCCCCCCCCGAATCGCCCGATCAAGTTTGACAAGGTGCTGTATAACAGTCTAAACGANCAGGGCCAATTGGCCCAACTGGTAATCCAGGTCCTAAAGGTAATACTGGAGATCTGGGGCCACAGGGTAATCCAGGAGTTCAGGGGGAAAGAGGCTTGAAAGGAGACAGAGGAGATAAGGGGAACGTAGGTGCCCCAGCGGTCCTGCCAAGGAGTGCTTTTAGTGTCGGCCTTACAATCGCCACCAAATTTCCCCCCCCGAATCGCCCGATCAAGTTTGACAAGGTGCTGTATAATAGTCTAAACGACTACAACTCAGTTACTGGCAAATTCACCTGCAAATACCCCGGTGTTTACTATTTCACCTACCACATCACCGTCTACTCAAGGAATGTCCGAGTAGCTCTAGTTAAAAACGGCATCAAGATGCTGCACACGGTGGACAGGTACCAGAGTGGAGAGGACCAGGCCTCGGGAGCCACCATCCTCGAGCTACAGGGAGGAGACGAGGTGTGGCTGCAGGCTCACCAAGGAGAGACTTTCAACGGGCTGTTTGCAGACGCTGATGATGATACCACCTTCTCTGGGTTCCTCCTGTTCAGCACCTCTGACCTGCTGGAGCCACTGCCGTCGCCTGCCATGTAACCCCACGTTGTCCGTGAATGCTGTGCGTCTGTGTCCTTCAGACCTCCCTAATAAAGTTGTTATGTGCTGGCCAATTTCTACTGCATTCAACAGACAACAGAAATCATCCAGGGAGGTACGCCGAGGGCTGAAATGCACACATAGGACTGCAGGGCAGGTTGAGACCAGCGAGGCATCTCCCTAAAAGTTTAGAAAACTTTTCTTTTTTAACTGAAGTCGTCACAGTGGGAAGGTGTAGGATCACACTACTGGTAACTGTAGGAAACCAGGCCTCATTATGCACACAACTGCTCATTGCACAACTTACTGCGCTGAAGTTTTCACGACCAGTTGCTAAAACAGGGCTCAAGGCTTCAGAGCCATACTCAGAGAAGTTTGAATTAAATGCCGCCTTGTCCCAGTCACAGGGCAACAGGCATTTATTTATTACACTGTCCAAATCTACTGTTGTCAGCTTTGCTTTTTAAAACTTGAAATGAAAAAAAATGCTGATGTGCATAAAGCATTTTTATGGCTGCAGCTGCAGGACAGCTTCAGAACGGCTTCTGCACAAGAGAGGACAACTCTCAAGAGTCTACAGTGCTGGGCTTGACACTTTACTGGTTTGGTGACTTACTATAGTTGTATGGCAGTGCGTACACCAGTTCTGAAGGGCAAACATTTTAAAAGAAAGAGGGACAAAATAAAAGATTAAATTTCAAATTCTGGAATTATGAGATGTGGGCCCCTGCCATCTTGTATAAACATTAAGCAGTGGTTACTTCCAAGCCAGTTTATATCTTTCTAGGTGGCATGCATAGATAGACCTGAAACTTGGTTAGTTTGCATCCAACCATTCCAAAATAATTTTAAAACTTGGAATTAGGGTAGTTTGCAACCTCCACAGGGGCTGCTTGCTCTGTGGCACAAGTGAGTTGAGTTGCAGCTAGGCAGATTTTACAGCTTTTAAATACGGTTCTTTGCTCTCTGTGTAGTTGAAGGTCCGAAACAGAGTGAAACGGAGTGATAGAAGTGCCATGTGGATTCTCTTGATGTGGGTAGACATTCAATGCCAGTCCAAAAATACAGCATAATGCTGCTGTAGTTCAGTATTAGCCGGTGTGAAACAAATTCTCCCAAATGAAAGATAATCTTTAATCAACAGTGAGGCAGACATACTGGAGAACTGATCGAGAGATATTTCCTGTGCCATAAAACTTTAATTTCTGTCAATTTTCTCAATTTTTTTTTCCCCTTTTCCTCTAAAACTCAAAAATATAACAAAAAGTGCTGGTAAGTCTCACTCGCTGCCCACAAACGAGCACGAAGCAGAGATGCCAACCCACACGGGTGTAACGGATAAAGAACGAAAAGAATAATTTGCTAATCGAACAAGGCCCTTTGTTTCAATGTTAATGAATTATTTAGATTGCTAATGCTAGAGTTGCACCCATAGTGAGTAGCGCCTTGTGATGTTAATGAGGCATTTGGAATGTGTTTAGAGATATACCTTGTATCCTGTCATGGTAGTCATAGTGATTCAGTTGAATTGCTAAATGTCCTTAGGCAGCATCCTGTCATGTTAGGCTGTAAACTTAAGACTATATCCTGTTACAATAGTTGCAAGTTTTGGAAAATGACCATATAAGGAAATTGTATAGCTTTGTGGGCTGGACAATGGATACAGGCGCAAGGAATGGGACGTCCTACCAAGACTGAACCGCCCCCCCCCAACCGGGACAACGCGGAGTGGAATTGGAGAAAAAAAAGTTGGAAGGGGATTATCGGGAAAATGAGACTGCGACTCTATAAAATGGGGACTCAAGACCTTAAAATTTGCGGACCGTTGGTGGAGCAGGAGACTCCCTGGTCGCCCAGCGCGCTGTTTTGCTCATTTACCTTTACTATCTTATAATTTTAATAAAATTATAAAATTTAAATTTGTGGTCCTTTTTGGATATAAAATTGGATATAACACGGGTCAGCACCATTAAATTCAGCGCAAACGCAATGTAGGAGTATGAGGCCTGGCACCCCATCGCACCCAACGGCAGGAAACGTGGATGAGCTCCCACAGCCGTTGAACCCCTGAGTATGGATCACAGACCCCAAACGAACACAGCAAGGCAGGCTTCTTCAGGAAAAATGGCTGCACTTCTCATGTCAGCTGAAGTTCAGCGAGGGAGATACTCGGACATCAAGACAGAGGAAAGGGCTATGTGGATTTTTCAGTAAGATTTTTTCCTGTAAGGCACAGGCCACAGTTCGTGTCACAGAAGCATCTCGACCAAAAACCACTTTAAAATGGCCTTAGAGTTAAGTAGAAAACACGTAGGCGAAATTTCAGTCGGCAGAGACCTCTCCTCTCACCGCAGCGCTGGCGCTCACCAAACCCCTGCAGGCCTGCGGCAGAGCGTGCCCACCTTTCCCTTCCCCCTTCCCCCTTCCCCCTTCCCC
>VZSC01016796.1:174829-189905 GCA_013398225.1 Steatornis caripensis | reverse complement strand
CCCCCGGCGGGCCGGCTGAGGCCACGCTGGGGGCGGGGAGCTCCGCCTCCCCTCGCGCTGAGCCCGCCGACGCTCCTCCTCCTCCTCCTTCTCCTTCTCCCCTCGGCCCGGAAGCGCGCANCGGCGGGCGCTGCCGGCGGCGCTGGGCCGGGCGCTGCGGGGCCGGGCGGTGGGGCCGGGCCGCCGGGCCGTCAGCACGAGCTGGTGCCCGGTGGGCGCCGCCTTCGATGCGAAGCAGCAGCAGCAGCAGCAGCCGCGGGAGGGAAGGGAGACGGTGAGCGGCGGGAGGGGAAGGGCCGAAGGGCCTGGGTGCCGCAGCCTTGCGCTTCGCTTGCCTCGTGGGCGGCTTTTTTTTTGTTTTAAAACTGTTAAATCGCGGTGGCGGGGACAGCCGGGTCTGTTACCAGAGGGTCAGGTGGTTACGTGTTTGTAAGGGTTTGTTTTGGTTCTGATGAAGTAAAACGTTCTGTCTTCTGTACACACAAGAGTTTGAAAATCACGTCCTTGTCTGTTGAACTGTTTGTTCAGACCCTCAACAGAGACTATATGCATATATATAATATACGTATAATGTGTAAATATATGTATATATACACACACGTTAACTGTTCCTGAGGGCAGCAAAGATGATGAGGGGACTGGAACATCTCTCCTGTGAGGAAGGGCTGAGAGAGCTGGGTCTGTTCAGCCTGGGGAAGAGAAGGCTGAGAGGGGATCTCATCAATGCTGATCAATATCTAAAGGGCAGGTGTCAAGAGGATGGGGCCAGGCTCTTTCCAGTGGTGCCCAGCGACAGGACAAGGGGCAACGGGCACAAACTGGGGCACAGGCAGTTCCACCTGAACGTGAGGAAGAACTTCTTTACTGTGAGGGTGCCAGAGCCCTGGCACAGGCTGCCCAGGGAGGCTGTGGAGTCTCTTTCTCTGGAGATATTCAAAACCCGCCTGGACGTGTTCCTGTGCACCTTGCTCTGGGGGCACCTGCTTTAGCAGGGGGTTGGACTGGATGGTCTCCGGAGGTCCCTTTCAACCCCGACCGTTCTGTCATTCCACTCCCAGCTCTTCCCTGGCTCTGTCTTTTTTAATCTGTCAGTGTCATGCTGATGCGCGTTGGCAGTGCTTCACAATCAGTTAGGCTGCTGGATGCATCCTCTTGCCTGGATATGTTTCTTGACATTCTGTTGCTTGTGGTAAAAAAACATTTGTTTGCTGCGTTGGTGACATGCGGGCTTTTTGATTCATTTCTTTTTAGGGTGAGTCAGATGTGCCTGTTAATGAGAGTCCTGGGAATCTAAACAAGTTCAGGACAGCGCAAGATGTGTACTTTCAATGGCACAGGGCATGCAGAATACTTAGACCTGTAAAACCCAGGTGTTGCTCAGCTGGCTCAGCTATTCCTGCCATGGTGCCTAGGCTGGCCAAGCTTTTGAAGTCTGGGCCTAAGGGGTTCAGTAAGGACAAATCTGACCTCTGTTTATAATCCAGCACTTGTTTGGGAAACTTTTCTTCTGTCTCTCCTGCCTCTGCGTGTGCACTGGTGTAAGTCTTGCTCCAGGAAGTAATTCCATTAAATATTGTGTGTTTGCTTGGTCTAGGGAATGAGTTCAGAATTCACTTGGCCCATGGAGAGGATGTAGAGAGTTCTTTGGGGATAGAGATGCGTATTTCATGCATACAAAGAGGCTGTGACAGGTAGTGTGTAAATGCTGAGGCCGAGCAAAGAGAATAATGCTGCAGCTGTGCAGCCACACCATTAAAGAACACAGAGACTTGCACCAGGCTTCATTTTTTTCTAGTTTTTAAATTTTTATGTCAAACTTGGTGTTATATGGAAGAGGAGCTTCATGGCTAATTTATCTCTAAGAGAAGATAACCTACTCTTCACAGAGGAACTGCATGTGCAGGAGGAGCCCACTTGGGAGGGTGAATGGTGATGTAGGGCAGCAGGAAGGCCAGGAGCTCTCTGGGACATTGCAGGACACCGCATCAGCTGGCGGAGGATCTGAGTGAAGGGGTGGTTTTGGGTCTGTTATACAGCAAGCATTATTGAAGGGTGGTGTGGTACATATATATTTATGTTTGTATGTGTGTGTTTATATAAAATTGTATATAGATAAAAATATCTTTTTCAGTGTTCATTTCAGTCCAGTTCCTGTTCTTAAATAGTGAATTAAAACACAGGAAGTGTGAGGAAAGTTTCTGTCTTAGGGTGGCCAGCTTATAGTAAGAGCATTAGGGGAAAAAAAGTCAGTTTTAGCAACAATGAGAGAAAGAAAATAGGAAAAAGCAAGTTAGAATGTCCCAAATACTTACTTTAGGGATGCTTTTGCTTCAGAATATATACCTTTACAGACAAGCTGTGAATTTGCACCTTTTTATTTTATTTGGGTAAATACTTGTGAGTTACATGCAAACCTGCAACTGACTGCTATAACACAAAGACTTTGTGGAAGGTGCATTGTAAAGTGACTGGCCTGCAGATTTTCAAATCCAGATTGTGATTTTTAGATGCCGAGGTTAAGTTTGGGGAGGTGTGGATGTTGTGTGAAATCATGTACCTTGTACTGTTAGATGCTGTAGTTAGGAGGTAGGGAGGGGCTTATGTTGCAGTTGGGCAATTGCAAAGGGAGTGTATTGCTTGCAGAGATGGTGTTTTATCTTAAATGAAATTTTGTTACTGTTGTAGAACTATATCATGGAACTTCTCTAGCAGGTAGTGTTAGCAATTTTGTTTGATCTGCAGTAGGACCTCTTTAACTCTCTCCTGCAAATACAGAACGTAACTGCTGTCTATGTCTACCTGTCCAAGCCAGTGTGTTTACCCTGCCTGTTGGACGGGGCCAGGCTTGATAAGAACTTCGGGAATAAAACTGTTTGTACCATAAAATTTTTGAGTTGTTCCTGATCTTTCCTTTGACGTCTGGTTCCAGTATTTGGGGCTCATTTAATGAGCCTGAGACAACTGTCCTGTTCCCTGCAGTCCGTTGATATCTAGGGCTGCTGGCCAACTCATTCACTCCTTTGACACTCCTCCTTAGTCTTCACATTCCTTGGTAGGTCTCTTTTACTTCAGAGGGATGATTTTCCCTCATTTCAAATGTAAATGGGCTTCCTATGATTTGTCTGGTGCTCATGCATTGGAATCGAGGAGAAAAATGCTTTGAGAAAAGGATGGTATAGGAGAGTTTGTGAGGATGTGATGCCAAACTCTTAAGATTTGGTTAGAACAATCGTGGCTAAAAGAACCTCAGTGAGTTTCTCTGGGAAATGAAGATGTTTTCATGTGATACCAGTGTCTTTGACTGATTTTGTGACTATTCTCCCTCCAAAGACACTCTTGTCGGAATGTTTTAGTGAAGTGTCACAATATGCTAGCTAGGGTCATTTTGGTAAAATTTTGTGATGATATTTCCATGCTGAAACAAAGGGGCAGAAATGGAGGAGGGTAGTAGTGATGTGTTTTCATTGTGTTCCACACTGCAGGGTCTTTTTGGTGTTCCAGAACTGAGCTGTCCAGCAGGATTTCAGGAAGCACAGGACAAAGCATTGCAAGAATCAGAACAGCTAGTCCAGAAGGCATGTTCTACACCACCTGGGCCAGAGACCGTATTGCTCTTTGATCAGCTTTCAGATAGCTTGTGCAGAGTAGCAGACTTGGTAAGTTACTTTTTTGATTATTAGTTGAAGCAATTTCTTTTAAACTTACTAACTTAAAAAGCTTACACCATTTTACACTATTTTATTTACTGCATGCAGGAAGTCATAGCAGATCGGCTCTGTGAAATTTTGTGTTAAGACAGAAAATCAAATTGATTGAAAGTTAATTACAAAGGCATTTACTGAATGATAGGTAACTGCAAAGCCTCTCAAACTGTCCAGTTAATTTTAAGACAGATGTAAAAATAGTATAAAGACCTCAACAAGAAAAACAAACAATGAAATCAGAATTGTACTTCTGCTGTAATATTAATACGTAAGCTTTCCAGTGTCCGTTATGTTACGGAGAACAAGGGATTGCTCTCAAAGTTAAAGCTGGCATTGCAATACATGTGTTTTTAAGTTATGAAAGCTTATAGGTGAAGGCCCATAAAGAACTTGAAGATTAAAAGCAGCAGATGAAATTAAACAGTATCGCCTTTTAGTAACACAAGAAAAAATGTAGGTATTTCGTAGTTTTTAGTTTCTGTGGTCCACAGAGTTAGAGTACTAGGTCTGGTATTCTGTATCACAAAATGTTAAGTTTAATGGAGCACTTCGTGTTGCTCTCTGAGCAAACAGTTTGCTCAAAGTATACCTTTTATCAAAGCATCACTCCTTGTTTGAAGGAAGCAGTCCCAACCTTCATACTGAAATTAGTTCATAATAAATAGGACACTGAATGTTTTTACTTTGTTTTTCATATTTGAATTTCTCTGTGTGTTTTCAGTTCTCAAATCTTGTTTCTTATTCTTTTCTAAATTCAAGACATCTTTTGTGTCAGGCACTTTTTCCTTCTGAAAGGTACTTACATACTCTGTAGAGTCACTAATTCTCCTTTTGTCTCTTATCTTTTATATAGACTCTGCCTACTTCCTCTTAATCATTCAGTATCTAACTAAAACGGTAATGTCAGAATTCAATGGTCATAGTTCTGTATCAGTTTGCTGAGTTAAAATTATGTCCTATGTACTACTTTCAGGTTTATATGTTCAAAGATGTAGAGCTTGCAGACCTCTGTCTAGAAGCAATTTGGTGATTGTTATCCGTTGGCAGGAATTTTGAGATCTGCCATTCAGTACCTATTCTGTCAATACTATACAGGATTTTAAATGGGAATTCTAAGAAGTAAAAATCTGTAGTGTGTGACATTTGTAAGGTTGCCTTTTCAACCAATCTACAATCGTACTGTTAAACAGAGTCAAGCTTGTTTCATGTACTTTCTGTAAAATCATGCTGAATGTCTTCAATGTATTCCTAATCTTTAATTAAATATATTCTTAATCTTTAATTTTTTCATCATTTCAATGCCAGAACCTCCTGAATTCATGTTGGCAGTCGTGAAAGCACCTAGCTCCCCAGCCCCCTTTTAGCATCGTTCTAGCCTTCTGAACTCCTTTGAGTATTTGGAGACTTAGAAAAATCAGGAAGTCAAATAAAGACCCTGTTCCGAATCCAAAAGAACTTCTGGGTTTTCTCTTCAAACATACTTATTTCTTCTAGGTAATGATGTCAAAGTGTAACTTGATGGCCTATACACAAGAGTAAAAAGGGATTCGAAGATACACACCATACTAAAAATGGTTTTAACAAGTGTATGGATTAAAGATGTTTTTTGGAAAGACACATTCACTCTCTGGTTGAAAATTGTGCTGATAACTATTACAATAAGCTTTATTTTTTAGGAAAAAAATGCAAATTCTGCAAATAGCTTGCACAGAACTGTAGAAATAAATATTAATGTAAACGGAACTACTTGAGTGCAATTTTGTTTATAATGCAACATTTTTTTATTTGTATTTTTGCCTCACGGTTTTCTTCTTCTACTATGTCAGGCTGATTTCGTGAAAATTGCCCATCCTGACTTTGCATTCAGAGAGGCTGCTGAAGAAGCTTGCAGGAACATTGGTACTGTGGTAGAGAAGTATGTTTTCTTCTTTTTTAAAATTTTTTTGCAATTTCCATATGCATCTTTTAAAACTACTGTATGATCATCTATGAAAACAGCAATCAACAAAACAATATACAGGAAGGATTTGCACCTGAAAACAAAGTATCATTTGTGCTGTTACAGGTATTTAAGGGTTTAGCTTCGTTACAGTATCTTGTGAAAGGTTATTCTATTTTAGTTTCAGTTTATGTACTGAACAATTTTTAAGTTATCAGCTGACTCCATGTCACTCAAACCCATCAAAGACTCAAAGCTACATTTTTCTAGGATTTGTTAACTAGCTGTTGTAAAGCCTATGTACAAAATGATAATTTGTTGTTAAGGTTTAAGGTGTTATATTTCACAACACTTTTTCTTCTGGTTTGCTGACCCCTTGAATTCCAGCCAGTGAGTGGGATATGTGAAAGCGGAAAGGATAGGATCCCGTTAAAATGAGCGTTTGAGGATGTGTCTGTCTAGGGCTGTGATATATGCCTGGTCTACGCCGGCGTGCTTGTGCTTTATTTAAAACCCCATTCCATAGAACATATTCTTGAAGATTTCTGTTTCTGAAGTTTGGGTCTTCTTTGGATCCTTTTTTTTTTTTTAATATTTAAAACCTAAATCCTGAAAGTTACCTTGGTGGTCCTTGACTACAGTGAATTGATTTGCTTTTCTTCTGCTCTTGCTGATGAGAAGGTGGGAAGAAGTGATATTTAATCTCCAAATACAATGTCCTTTTAGTATCTTCCCTTCCTGTTGCATTCAGGAGTAGCCTTCTTAAGAGAAAGCTTTACCAAGTAGTACTGTGAAGGTGACCCAGAGTCTGCTGCTTCACTCAGGGTTCCTAGGAAGTGGAGGCAGTGACTGGTTGACCTGCTGTCCCACAGTAAGTCGCAGAGGCAGAGAAGCCCTTCTGTACTCTGAGGAGGACAGCAGTGCATCAGTTCATTCAGTAATTGTTGCGACTAACATGGCTGGCTGAAAAGAGAATTCTAAGATTAAACTCAGCAAACTGTTGCTGTGGTCTTGCCAGCATGTTTAGGAAACCTTTCACTTGAAACTGGATTTTCCAAGACTGAAGATGAGCACACAGCCTATAACAATATGACTCTAATGTCTGAATACCACTTCAGAGTTAAAATTTGTAGAAAGAAAAAAGTATTCACAAATTAACCTCAGAAGCCCAGAGCACTGAAACAGGCTGCCCAGAGAGGCTGTGGAGTCTCCTTCTCTGGAGATACTCTAAACCCCCCTGGACATGTTCCTGCGCAACCTGCTCTGGGGGCACCTGCTTTAGCAGGGGGGTTGGACCTGAGGATCTCCAGAGGTCCCTTCTAACATCTGCCGTTCTGTGATTCAAACTATTGTAAATGCTCAAAACTAGCTATTGCTGAATGTTCATTTTCATGGGCAAATGGTATCCCTCAGGTACTACTGACAATACATATCTGCCTTCAGCCATTTTTTGACAGAATGCTGGGCTTCTCATTTAGCTTCTTATTTAACCTTCTGTACAGAGCCTTTTCTGAAGTACAGGCATGATGCAATGTCTTCTGTCTCTGAATTGGGTATTGGTAATTACTAAGTTCATTTTACAAATGGGGCTGCAGAGGCTTCCTGCACCTCAGCTGAAGTTAGTGCTCAAGACTGTCAGACTGGGGGCTGCTGCCCACCACAGCTATGCTGATGTATAGGTATGCATGTGTTTCATTCCCCACTGTGATTCCCACCCAATAATCCAGGTCGATAGACATGCTTGTAGTTAATATGCCAGCAAATCTGATGGACATAGTATTGTGTGGGACAGGGACAGTGATGAGCATCTGGAAATGTTCTGGGGATAGTAAGCCCTTAGTCTACTTCAGTGGCAGCCAGCAGCATGTTTATCTGATGGAAAACTTGAGCACAGTTTGCTTTAATGGAGTCCTTTCAAAATAAGGGTTAGAGAACCTTTATGCTCTGGCCATAATCATCTTTGTGCGTAAAAAATAAGCTGCCAGTCTTAGACTTGCTCGTATTTGCCACAAAATGCCGTCCGGAAGTGTTTTCCTATTGGATGGGCAGGACCTGGTTCCATGCCAGTTTGTCCACGCATCCTTTGTATACAAATTTAGTAGTTTTTGAGTGTGGTTGTGAACGAGAAAGCATTTTGAAAATACAGTCCTTGTTTTATAATGTTGTTTCAGTAAATATTAAGCTCTATCTTTGAATGAGTAGTACCGGAAGACTGAAATATTAGTGTTTGTTGCTAATGCATGATTCTCTTGCTCTGTGTCTTTCCAGATTAAATACAGATGTTGAACTGTGTCAGAGTTTGAGACGTCTGTTAGCTGATGAAATTGTAATGAGTTCCCTTGATCCAGAAACCAGGTACTTATTAATGCTTATAGATTTGGATTTTTAGCTGGTATATATAATTCTTTATTATGTTTATATTTTGTGTTTTATTAAATTAATGCAACTGGAAAACATACCACATCTCTGTTACTAACTTATTAATCACTATTATTAGTCACTATTTATTACGTGCACAGGAGTTAGGAAGTTTGTAGTTGTGTAATCTTGGAGGATGTCTCTGTGACTGTCGAGCACAAGATATATTTAAGCTGAATAACTGAGATCTGGAAAAAAAAACCAAACAAAAAAACCCCCAAACAAACCACAATTGAGAACTTAAGATTTTCTTTACTGTTTTGATTAAAATGAGGTGGTGTACTGTGGTGTATCTATCACTGTTTTTGGTGATAAAAGTAGAGAACAAACTTGATTTCAGTTTATAGAAATGTATTTATACATTTCAAAATCAGGTTATCAGTATATTTATTTAAAGCTTACTTTATAATTGCTGTAAAATGTTTTATTAGCTGCTTATTCAGTTATAGTTTTGAATTATTTCTTTGCTGACATGGTTAGATGAGCTCAATGTTTGAGTAAGTTACTTCCTTCTTCCTTCTTTTCCTGTAATCAAGGATGTTAGATTTAAAGAGATATGTTTCTGATCTGTTAGACTAAATGAATTGTCAAATTAAAATGTAATTTGCACAAATTGGTTAAACATCTAGATAAATGTAGTGGAATTATTTTGAAGGATATTTTCAATGCAGATGACTAAAATAACTATAAAGGAAAAGTCCTGTTTCACTGAGTAAGCTGTTAAGGACCTTAAACATAGGAAGTCTGTGTCCATAATAACAATACTCATATAACTGTGTTGTTATTCTCTGTAAAAGATATGAAACCTAAGTAACTACTAAGGGCAAAATCTGTTAAGAAATGATGCTTGCTATCAAATGAGGCTGTTTTAACGGGGATTTACTGTATTTTTAGGCGAGTGGCAGAACTTTTTATGTTTGATTTTGAGATCAGTGGCATTCATTTGGATGAAGAAAAGGTAATTTTTGGCTACAATATATGAACAGAAATTTGCCTGGCTACCAAAGAACAAATAGTGAAACACATGGGACATGAATCACGTGATTCTGGGCCAGTTTGTCCTCCAAGATTCCCACTGTCCTCTGTGGAATTTTGTCTTCTCAGAAGTGATTAATTTTGTTTCTTAAATCACTTCTAAAGTGTGTTTTTTAATGTTGTTTTAGATATTAGTTGGCTGTTCTTCCCAGTTTGGCCCTCATCATTCCTTCATCTGTTCTGAAGAGTTATAAGCAAGACCTGGGATCCCACTTGCTTTGATTGATGTCTGCATCAGATATCTAAAATAGCTGCTTAGCTGTCTGAACAACCTGTTTACAGAAGGGGAAAAGCAGCACCCCGTTCACTGTGATGACAGGTTAATCAAGTGGAGGGTTTTAGAAGGGATCAGGTGTGTGCCCAGGCTCTTCTTTGGTGCTCACATAACCTGAAGTTGTCAATCTTGTTCAAAATTGAATGTCTGGGCATGGTCTGATTACCTCTCTTGGAGCTTTTACATGCTTTGCAGTAGTTAGTGATGGATTTGCCAAAACCATCAGCTTTCACCATGCTTTGTGGTATGGATGCTTTGTTGGATGTCTGTTCATAGCTTGTGTCCCCGAGGTATGAAGTTAATACCTTGTTTATTTGAGTCATGCCCTTCAAAAAGATCTGTGCAAAGGCTCTTTTACCAGATCTATGTGGTAAAATTATTCTGAAGGTTGTGGTTGTGATGGTGTTTTGTAACCTGGAAAATGCTTCTAGAATATATTTTTAAAATTACTTTGTACAAAGAACAACTCTGAAACTTGAACTCTGGGTTTTCTTTCTGATTTGGCTATTGGTTCTACAGTGCTTCATTTCCTTTCAGTTACAATTTCACTTGCCCCTTATTTTTACACATCTTCCTCTTCCTCTCCTGCCTATTCCAGTTTTCTTCTATTTCTTGCTGCTCAGTGTTTCTTTTCAATTCTCATTAGAAATCCTTCACTGTGGTAAGTTGAATTTACTTGTGCTAAAAAGAATTTCTGCTTTTTAAAATAAAACTCAAAAGATGTGTTTTAATGAGTAAGAGTGGAATGGGAGCTCAGAGATCTACAGGTTTTGTTATTCTTTGGACTTTACAAGTATGTTGTATCTGTACCTTCATGCGTTACTTTTGAGCTGTGAACCAACAGGCAATAGAGACCATACTCTACTAACATGAGCAAGTTCACTGAAACAAATCTTACAGTAAGGTTAAATGTATGAAATACTGTAATGACGGTGATAAAACCAAATCACAAACTCCTCAGGGAAAGGTTGAAATACCATGAATGCTTTATGGTCCCCAGAAAATTGTGCAATACAAAAAGTAACAATAGAACTGTAATTCTGTATCTGTTTCGGGTGCTAGTAGGATTTATCCATCGCAATGATGCTTCTTTTTTTCTCCTCTGTGTTTTACATGGCAATCATACTAGGCATAGTGTTACAAATGCTTTCCAAGCAGCTAGCAAAGCTTATGTAAATTCTACTGAAACTCCACTGTACATTTTCTTAGTGCAGAAACATAGCCATTTTCTTTTAGATTTCAATCCTGTATGAAACTGTAGATTTGTATGAGTATTTGATCTTTTTGACTTCAGCCTTACGTTAGGGTTTTGTCGATGCTGTAGGTCTATTCTTAAATGTTGTGTTTTCTGCTTCATTTCTGGAAAAGTCCTTTAAGTTTTTATAAACTCTGAGTTTTGTTTGTACTGTGTCTGAAGATATTATGTATTTTGTACTTTATTTTTCTTACAGCGTAAAAAGGCAGTCAACCTCAATGTCAGAATATTGGATTTATGTAATGAATTTCTCACAGGAACTCACCTTCCCAACAAGATTGACAAACATGTTTTGCCAGAGTATATTCGGTATAATTTTACAGCTGAAGGCAATTACTTACAAGTTGCTGGTCTGCATGCTGATTGTCCCGATGATCTGGTGTGTATTCCCTGAGTTTCCTTTGGCATACTCTGTAACAGAATTATGTTTCAGTTATTTTACTTGTTATTGAGACAAATGCATATGGTTTATGATTATGATGTTATGACTAACAAGGAAGAACTGTTTTAGAACATAATAATCAATGGCAGCCTTGGCTGTAGCAGCTATGAAATAATGGAGATCCTGAAAGAATTGAGGAAGAAGAGGGACAGAGTACAGATCCAGGATTTCCAGCAAGCAGACTCAGCGTATTCAGTAAACTGAGCGGTGGGATCCCATGCTCAAGAAAGCTGGCAGTTCTTTAAAGGTAGCATCCTCCAAGCACAAGAGGATACAAAGTCAGTATCAGCGCATCCTGATCCTTAGAAAGCCAAGCAGATGTATCAGGAACTAGGCTTGGTAAGCAGGGAGCTCATGACAAAGCTTCATCTCTAAAAGGTAGAAGACATAAGGTGGAAGAAGGTACAAGATACAAAGGAGGAATATAGAAATATTGCCTGTACACGTAGGGATGTTGTCAGGAAGGCCAGAGCTCAACAGCAGTTGAGACTTGCAAGGGACATTAAAGACAGCAAGAAGAGCAACTACTGCTGCACTAGTACTGAAAGAGTGGACAAGGAAGAGGTGGGCTCAGTGCAGAGTGGGTTAGTTGGTGGCAGCAGACGCAGATAAGACTGAGATGCTGATCGCTTTCTTTGCCTCAGTGTTCACCAATGAGTTCTCCCAGCCCACTGTACTTAGTGAAAGGGTTCAAAGAGAAGAGCAACCAGCAGTAGATGAGGATCCAGTTTGGGATTACTTGAGAGAAGTCAACCTGCAGAAGTCCTTGGGACCAGGCAGGCTGCAACCAAGGGTCCAGAGAGAGCTGGCTATTGTCCTTGAAAGGCTTGCTGTCTTTGGTAGGCTGTGAAGGTGAAGGAAGAACAGCAATGACTGGTGGAAATAATATGTTCCACCCATCTTCAGAAAGGCCAGAAAAATGCAAATTGGGGAACTACAGGCAACTCAGCTTAATTTGGATTCCTAGGAAAGTTATGGAACAATCCAGGTTAGGAGATTACAGTCTGGATTGGTGGACAGCCAGATAGGTTAAAAACCTCATTTCATGATCACTCTGAGAGAGTAGTGATCGGAGTGTTGTACCCTACTGGAAGGCTGGTAAAGAAAGAAGTGTTACAGGGGTCTTTCTCAGGACCTCTTCTGTTTAACATCTTTATTGGTGACCTAGAGGAAGTGACAGAGTGCTTGCCTACCTGATTTGCAGGTGATAACAAATTGGGAGGAACAATCGATACACTGAAGGGCAAGGCTGACACTCAGAATCTCCTAGAAGCTGAGGGAATGGTCCAATGGGAATGTTACATAATTCAAGAAGGACAAATGTGAAGTCCTGCACCTGGAAAGGAAGAACTCCTGGCAATAGTACAGGCTGGGACTGCCTGTCTGGGGCTGATCTGTGGAAAAGGTGCAGAGGGTTGGTAAGCAGCAAGCTCAGCACAAGTCAGCAGAGAATGGCAGCAAAGAGGGCCAACAGCATCCTGTACTGCATGAACAGAGGCAGAGCAAGAGACCGAGGGAAGAGATTATAGCCCTTTACTCATCACTCTTTAGGAGTGACTTCAACAGAGGCCACCAAGATGGCCAGGAACTGGAATGCTTGCACTGTGAAGAGAGGCTGAGGGATTTGGGTTTGTTCACCCTCTAGCAGAGGTGGCTTTGGGGGTACCCTGACAGCAGCCTGCCAGTACCTATGAGGATATCATGGAGAAGATAGAGCCAGACTCTTCAGAGTGGTGCATGACAGGAGCACGAATGGCAAGGTACAAGTTGAAATGAGAAATGCCAATTGGAGAAGTTTTTCTGATGACAATACCCAAGCAGTGAAACAGAGAGATCATACTGTCTTCCCCATCTGTGAAGAGTTTTCAGGACCTGACTGGAAAAAGCTTTGTGCAACATGGTCTTACCTCGTAGCTGACCCTGCTTTGTGCAGGAGGTTGGATTAGAGACCTCCTGAGTTCCAACCCAACCTCAGTTATCCTGCTTTTCTAAAACAAATACATTTAGAGGTTTTGTTTGTAGGTCAGGTTTCTCAGTGACATGTCCAGTTGACTTCTGAACACTTTCCAAGGATCGAGATTCAATTACTTCTCTGGGCAGCCTGTTTGACCACCCTCACTTAATTTTTTTTTTTCCTGATATCAAATAGGAATTTTTCATCTTCCAGCTTGTGTCCATTATATCTCCTCCTCTTGCTCTGCACCTCCAAGAACAGCCTTGCTGCATGTTCTCTACGCTCTACTGCTAAGTAGGTAAAGATTAAGATCTTCTTTGAGTTTTTTCTTCTTTAGGCTGGACAAACCCAGCACTCTGAGCCGCCATTCTGTGTCATGTGCTCCAGCCTTCAAACATCTCAGTGGCCCTGGGCCCAATCCAGTATGCCAGTGTCTTTCTTGTCCTGTGGAACCCAAATCTGGACATTGTACTCCAAATGTAGTCTGGACAGTACCAAGTGGAAGGAAGCAATCACATCCGTGTACCAGATGGCTGTTCTCTTTCTAATAGAGCTCGGTATGCTGTTGGCCTTTGCTGCAAAGACACGCTGCTGAACCATGTTCAAGGAAGGGGAGTCATCTCACTTTATTTGCTTTTTTAAAAAATGAAAGCCTGGTGGAGCAGAACAGGTGCAAAATGACTTGTGAATTATTGTAGTTATATTTTTTGTAAACCCAGGACCTGCATTCTTGTTGAATATATTATCCAAGAGAGAAGCTTATTTCAAATGAAACAAACATAAGTTTTTGCTGGATTTCTTAAGCCAATTCCATATGTACAAAATAAAGGTTATATTCAGTTGGTTTGTGAAACATAAAAAAGCATTTTACCAAATTTACTGAGGTTTGAGGTGATTTACTTTTTTGAGAGTTATGAAAAAACCCAAACAAACCAGAAATAGGAGAAAGACTGATTGTCAGTGCGAGGGTAGGCACACTGATAGCTTGCTACTTACAAAAGAAATAAGGCTTTTCTCTTACTCTTTTTTCTCTCCTCTGACCCTGGCTCTGGTTCTTATCAGATCCTTGCATAAGCCAGCTTAACTGATGTGCAGAGAACAATTTGGCTTTCTTTTGGGTTTATTTTCAAAAGTTTTAGTGAGTTAAGACAGTCCACAGAGTGGTCTGAGAAGCACAGATGTTGGCAGAAGGAGGGAGACAGTGAGCAGAGAGAGGACTGTTGAGAGGAATAGAGAACAGGACCCTTTTTGGCAGTCTTAATCTGTTAGGTTGTCTCATTGCATCTCCTTATTCCATCTTTAATTCATGAGAGAGCTGTAATTGTCAGGCAGACGTAATTACTGTTGTTAAAAGGCTTTAGGCCTTTTCCCAGCAATATCACTGAAATACAGCTGTAATACCAGATATTCAACTGCATCACTTTTTGCCCTTAAAAATTGCACTGTGGTAATACGACAACTTTTTTTTTTTAATTAGGTGCGAGAAGCTGCTTACAAGATTTTTCTTTACCCAAATGCTGAGCAGTTGAGCCGTTTAGAAGAACTGCTTGCTAGCCGAAACAGTCTGGCACAGTTGGTTGGGTATGACACCTTTGCCCACAGGGCTCTTCAGGGAACAATGGCCAAAAATCCAGGTATAAGGCATGTGTGGAAGGACATGCTGAGAAATCAGATGCACTGTGTTAGGTATGAAGTAAAAAGTTGTTAGTTTCTGTTGCTCAGTTTACACATACTTCTTACAGTGAAGTGTCTTATCGCAGTTACATTTTGCTGTGTGTAATACTCATGCTTTCTATAAATGGCAATACACACTGAGTAGAAGCAGTGTTTTTGTTCAGAATCAATGCTCACACCTTAGGTTATGAAGTTGCCATTATCCCGACAAAGTAAATGTACTAAATTCTCTTGAAATGATGGCCCAGTAGTCAACGGAGTAGTTTGTTGTTGTAAGAAGAACTTTCAGAACTTTCTTGTTCTAAGGGAGCTTGTTTGGAGTGTTTTGATGTAAACTTAACATCTTTTAAGGGAAGAAATAACTTTCTTAACACCCCCCCC
>VZSC01016796.1:142264-174702 GCA_013398225.1 Steatornis caripensis | reverse complement strand
CCCCATTTTACTTCTAGAAACAGTAAGACAGTTTCTGGAGAAGCTTTCTGACCAGTTGTCTAAAAGGTAAAGGTCTTTTTCACTACATTATTTTTCTAACCATACTCTTTATTTCAAGAGTAGAGGGATTTGTGCACTAGGAAGTCAATCAGTGCTACTTGTTACATGCTCTGATGAAACAAAAAGCAAGAGAGGAACTATCAGCTTAGAATAAATTCTGTGTCTATGATCAGAGAACACCCAGGACTGAATGCAACAAGTGATGTGCCAAGAAATGCAGGCAACAGCAAACAAGAAGAGTAAGTTTAAGTGTTGAAGATCACCTGTCCTGGTCTTCTGATACACACGACTCCATATGTTTTACATCTATAAGCAAATTCCCTTGTTTGTCCTTCTTGCCTTTCTTAGTTCCACACAACACAGAACAGTTTCATCACTGTGTATAAATGAGGTGTGTTGTAAGAAATAAAATGCTTTGGAGATGTACAACCGGAGTAAGAGGGACTTGATTTGAAGGTACCTGAATGACAGAAGCAGAATGGAAAAATTCTTTTACCATAGTATATAGGCCTGCCATTTTATAGAGTACTATCAATCTCTGATGATGGGCATTTTCTTAGGATGAAGTATTATTGTGTACTGTATTACGTTGCTCAAAAATCTTTCACTAACACTTTCATCATAAAAATATTTTTCAGAACTCAAAAAGATTTTGAAATGATGACAAAGATGAAAATGAAGCTTAACCCACAGAATTCAGTAAGTTAAATTTTTATGTGGCGTTTTCTGTTCTGTTTCTTTTTAAAAATATAGTATAAGCTAACCTTGTTCTACAAGAGAAATTAACTCTTTTCTAGTATACAACATGTAGTATAATTAGAAGGAGAAACTTTCTGTCTTCTGGCTTCAAATGCTTTTTGACTGCTTAGCTGCTGTTTGTATTAAAATCAAGCATTGAGTGTGAGATAGCTGTCGGTTTATACAAAATGATACTGAGATAACCAAAACATGAAGTTGAATTAATTGACTCATTTGACAAATAAAGGCTGTAGTTTACGTTAGATGCATGGCCAGTTTGCATACTGTGTTGTATGTATCCTAATTCTGTACACACTAGGTTTATCTTTTTACTTGAATTCAGTGTATTTCTTGAAATCTACTAAGAAATCCCATTATATATTTGACTAAGAAGTACCATCTTCAAGCAAATGTTAAAAAAAAGGTTTCAAGTTATGATGTATGATGCTATTTCTGATGATGTTTTTAGCACTGAATGTTTCCCATTATGTTTTAAAGTTCTGTGACTCGTCAAAACTGCAAAAGTATTCAAAGGAAACAAAGCTTCTACTTTGGCTTCACTCGTTGTCCATCATTGTGATTATAAGCTGGAATTCTCTTTCAGAAGCTGATGCCGTGGGATCACCCTTACTACAGTGGCGTCCTTCGTGCTGAGAGGTAAGCTCCTTATGTTAATCATTGTAATGTAAATGAGTGTCTTTATTTCATTCCTTGCAATAAGGATAAAGAAAGTTCTCAATGTAAACAGGATTTCCTTCTTTGAAGATGTACTTGAATATGAAAAAATAAAGACTATCTGGTGGGGCGGTCGTTTGTAACATTTCTTAGTTACTGCTGGAATGCCTGTAGAAGTCTTTGGCTCCTCTGTTGTTTTACTGGGAAGTATTGGCCCTTTGAAATATCAGAGGATGAAATGGTTCCAGAACAGCTAGAAAATCCTTATTCTTGTTTTGCTCTTAGCTGAGCTGCAGTAGTGTTTAAAAATAAATTTTGATCACTGAATACAATCAAACTCGTCTTCATATTTTAACAGTATTGTACTTACTACTGAACATGCACGTGTCATCCCCTTCTATGGATTTGAAATAGCAACTTCTTTAGTAGATTTTTGCTGTTTACGGATTCAATTAATTCTCATCTCTCCTGCAAAGACTGGGAAATAAATAGTCTACACAGACTTAAATAGTGCACAAGACCTTTGCACATAATGAGATGCCAGCTCTGAAAGGCAAGCCCTGCATGTTGCCTTTATTAGATCAGCAGTGGTGACCTTTTAGATGTATGTTGAAAAAGATAATTTAAAGTGCTTCTCTCACAAGAGGGGGAGGAAAAAATCTTCCTTCATTGCAGATTTGTAGGTTTTTGTTTTTTAAACAAACTTAGACTGGATGTATGCAATTAAAGTAGTAGTTTACTCTGGATTGGAAAACTATGGTAGTATAGACAGGGCATGGAAGAATTGCCAGCAGTTGGCCTGGCTGTTCTGCTGCTTTCTTGTACTTTGTTACTGAGGCAGCAGTTTTATGAGCAGCAGCTCTTAATATTGGCCTTGTCTTAAGCTGCTGCATGCTCAGATGGGAGCTGAGCTGTGTATGTGCAGCAGCGTTTGTGTCCTGGATGAGCAGAACCTTCTGTGCAGCGGAGGGAGAGGGATGTCCAGCTGCTGGGTCTGCTCCTGGTAGCTGATGCCGGAGCATGCAGCACTCCGTGGTGTATACATGGATTGCTTGTTTGTGGCACGGCCTGGGAGCGGCTACTTTTGTTTTAAACTGGACAGGTAGCAGACATGCTTCTGTGAAAGTGGGAATGAAGTAGTTCATTCCGCCCATATTGTAGGTATTTAACAGGGTACTGGATACTGGGTAATCAGCCCTAAAAAGTAAAACTGACTTCTCCACTGCGTAGTATCAGTGGCGGTGCTTTGTGGCTGGGATTAGGCAGGAGTCAGAGAGTATTCGTGCAGTGACCAGAGGACAGGAAAATACTTGCCATGTCTGTGCCCTAAATATGTTCCATTTGCCACTTATTATCTATGTAAATGTGAATCCACTGTCCTTTATCTTTTATTTGTACTTACCTCTGTTTGACCTCATCCTTTCTTGAATGCCCCTTGGATGCAATGGTATGTTCAGTTCAACACTTTTGTAACTGAAAGATGAGACCCATATCTGTCACAAAGCTTCATACTGGCAGGAGTTTGACTTTTGGCTATTTGTTGTTACTCTCTTTCTAAATGAGCCAGTGATGTTGTAGAATTAAATCATGTTTCTAAGGAAAAGTGGTGGTGTTTTCTTTGGTTTGGGTTTTTTTTTGTGCCCTGGAAAAATAATTTATACTTTCTTTTTTTTTTAATTGTATCCTGTTTTTTATTTATTATAAGATAAATAAATTATTTAATTTAAATTTTACTTATTGTATCCTGTTTTATTTTGTATTTTTGCATCATGGAATGACAAAATATGTTTTCAAACAAGATTTATTTACCTGTCATGCATTTCTTCCATTCTTAGTATTCTTTGTTCAGTAGATTAATTATTTTGTTTTTCAGAGGTTTCTCTTTTTTGGAAGAAATTTACTTTTGGCTTTATCTCTTTTACAGAAATGCCACACTAATATTTGTAATGGTTCTGTGCACAGAGCATGGCTTACGTTTTTGTCTGTTGTGTTTTGGGACTCAGTAGTAGTTTGTGTGGTGGATTTCTGTGTTGTTAGGAATTTTGTTTCTGCTTTGTAAAATGTTTTTTTGAAAGGGAAGCAAGGAAGTAAATGTATGCTTTTGGGTGTTTCTTTTGGACTACTATTGTCACTGTGGCTGCAGCTGATGTACAGAACCATAGTTTCCTAGATATTGTCAGGTACGTAAGATGCAGAATGTCTTTACAAACCTAGGTATGAAGAACTACAGAGGTTTAGTTCTTGATTAAGTAACTTAGCAATGTTCTAGAATGTCACACGTGCACCACGAATGAGTATGAGAAATATTGGATGGGACAGTGTCTGTGTCTGTTGAAAAAGGCTTACTGTTTCATGTTTTCATCTATACAACGGCATTTGCAAACAGAAATGTTGTGGGTGAACATTAGAGAATGTGATCCTGATGTGATCTTTTACTTCCTCTTTAGTTCTCTGGATTTTGACCAGCTACATCAATTTGTCTCAGATGACACTGAAACTCATTATGTATTTTTAATGTGTCCTTTATATCTGTATGTTATATATTTTAAATGTATGTATGTGTTTTATATTCTAAATATATGTTTATTCTATATTAGAACAGGATTAAGGAAAATTAGATTCCTCATAATTAGTTTTAAGAGCTAGATATTTACTTCTGAAAAAGTAGGATATTCACATGCATTTGGGCTATTGAATTTTAATGACATGTGCTGTCATATCAGGTTGCCTTGATTTTCAGTCTGCTTCTGCAGTTGTTACTGACCATTTCTGCTGTTTTCTAAGTTGAACAGCAGGAGGAGCTCCAGACTTAATTCACAGAGCACATTTTTCTTTCTGTAAACTTGACACAGTAATTTTGTTTCTGTCAGCTTTCACCAAGTCTTTTCCCTGGAAACTTGATCCTACTTCAAAAGTGTAAGTCCTCCGTTGATGGTAACAGGATTGTTTTCTTTTTATTTTTTTAGATTCTCTTAAGTAGCCTCTCTGGCTTTANACTTGACACAATAATTTTGTTTCTGTCAGCTTTCACCAAGTCTTTTCCCTGGAAACTTGATCCTACTTCAAAAGTGTAAGTCCTCCGTTGATGGTAACAGGATTGTTTTCTTTTTATTTTTTTAGATTCTGTTAAGTAGCCTCTCTGGCTTTAAACCCACACTTAGGAGAGTGTAATGCTTACAGTGGCAGAGGAAATAGGTGTCAGTATAAATGTACATTTAAGAGAAACTGGAGACAAAAGCCTGAAATTCATGGTAGTAGTATCTTAAAAGAAGATAGAGTAATTAGGAGAACCTCAAGAATTTTGGCAGGCTAAGGGTAATAAAACAGTGAATGCTAGAACATGCTTCAGCATTGAACAAGTAAGAAGATGTCTAATATGTATATTATAAAAATAATGCCATTGAGTTTTAGTTCAGGCAAATACCATAGTATTAATTAAATCCCATTACTTCTCAGTTCTCAAGGCCCTGATCGTGCAAAGAGGTGGTAGCCTTGCTGACATCTTCTGGGTCATTAGAAAAAAAAAATGCTAGAAGAGACCTTTTGAGGTCAACTATTTGCCATGAAGGTGGGATTCACTGTGCTTAAGCCACTTCTGGTGGAGGCACAGAACTGTTCCGGAGAACCATACACAGAATACCGTTAGGTATTAGGTATTGACTCCTGTTCCCCTAACCTTTGGTGCTTACCAAGCTGGGCTGACTTCGCTGGCTATGATTCACTGTTGGGATTTTTGCCAAAATGTCACAGATTTTATTCAGCTTGCAACTGGGATGTGCTTGCAGGGTTTTGCACTCTGTGCTGGCCCATCTTTTTGGGACTGCAGAAAGAGGTAAGACTGCCCTTGGGGAGGAACAAATCAATGCCAAAACACGCCAGTTTCTTGCTGTGTAGGGAGGAGAAGCTACCACAGCAACTGCAGGCATTTTAGATCTTGGGGTGACCAGCTGAGCAAAAATTAGAAATAAGTCAGCTTTCTTGTTGGGACTGTACATAGTCTGCTGGCTTCAGGGAAGAGTGGGCAGCACTTTTGTTTTTTCAAAGGGGTAGGTTCAATATCAGGGTACCTAAACATGACTGGGTGTTTCTCAAGTTGCTAAAAGCCGCAACTAATTCTGAGGTTTGCAAGTTACTGGTAAACAAACTTGTTTATGACTGCTTTTTGTTAAACTAATTTTTAGTTTTACAACAGAGTGTTCTCCATTGGGAACACCAGATGGAAAAATAGCCCAAACCCTTTGCGGAATATGTGAGAAAACTATCACTATGTTCAAATTGAAAGCTGAAGTGGAAAAATAATGCAAAATTCAAAAAGAACCAGAAAGTCTTTCAACCAAAGTGCTCACAGAGAAGCAAAACATTTCATAACTATCTGTTTATAGGCAAGGGAACGCATGCCTTCTATTAAGTCAACTAATGTAGGTGCAAAAAGTCCATTTAACTTACCAGTCACTAAGCTAGTGGACTAAGCTTTTTGGAGGAAGACCTGAAAGTTACTGAAAAGGCTTGCTGTGAAGCAGAATTCAAGTTTCAAGAATTACTTCTTTATTCCAAATATTGTGGAAGAACAAAGAAATTGTAGATTTGAACACAAAGACAAATCTGTTGTGTACAGTGCCGATACCAAACCAATATTCAAAATTTCCCCCTGACCTCCTCCAAAATATTCTATGAAGTACAATTAACAGAAAGAAAAAGGAATGTGAGATACAGGTGCTACTTCATGGTTGATGAGAGTACAAAGGTTTTCTATTATTATTTTTAAGAAATCCAGAGTCTTCTATAAATCATGGTTAAGAGTCTCCCTTCAGGTAAAGAATTAAATTTCATAGTCTGGCATGTTATGAAAATTGGAAGGGGTTTTCCTTGTCTTGATCTCTTTAAAGTTAACCTGCAGGGTTCATCTCTCTTTTATCTTCCACTAACAAGATTTTTTAAAGTTTCTTTGAAAGTTTTGACAGAATCTGTTTTATTGGAGATAGTTAACTTACTGTTCTATATTTTCATGGATATCAACAGGATAATAATTTTTCTCAAAAATAAAAAAAGTTGTCAGGACACATCAGGGACTACATTTAATAGCCACTGACAAGAATTCTTGCCAAGCAGCTAATTTGCAGTTGTTAGAATCTGAATGTTCATGTTCTGAAGAACAGTGATCCTTACCCAAATATCCCTAATGCCCAAGTTTATAAAAAGCATTCTTAATAGAATAGATGAAAGTCATGCTACACAAAACAGTCTTAGTTTCCTTCCAAATATACAGCTTAAATGAAAGTGATTTTAGAAGTCTGCATTTTATTTAGACTTACTGAAGTCATACAAGCTTAGAAATAATTATTTATAATCACGTACTACATCTTTGTTCTTCACAGGAACACAGCTTTTTTGTTTGAAGCCTGCTGTTCTTGAAGAATAACCAAACCTTATTGTGTCCGTTAACTTCTTTTTAAAATTGGTTTGGCTACATTACTTCTTTTAAAAATAGTGCTGGGCTGCATACTGTAAAAGTGAGATGTCTGGATTTTTTAACATAGTTTATCCTTTAATATAAAGCAGGAGTTCACATCAAAGTAGCTACTGTTTTCTTTGATATTTCTACTTTCTTTAGGAGGGTACTGAGATTTCTCTTTGTAAAGTTTTTGAGCTCTCATTCTGACATAAAGTACATCAGAAAATTTTCATTCTTTCATGGGCTTTATTATAAATACAAATGCTTTGGTGTTTGAAATCAGATGTTCAGTGAATTAAGTTACTGGAATACGTTTTAAGACAAAATGAAAGCAGAAAAAACTTCTTTTGGTCACTTTTGTGCTTCTCAGTCGTTCAGTTTTGGACATTTAAGCATATGAGTTAAACAATTCTACAGGAACAACAAAATAATTTAAGGTTTGTTGTTACAATAAACAGGACTGCTTTTAATTCTTGATTTTTTTTTTTTTTTTAAGTCAAAGTAGTTAACTGAAAGTTTGGCACAGAGAAAAATATTCTTTTCCACTGTGGATGAGTTCTTGTATGCTAGTGTTCATGCTGTTTCTGATTTGTTCAGTGACATTTATATACTGGTAGCCTTTATTTTTTTACGTAAATGTAATATGATATTTCCTATATCTAAACTAAAAGCAGTCTTTTTTATTTTAATATCTAGTCATGTAAAAATACCTTCTTGATTTCAGGAAGTCATCTTTTAGATTAATAATTGTGTTTTCCAGTGTGTATGTCCGTAACGGATAGAAATTTTGGTATTTCCTTTTCCTGCTCTTCCAGAAGTGCATTCAGATCCTTTAAGTTTCACATAAGGGCTTAAGACAATTTACATGCTCAAGTTCAAGGGTAGCTGGGAAAACTTTTCATAGCACTACAAATATCAAAAATCAATCCATACCTGTTTTTTTGATCTCAGATACCCTAGAAGAAGGTTCTATGATAAGAAATCTATTTGACTGGAGTATGTATTCTCTGCAAAGTTCTGTTGTGATTCATCAGACCACCATTCTTCCATCTCTGTTGCCTGCGTTTTCAAAGGCATATTTCCATGGAAGAGGCCGTGCTGTTCATCCTCTTGGGATTCAGATATACAACATGCAGGCCAGTCAGGGAAGCCTAAGTTCCAGAGAGGAGCAAGAGCTCATAGCTGAGCTCAAGACTTCTGCTACCTAGCTCTAGTTGGTACCTTCCTAAGCCTGAGAGTGGCATTGTATTAGTGTCTGCCTTTCTCTGGTAACATAGGAATTTTAGGTGCCTATTTGAAGGGCTCCGAATCATCTTGCTGGGGCCCAGAACTCACATTTTATGTGAAAGGTTATCCAGACAGGATGTTTTATTCTTGCCCTGGCTGGCTTAGGTGACCTGAATCCTCTTTCTTCCTTAGGAAGTGCTGTAACCATGTTTCCGTGTATTTGCCGGCTTTGAAGACGGCAGTACAATGTTCTGCTGGTGACGTTTAGTGTGTCATGTGCGTCATCCTCACGGTTGAATTCTGCCTGTCTGCTCAGCTGGTGCAGCAAGCAAGCTGCAAATTACAGCATACAAGACAACCTGTCTACAGGCACTTCTCTGCGGTTGTTGTCGCCAAGTGGAGCTCCAGTTGGTTTCAAAAGCAGATTTTAGCTGTCTCCAGAACATTAACCTTTCTTGCTAGTAGCAGTAACCCTTAGCAGAAATTTTACTGGTAGCAGAATGCCTGTTAGCGTAGTTCGGTATGGTTCATAATAACTTCCTTCCTGATTTCTTTTCCCAAAAATACTTGAATGCATTTCCTGTTGGAGATAAAAATTGTAACTTGGCTGAATAAATTGTAGAGGCATCTGGCCAAAGAGTGACCAGAAAGAGTTTGCTCATATTAAAGCAACTGCTTCTTGCAGTTTTATTTCATTTTTTTACTGTTTGTTTTAAATAGAAGGAACAAAGCTAGACAAGTATCCAAGCCCACAGTTGATAACAGCTTGAAAATCATGCATAAAGTGATTCTTAGAATGGCTACTACTTTAACATGTAGTATAATAGAAATAATTACATGCACACTAGGGCCATCAACAGTTACTAACATTTAGATTATGAAGATTGCTTTGCTTTGACCACTGAGCAGTTCGGGGGCAGGCTAAGCTGGAGTACTTTGGAAACTCTGCTCCTTTTTATACTGAGTCAGGCACTATCAATTAATTCATTAGCTCAAGTTTTTGTCCTTTCATGCTACCAGTAGAGAAGTAATGTGCAGTGGAATGCCTTGTTTTGGTAGGGTTTTGTTGGGAGGCTTTTGTGTGCATTTTCAAATACACTTGGTTTCTCATTTGAAAAAAATGATCAAAGAAAAACCATACACCTGGGATAGAAGATGGTGAGCTTTGAGTTTCCCCTTTAGCTTCAGGAGAAATTCATTTTACTGTCTTGGATCAGCCCTCAAAAAGGCTCTGCATCCTACACAGACAAGCTCTATCTTTGTTACAGGGCAGTTTAAAGTGCTAAAGAAGTGTATTGATAGAAATTGTCATCTTGGAGTTTTATGTGGTCTTGTAGATAATCTGGCCCAGGTCAGGGAGTGTTTTGAAGATACAACCCGAGACCCTTGAACAGCATTAGAGATTTCATTCAGAGGGAAGAGAAGGTTGGCTTGCTGTCACAATCGCAGACCCTATTGCTGCTAAGAAGTTGTGCTACGGTGTTTTCGATTAGCATGAATTTGAACACTGAAATACTGTGCCTGGGAAATGTCCTGTTCTTGCAGTTTCACTAAGGTGATGAAGCTGTGAATAACTGAGGTTGGGTAGTCATTTGCTAGCAAACAGATGCTTTTTACTGTCATCTGGAAACAATGAAGTTGCTAATGGCTGCTACTGTTTTCAATGCCTGGAATCAAGCAAGAGTCTTCCATAAGGAGNACTAAGGTGATGAAGCTGTGAATAACTGAGGTTGGGTAGTCATTTGCTAGCAAACAGATGCTTTTTACTGTCATCTGGAAACAATGAAGTTGCTAATGGCTGCTACTGTTTTCAATGCCTGGAATCAAGCAAGAGTCTTCAATAAGGAGCATGTAGTTTGCCTGTAAACTCTTCCAAATACTTTTCCACCCACACCCTTCAGCCTGACTTCAGTTTTATAGATCTAGTAGAGATTGTAGGATTTCCTGTTCTGCTCAATGAGTTTTCTTTTTCTGGTAAAGATTCAAGTCTTTTAAATTAATTTTTTCCGTTTTCCCCATTGTCCTCTAATCTTATCTAGTATTACACCTTCAATTCTGCAGTGAGTAGCACTAAATCTTGAAGGTGGAGGCTCAGAAGAGAGTCACTTTGCTCTTGTCACTGAAAGGCAAGATCATCTGTTGATAATAATTCCAGGAACTGAGCTTTTGCTTATAGGAGGACATCAGCTTCAGATAGCTGAGGTTTTGGCGAATTTCTATTCCTAAATAAGACCAAAGAGAAAGTTTCCTGGAATCAGTGCAAGTTTGGGGTTAGGCTTTCTTCTGTGATAGTTGAGCTTGCTTGATTTGTGAGAAGAGAGTTTGTGTATGAGGTAGGACAAACTCAAAACTTGGGAATTACATTTGTGTTCTGGTGTCTGGGATGATTACTGCCTAGTGCATATAGACTGGTATTAGAGAAAGGTTTTTGAAGATGTACTATCTATCCACTTCCTGGAGCAGTAGCTTTTTTCCAGTACCCAATACTCATTTTGAAGTGTGTTATTGATTATTATAATCTGACTGTGAAAATTGCTTTGTATTATATTTTAACCACTTTCTTCGTAATTCTTATGGCATTGCAATGACTAGCAAACAAACTATGGATGCCAGATAACTTAAGATATCACCCCTGACTGCTGTCAGAATTGTCCAAAAGTAATTTAAATATCAGTCTTGTGTCATAAGACACTAGTGCTGTGTGAGGGTTTTCAGTATCTTCGTCTTTGATCTTTCTTTGTACACTGGTGTAGTAGGCAAGGCAGAAATGGAGAAATAAGTGAGATCAGAACTAGAAACCTTTTTTTGGCGTTCTGTATGAAAAAATGTTGATTTTCAAAACTTTTTTGCAATTTTCCATTGGCAAGAGGAATATTAACACACGTCTTTCATTAAATATGGGAGAGGTTTGATGCTGACAATGTTCTACCAGAAGTGACTGCCACTAACTTTGTGTGGTTATTATTGAAGTGGTTGTTTAATCAGGACCTCATTGTACTCAAAATGTCAAGATTGTGACATCTTCAGACATTAGCCAGGATAGGGGACTAGTTCCCCTGGAGAGTCTGCCTTAAGCCAGTATGGTCTGTTACTGCTGTTTTCATGTGTGAGTGGGTAAGTATCATGCTTTTACAAAAAAACTCCCAACTATTACAGACTGATTTTTTCCCCCCACTTTGGATAGTGACAGTGTATTAAAAAATACCTATCAGAAAGCCTTCTCCCCATCTTCTTCATCGTGGATTAAGTTCATGGGGACAATGCACATGTTCAAGGAGTGCTGAGAATGATGAAGAAATAGGCGTTTGTCTTCTTGCTGTAATATATTAATGTCAGCTCTTCCATCTATGAAGAAATACCCCTACTTTCTCCTGCTAGTATTTATCTCCTTTTTTGACAGAAACAAAATGAAACATAGTTTCAGAGTTCTTCCTCACTGCCCTCCCAGCAAACACATTAATCTAGTATTTTAGCTGAGCGTGGTAATCCTTTGCAGTTAGCATGAAACGTTGTCCTCCTCTGATAAAGCTGGAGTCTATCTCATACTGCAGTTGTGTGGTCTTAGCCCTAGGCTCCCTATGATGTTTTCACAGAATCACAGAATAGTTGAGGTTGGAAGGGACCTTTGGAGGCCATCTGGTCCAACCCCCCTGCTCAAGCAGGGACACCTGGAGCCGGTTGCCCAGAACCATGTCCAGGTGGATTTTGAGTATCTCCAAGGATGGAGACTCCACAACCTCTCTGGGCAACCTGTACCAGTGCTCAGTCACCATCACAGGGAAAAATGCGTTTATGTTCAGAAGGAACCTGCTGTGTCTCAGTTTGTGCCGGTTGCCTCTGGTCCTGTCACCAGGCACCACTGAAGAAAGCCTGGTTCTGTCCTCTTCGCACCCTCCTTCCAGATATTTATACACATTAATAAGATCCCCCTGAGCCTTCCCTTTTCTAGGCTGAGCAGTCCCAGCCCTCTCAGCCCTTCCTGATAGAAGAGGTGCTCCAGTCCCTTCATCATCTTAGTGGCCCTTTGTTGGATTCTCTCCAGTATGGCCATGTCTCTTTTGTACTGAGGGGCCCAGTGCTGGACACAGCACTCCAGGTGTGGCCTCACAAATGCTGGGCAGAGGGGAAGGACCACCTCCGTCAGCCTGCTGGCAATGCTTTACCTGATGCAGCCCAGGATGCCATTCACCGCCTTCTTTGGCAAGGGCCCATTGCTGGCTTATGTTACCCTGGTGTCCAGCAGGACTGCCAGGTCCTTGTTGGCCAAGCTGCTTTCTTGCTGGGTGGTCTGCAGCGTATGTTTGTGCCTGGAGTCATTGCTCCCTGGGCGTAGGACTTTGCACTTTTTCTTGTTGAACTTCATAAGGTTCTTGTGAGCCCATTTTGCCAGCCTGTCAAGGTCCATCTGGATGGCAGCACAACCCCCTGGCATATCAGCCACTCTTCCCTGTTTGGTGTCATCAGCAAATGTGCTGAGGGTACACTGTGCCCCATCATCGAGGTCATTAATGAAGATGTTGAACAGGACTGGACCCAGTATTGACCCCTGGGGTACACCACTAGCCACTGGCCTCCAAATACACTTTGTGACACTGACCACCTCCCTCTGGGCCTGGCCATTTAGCCGGTTTTCAGTCCACCTTCCTGTTTCCTCATCCAGCCCATACATCGACAGCTTCTCTGTGAGGGTCTTATGGGAGACAGTGTCAAAGGCCTTGCTGAAGTCCAGGTAGACAGTGTGCGCTGCTCTTCTCTTGTCTACCAGACCAGTTGTTTCATCATAGAATTTTATCAAGTTAGTTAAGCATGACTTGCCTTTGGTGAATCCATGTTGACTACTCCTGATGACTTTCTTGTCCTTCATGTGCTTGGAAGTGGTTTCCAGGATTAGCTGGTCCATCAGAAAAAGGTTCTGCTCTTCAGAAAATTTTGAACAGACTGGTCTTTCTTGATATCACGCTCATTTTAGGTTTGCCTACTTCCAGTGTAAATGTGACCTAATTTCATGAACTGTTCTCAAGGATGCTGCTCTTGACTTTCTTACTATTTTTGTATTCTCTTTTCCTGCAGCTGAACTCACTGGTAGGAGTTACGTGCTTTAATTTCCTGCAACTGTGAAAATCCGATGGGTTGCTGTGTTGTTGATTTACTGTTGATTTACTGAAGTGTGTGTTTGTAGTATTGTGTCATATGGGTTCTTTCTTGAAATATCTCGTACAGTCAGCTCTCTTCTCCCAGTTGTCAGGGAGGAAAGGGCAAGGAAACCCTGGATGATATTGGATGTCTGGCAGGAGGAGGCTGTGAAGGTACTAGATGGGCTTTGCACATGGTCAGCATAGCTTTGGCAGGGCTTATGGAAACAAGCTCTGCAAAAAGCCCTTCAAAGAGCCCACAGGCAGCCTCCATATGAAACCACTCGAGTGTGTCTGTATTACTCCCCTGGTGGTGAGGTAATGTTGTAGCTGGGCTTTGTGTTATACCTGGATTAATAAACCTTTCTGAAACATAAACCAAGGTATGGTAAATTTGAGTGGCTCTGCAGAAACCAGTGTGGGACGAGCAGGTTTGGGGCAGAGCCAGGAATAATAAATGCTGCTCATCTGAATTTCTGGGGAGATCTAGCTCTAAGTAACTACTCAACTCAAGGCTGAATTAGGACTTTAAGTGATGTATAACTTTGTCCTTTTTTTCATGTAATTTTTTAGCTATACAAAAAGATTATCATTACCTACTACTTCATCCTTAATTTATTTTGAAATAAATGTCGTTATTTTAAAAATAAGGATAATCATGTTTCCCAGCTTAGAGAGGTGTATATGGAGAAATCCTGCTTCACATTATAGTAATCTTTTATTGAGACAGTACTTTTATAGTAAACTTTTCGTTTATGGTCAGTCCTTAGTTAAAGCAGCAATTTTTTGAATTACAAATGGAAAACTCAGCTTAGTATTCATAGCGGTATGTAGTATGATGATACAAGATTTTAAAGTGATGTGACAAAAAACAGTCCTAAACTGTTACAGAGGTTGTTATGACTTGCTGCTAAAAGGTGTTATTTTTCCTTTTAATAAAAGGATCATTTTAACAGGTCTTGTAGTCTGTATGCAGGGAAAACTTCGGAGCAGAATCCGGAGAAGAGGACTTAGGCATTTAGCAGTGGGTTTGAGTTTTCACTGTAACAGTTTGAGAAGAAGGTGATCATAGGGTGATACGATAAAAGTCTGGAGACGTCTGAGATCTACCTACTACAGCTTTCTAAAAAAATGCCACTGTTGCACGAGCTGCAGTCCTTAGGAACTACTGACTTAAAAATCTCAGGATATTCAACACATGCACTATAATTTTGTACTTCTTGGGCGCTCTGGGTGTAAATCAGCGTCCTTCATATTCCAAATTTCTGTGGCTTACTATGTGGAAAGTAACTCATCTCTTCTGCTGCCTTTTAGAGACTTGCCTCCAGTCTTTTTATGTAACTTGATCTAAAGTGATTTTTATCATGCTTACTTTTATTCTTTGGTGTAAAGACTCTCTTCGAGTAAGAAGGAAAATGTGTGTATGCAGCATGCAGAGTGTGAATTTAAGTGTTGCTATGCATCTTGAAGAAGTTGTGTCAGTACGGTAGAGGCAAAATCTACTTTATTCTCTATGTTCTAGTATAATTAAAACCAGAATGGAATATGTTGTCTTTAGCTTCTTGCATTTGTAGTGTGAAAATAAGCAAAATCCTGTAATAGAGCATACCTGTATTTTTGACAGATGTTGTTATGGTAGTTGCAAAATGCTACTAGAGTAAAGGTAATATAAAGGATACTGGAAAAATAAAACAAAATACAGTGACATATTCAAGAACAAGTGCCATGTCTTAGGGAGCTTGGTGGTGAATTGTAGCTGCAGTTGTGAGCAGCATATTGGCAAATGCGGTATCCCCAGTCGACTTTTTTTTTAGTTGTTTTTTTTTTTTTGTGTGGGAGTGGGAAGGAAGGAAGGAAGGGTAGATAAGAGGATAGGGACTATACACTATCCACTGGTTCTTTCACAGCTGATCTCTAAGTAAGCCTTTTAATCATAGGCCTTAAAATAGTATGGTTCTCATCTTTGGTGTTTAGCTATTGTAGTCTAGCTGATGTGTGTTTAAATTTCAGTGACTGGTTACCATTTCATTAAGAGGCAAAAGCACAAGAGTGTGAAAGAAGATAGAAGGGAGGGGCGGTGATTCTCTAGAGTTATCGCCTTTACTCTGAGACCCCAGGCAATGGTATGAATAACTTAACACTTGGACTTTGTATGTGAAATGAAGGAGCAAGAACATTTTTGGCATTTGGGGTGCATGCACAACTACAAGCAGATTCCAGTTCTGATTTTGGTGTCCTCCCCAAAGAGTTGTGTGGCCCTGACCAGCTTGTGGAAGGTGTAAGTTTGCAAAGCATTTGTTTGCCTGATACACTTGTAGTTTGGTTTTTAGGGTCAGAGTCTCAGGAAGTTTGAGCACGAGTATAGGCTGCACACATCTCTGAACTACTTTTATAATTGCTTTTTGTTTATTCTCAGTTTATGTGTATGCATGCAGATGCGTGGTGTCTTCCTCCTCACATGTGTCTTCTGTGCTGCAGTGTCTGGAACATACTTAGTTGTCTGATGTTAGGCTCAGGAAGCTTGGCCATGTTTGAACTCCACGCCACATACTAAAATCTTCACGTGGCTCAAAGCTGTAAGATGCTTTCTACGTGGTTCAGAGAGTCCTCAGAGCTTGAGGTGTGATTCATGTGTGGGAGGTGATCGTGTCTCCTTGGTGTTTCTGTTACTTCAGCAAAAGACAAGACTGCAGAGTCAGCAGTGCTTACTAGTTGGTTTCCTGCCCTAGCTGAGGATTTGGCTTACACCACAGCCAAAGCCAGCTCCATTTTTGGATCAGTCACGTGGTGCAGCCTTTGCATGGGAATGGCACTTAAGTGCCTGTGGCCTCTTATGGATAAAAAGCCACAGCCTGGCCTCCCATGGTGTTGTCATGGTCTGAGTGACGTGTTCGCCTCTGAAAAACATAGTCAACATCTGCTGGATTTGGTATCCTGGGTTGAATATAAGAGAAATTGAGTTACTGTGAAGCACTGTGCCATACCTAGTCTGTGACTTAGTTTCACTATTTGAAAAATAAAGCCAAACATGATCAATAAGGGCCTTGAGACTTATGTGGTGTATTTTGTCACATCCTACAACTTGGAGATGAAGGCTGTAGTTTATGTAGCTCAACTAAATGACTGGTTTGGGATTCTTGTATTTCCTTAGGTACAACATTGATCCTGGCTTGTACTGTCCCTTTTTTTCTCTTGGGTCGTGCATGGAAGGTTTGAATTCTTTGTTCAGTCAGCTCCTAGGAATCTCCCTTTATGCTGAACAGACGCAGAGAGGAGAGGTTTGGTCTGAAGATGTTCGAAAGTTGGTAAGTATTCTGGTTCCCAACATCTGAAACGACAAAGGGACGTTAGACAAGATGGTGTCTTCCTCTGAGGCATGAATCAGATTTTCTTTTTAAATTACTTGTGTGTGCTTTTAAGAGGACCTTGGTTGTCTAATTTTAGTTGAAGTTGGACATCAAGGGCTTTATACAAAAGTGTCTTTTGGATGCCTGTTATTTTATGGCCTTTATAATATGTCTCTGTGTGAAGGATGCCTGAATCAGAAGCAGTTTCTCTCTTCAGAGATTATTGTTACACCATTCAAGCCATCCTTCTGAATGAGCACTGCTAGTTTTTTTAGTTTAAATTTGTAGATGTCTGTAGATGACTAGAATGCTGTAGCTGCGTATTCTAGCAGTCATGTATCTTTGCCTCTTAGTTCTGTATGTAATCTTTACTTTGAGATTGGTTTTTACTTCTTTATTTTCCTGCCCTGTTTTTAGGAGAGGGTGGAAATAAAAACTTGGGCAATAACTTATTCATCAGGTTCCCAGGTTCCTCTGTTGTCTTCCCTCCATGTATTCACTGCCAGATCTTCTTCACTGCTGTTCCATCTCCAGCCTACAGCAAGAGCTGCTGTTCTTTATATCCTGTTGCTCAATTTATAATTACTCCTTACTCTTTCTATTTTTATTTCTGTCGAATCAGCTTCTGTTACTGTTGACTTCTCAGAAGTGATGTAGGGTCTACAGACAGTGTTACTTCTAATACTAATCTGTGACTAATTAGTTTTGAGTGAAATGCAGAGACGGCTGTCGTTCGAGGGACAAGCTGTGAAGTTTGTATATGTATTTTTTTCCAAATAAAATTACCAACATATTTTACATTAATTATTCTCACTTTATTTGTCATTTATTCATTATAAATCTTTGGGTTAGAATACTGTCTTCAATTTACAAATCTTATCAGTGTTTTCACAGTGGAAATGATACTTTTTCTTCTTCAGGCTGTTGTTCATGAAACTGAAGGTTTGCTAGGATACATCTATTGTGACTTCTTTCAGCGACCTGATAAGCCACATCAGGTAACGTTTAATGATCTGATTCTAGCGTGGGTTTTATTTGAGTAATGACTGTAGCATTAAGGCCATTTGTGTTCAATGTAAGTTTAGTAAAACTTACCTTGATTTAAAATAAATTAAATTTAAACAGGGAAAGTCTCTAACTTCGAATGTGTTTTTAGGTAAAATATTTTTGTGAGTAACCTTTCATTTAAAACACATCATCTGATAGGCTGAATTCTTTGTTCTGCGGAATGACAGGCGCTATAAAATGTCCTAGAACTCAGTTTAGAGAAGTGGTAGATTTTTAAACACCTATTTTTCTGGACTACTATTTACAAGTAAAAAAAATCTGAAATTTTAATACTTCCGAAAGGTGAAAGTTTATAATGACAACTAATTTTTGTTCAAAATTCTACTTAAAACTGTAGATGGTTCCAGCTGTTGTGGCTCACTCACTTATGCTACCTACTGCCAATATACTAACTATACCATGCAGTACAATAGGCACTTCACTCTGTAGAATCATCTGCAAATTACCACCTTTAGTGAGGTGGTAAGTGGACAAACTTTAAATCTACATTAGTTTAAGGTATTACTCTTTCGGTGGTATTTCACAGTATACTAGGAGTGCTGTGCAGTATATTTTATAAAGAAGTAACTGCTGAAGAATGAGGAGAGAACCTAATCTATAAATTGTGGATTTGGCATATCAGTGGATTTTTGAGCTAGTAATGTTTTTTAGAAAAATTTAGATATTTTGATAATTCTAAACAAACAAAAAGTATTTTCTAAAAGAAACAGTCTTTTCTTTATGGTATAAGGTAGTTTCCTTATGAATATGGATCAAATAATAAAGTGTGCTGCTATTGAACAACGCTGTTAATGATAATTGAATTCAACTTGTGTAACTGAGTATATGTTTAGGTTTGATTTAATAGTTTTAAGTTTAATAATTTAATCATTTTAATATCGTTGATGTAATGACATTGGCTGTCCATATGTTTGCTTTTATCTTGAAAAGGATTGTCACTTCACAGTTCGTGGGGGCAGGCTAAGGGAAAATGGAGAGTACCAGCTGCCTGTAGTCGTTCTTATGCTTAGCCTGCCCCATTCGACAAGGGGCACACCAACGCTACTAACTCCTGGCATGATGGAGAATCTCTTCCATGAAATGGGACATGCTATGCATTCTATGCTGGGAAGAACTCGGTACCAACATGTCACTGGTAAGAAAGTAGGAATAGTGATTTTTTTGTTTTGTTCTAGTTAAGTGTATAATTTCTAGAAGAAGGGAGTAGATTTAAAAAAAAAAAGAAACAAAACCCAAAACAAAGCAACAAAAAAAGAGAATGAACCAGAAATGGTTGAGTCATGTTGTGATACTTCTACATCTTTGATGACTTTAAAATACAGTATCAGATCCCCAGATATTTTCTGAAATCCAACCAAATGCAACTTGAATATTTTTCTTCTCCTAGTAAGAATTAGGCATTCATATCTCTTCTTTCTGTACTGCTGGTCTTTGTTCTAGTGGTATCAACTGGTATTGACTCTGGCAAAGTTGCCTTATGTGGAGTTTATACTAACAGAATAGTTGGAGGATTGAAAATAAATTGAGCTAAACTTGTACCGAGTGTAAAAACAGAATGAATTCGGGAAATGATTTAGGAAATTGAATTAAGGAAATTAGTAAATTAGTTCTTGCAAACAGCATACGCTACCAGTATGGAAAATCTGTAAAGCCAGGCCTTTTCTAGTTGATTCGGATTAAAGCAAAGTTGATAAATTAAAAACGTATTGTATTTGCAAGCATGATTAACTGGTAGGCCTTTTTAGCACACATAAATGAACATGAGTGAATATGCAATCACGGCTTAGTGAATGCACAGAAAGGAATATTGCCTTTTTTCATTTAGTCCCTCTTCTCAAGCAGTGGCGATGAGTGTATTGGCTGACAGCACACAGGCTGCTGTGGTCTTCTGCAGTTCTGGTAAATGGGTCAAAGACATGTTCTGGCCCAAGCTGCTTGGTGTGCTACTTTTCTTACCTGCAGACACCTTGATATATCGTCTTCTGTAATAGTGTGCTGGAAATCCCATTTGCAATAAACATTTACTTATTTAAAAAAACCCGCAACCAAACAGATGAAATTGTAGCTTCCTTATCTGAAGGATTTTTTAGAATGTTTTACCATTTTTATATTATGCTAATGGTACAAAGGGGAGTCTGTGGTAGAGTTATGTGTTACCAACAGATACTTTGACCTCCAGGAGTACTTATATGCCCAAAGTAACTGCTTTGGTGGGGTTCTCCTCTTGTGGTGAATCATATGTCTGCATGTCGAAGTCTTGAAGGGGCAGGAAATGGCTAATTTTGAAGCTCAGACTTTCCATGAGCCTCTGTGTATGGTTTCAGCATTGCCTTAGCTCCAGGCAGTCCTGCATCCCAGGGGATTTCATTTGAGATCTAGCATTGCAAAAGCAGTGTTGGAGGTCAGTCATGTTGTCTCTGCAGAAAACCTTTTTTTGAGGGTTTGGAATGTGTGGCAATCAAATGGCTTGTCCCAGGGATATCTGTTAGGGGCCGTCTGCTCTCATGAGACACTAGAGTGGCAAAGGGTGGAAACAAGATGACTACAGGCTATTGTGAGAACAAAAAAATTGATGTGCTGGTTGAGATGCACTGAGCATTTGACATCTTTCGTACTCTCCCCACCTCGGTTTTCTGATTAACATTCCCGAATATTCAGGAGCCTGTTGTGCTGCTAATGGGCCAAAAACTTTGATAATACTGTACACTTTTGACTTAAGATATGCTTCTTTTTAAGTATATCTGTCACTTTACTATATGCATTTGTTGATTTTTTTAATGCTTATGTGTGTATAAGGTTTATTAAAACCTAGCTTGTGTTCCATGTTAGTTTATCATGCAGTAGAGAATACCTCCATTTGTTTTACAGGAGGACTAACTTATCCCAGATAACTGTCCAACCTTTTACCTTCCTGTCTTTCAGATATTGTGATTTTCAGGACTCTCTTTTAACGGTTGTTAAAAGAATTCTGTCGCTTTATTGAGGAGCACTGAGAAAGCATAAATGGCATGGGGAACATCATTGTAGTTCTGCAGGCGTTTGTCTTGGGACCTGCTTTGTTTTAGGCTTTTTAAAAATTGTTTTCAAACAACAACAGAAAAGACTCTGCTAATGAAATGTGATGGCACAAAAGAAGGATTGGGGTATTGTGTAAGAACTGAATGACTGGATACTGCAGTGCTAGAAGTAAAATACAATTCAGAACTACACAGTGCAGATCATGCATTTAGTGTACAAAGTTTATGCTATCAAATTGCTAGTTCGGCAGTAGTGAAGGAACAGAAGAACAGTTCTATGTGTTAATGCAAATAGCTAATGTGTCTGTGAAAGGGATGAATGTGGTTTGAAATTACATCAGAGGTGTATCTAACAGCAATGAGTATTAGAGTGGTTAAGAAAGATGATGAAACCTCATGCAGTGCTTGGGCATGATTTTGTGTCTAGTCTGAAGTGAATTCAAACTGAAGCAGGTGAGAAGAGCTACAATGGATAGTCTTTTAGACTTTATCAGGACTTTGGATAATGATGGCTGAGAAAAAATATAGTTTCTCTCAATTTAGGACGTAAAAAACAAAATGGGAAACGCTATTTATACTAAATAGCAGTATTGGTCTGCAAACATTGAGTATAAACAGATTATGAATTAAAAATTAGATAAATATTTATAAAGATCAATGGAGTTATTTTTAAAACATAGTCTTCAAGAAAGACTAGTAGAAGCAAAAACCGTACGTATATTTAAGACTGATCTTGAATGTTGTCGTTGTCTCTAGCAGACAGGGTTAGAGGTGATGACCTGGTGGGCCCATTATTAAAGCAACAATTTTGTACATCCCTAACTTTTAATATAGAAATTAGAAATGCAGCTTTGATTTGGTGATGTGTTATTATACTTAATAACGTCCGTTGTGTAAGGTGCCGATAAAGGTTAGAGTAAAAAAGGTTTTTGGCAAAGTGTTTTTTGAAAATACTAAGATATTACCTCATTACACTTACTTAGAACATGTCTTCAATCTGCAAGAGTGTTCCTTGGATGAATGACTTCGTATTATAAAGCAAGGTTAATATAAAGTATAAGTAAGCTCTGCAAACAGATGGAAGCTAAAAATTGTAACCGTGAATGGGATTAAGACAGAGTTTTATTTACATTGCAGTTTTATTTAGGTTTAGGACACTTAAAATAGATATAGTGTTTCATGTAGGGCCAGTTTGGCTGCACTCTGGTTTGGTTTAAAAAGGGTGTGATCCAGAGCTTTATAAGGTGCCTCACCCAGCTGTTCAAATATTTTGTTTTACTTAGTGATTTATAGTAAAATGTGTAGGATTATAACCAAGATTTTCTGGCAATACATACAATAATGCTATGGAAATGAAATATTGACTTAATAAATGAAAGAACACTAAAGTTCACCAAAAGTCCAAACTGCAAGTTGCAAAACCTTTTGGGAAGAATTAACTATTTGTGTTAATGAAAATAGCAAATGCTAATGTGTACAATTATTCTGCCTCTAGGAACCAGATGTCCCACTGATTTTGCTGAAGTTCCTTCAATCCTGATGGAGTACTTTGCAAATGACTATCGAGTGGTTAACCAATTTGCAAGGCATTATAAAACGGGACAGGTAGGGAAAATTAATGTGTAAAATACTGAAAATAGGTATAAAAGTATTCAGGAAAAGAATCACATTTCTATGTGTTACTTGTTAATAACATTTAAAGTAGAAATAAACAATGGATAGAAACTATTTTAGTATTATAACTTCAGTTATTCAGAAAAAATGTTAATTATTCTCATTGCTGAAAAGATAAATATAATTTGTAAAAGAATTCCAGATCCTTATATCCATGGTTCCAATTACATATTTAAAACTTTCGACGTTTTTTTCCTGCGAAGTTTGTGTAGTTTCTACACTACACAAACTTAGTGTAGTAGGTGAACAGCTTCTGTGTAAATCAAGTTATGTGGAATGTTTTAATTTAATTATAGCAAAGTTATGACAAAAATAGTAATTAATCATTGAACTGTCTAAAGTCTTTCTTAAAACAAAGGTTGGGTACCAAATCATGGAAATAAATGGAAATCACCTGCAGTGTTTAAAAACTCCTGGTTTTAGGGATTTGTTGGGCATGACATGGCAGTCATGAACCTCTGCATTAAAACCGATCTCTTTTTTTACATAAAGCCATTCTGTGCCAGTCTACTGCAAGGATCTACTTTCTATGGGAAATTTAGAAAACAATGCTCTTTGGAACAAGGGGACTTTTTGGTGGTTGCTTTAATGAGTGGCAGCAGAACGTAATTTATATTTGTACAGCCGTTTCAAAAATACAAACCAGTAAACAATAACCAAAGTTCTTTTTCTAGTGCTTATGATTGAGACAAGTTTCAGTGTACTCAGAAGTGATGGTTAAAGAATAGACTACTCACCAGTGCAAAACCAAGAAAGCCTCTTAAGCTGCATAGGGTTACACTTCATTGAGGCTTTATATCCAATACTAAGCATTCAATATATTTCAGTATTATGCAAGTGGAATTATGTTTGCCTCCATTGGACAGTTAGAAAAATACAGTGTTTAACTTCTATTTTAACAGATGCTCTCTGAGAAATTTACTCTGTAAATCTGCCTTTTTTTTTTTTTTAAAGAGCAATAATTTCTGCATAATTGATTGCACTTATAAAGTCTCCTTGAAACCTGGGAGTTAAAAGTACTTGGTTCAGGAGTGTTCATCATTTATATGTTTATACTGAAATACTGCTTTCTAGTGTTCTCTATAAAGTTCATGTAGTGTTTAAACATTGTGGGGTTAACCTGATTGTATATGAGTTCAGAGAATGAGCTTGACTAGAACATCTGAAAGAGATTTGTGGAACATTATTTATGGCTTTGTATTTTGAAAATGTCCTAACAAATCTAAACCATGTTTAGTTGCAGTGCAAAATCTAAGAACCAGACACTGTGTCCCATTTGGCATTTCCATAAACTGCTTCTGTTTATTGGTGGTGAAATCTTGCCCTTTCAGAGAGGTCTGATGTAGAAATTCAGTCTTGAAGAGGGCAAGAATGGATTATGCTGGAAGATGAGAAAAAGAGCCTAAAACTGCTGTGCGGCTTTTGAGGTCTTTAGACGGCTTCCTTTTAATTGCTTTTTTTAAAATTCAGAATGTATTTTTAAGCTATTATCCAACATACATAAATCTGGTTTTGCTTATGTTGGTTTATCTAAGCTGGTTTTAAGAATCTGATATCAGATTTCTGTATCTGTCATTTAAATACAAATAGATTTGAAGTAGTCTTTTCTGTTCTTGAAATTCAGTGATTGTTACAGCAATTGCTTCTATCTGTTGTGTGCATGTGACAACATACTTTGAATAGAAGATCGCAGCTCTCTTACATTTACAGCTTCAGGAAAGTCCTTTTGGAGCTTATATTTTCTGTGCTTGTTCTTTGACTAATTTTTTGAGTGTGCAAATAGAAATTTGAATCAACATTTTCTTCTTCAGTTTTTTAGTTATTTGAAAGAAAAAAGTCTACTTTACCCCCTTTGCAAGGGGAACTAGGGAAGCTGGGCAAAACAGTTAAAATGTGCAGTTTGTAAAACCGTTTCATCCAAATGTTGTTCTGTATCAGAATTTCCATCAAGTTTCTTTTTATGATTAAAGAGGCTGAGCTTTTCTGTGCGAGAAGGATCTTTCCTGCAGCAACTACACCAACACAGCTCTGCTGGATGTTGACAGAAGGACGGTTTTTTACTAGCCTAGCTTGTTGAGGAGGCTGTGCACATAATTTGAAAAAGCATTCTTCTTCTGGCATCTATGCTATAGTTTTTGCATGTAAAGTTTAGGTGGTGGTGTTTTTAACACTCCTACTGAACATAATCATGCCAGAAAAACTTGGTAGCATAGTCTCAGCTTATGATTGCCCTTGCCATAAAAGCTAATTGTAGAAAGACTGGTCCTGAGGATCCTCGCTTAGGATCAGTGCTTATGCTTATGGAAAGAGGAGGAGAAAGACATGGTCTTTAGATTATTAAAACATATGAACTGTTGAAAACTGGTTTTTAGTAGCATTGCATAAGAAAGATTTGGTGGGCAGGCTTTCAAAGGTAAGTGCATTATGCATATAGATGTGGATCATGAGGATCTGATCCAAAATATCTTGAATTTTATAGAAAGCTTGTCTCTGCTTTCTGTGCATTTTGGATGGTTGTTCTGTTGAGTACTGAGGAGTGAAAAAGCTTGCAAGCTCTTCTGGCAAAAGGAGCAAGTCTTGTGAATTTAGTTCAAAAAGCTGGCCAGCACAAAAATATTTGTTCCAAGAAAGTAGCAAGCCTAGTTTTCCTTTGATCTTAAAGATAACTCAAACCAGAAAATCCTTGGGGGGTTGGAGGGGTGGGGGAGAAAGGAATATAGAGGACTGTGTTAATTAGTTGCTAAAGTTGAGTTACTCAGGTAAGCTCATGAAGTCAACCCCTATCAAAATGAAGTCGTAACAGTGCTTAAGGAGACAGTCTGGTGCATGCGTACCATTCTGTGTCACTGTGTGTGTTTGTTTAATTTCATTTGTTTTGTGGTAGGTCTGCTGAGCTAGATAATTTTGAGCTTGTGTGTCTTTGGAGGCTCACTTTAACAAAGGCCAGTATTTCAGCTGTTCAAATTTGAACTGACTTAATTTTTCACAGGGATGGAATTACAAAGGCAGTATTGTACGAGCATGATTACAAGAATAAGCCCACAGATAGTAAAGAGTCATAATGTGTCAGGGTTACTACACAGTAGTGAAGAGTTTAAGTGTGCTTTGGGACACAGGGAACTCTGTTCTTTTAGCCACCTTGACAAACATGGTGAAAACTTCGTGCCAAGATCTTGAAGTTACTTAATATAGAAGGATGGAAAAGTGGAACACAAAATGAAGCATGTAGCATTTAAATTTAAAAAGTGGAATGGTTATTCAATTAACATAGTTTTAGCCAAAGCTCTGTGAAGTCTTTCTTTTAGAAGGAGGATGACAGTTTGATTCTGGTTTTATCGTAGAGCTCATCTTTCAGGGTAAGTAAAATAATCACGCTGATGGATGTTTTTCTTCACTCAGCTGCTTATTAAGGGTCTGTATGAGATTGTAAAGGAGTAAGGACAAATAGTTTCTATTGCCTGACATCTTCCTCAGTACATTCAAGACCTCACCATATCTGTATGCCTGACATTCACAGAAACAAACTTTGGAGAGGAGTGGTGATCTTTGAAAAACCCTCTAGAGTCTAATTTTAGTTCCCTCAAATCTTAAGTTTTAAAATCCCGAAGGTGCTTTGAGAAAAATAAGTGATCTCATTTTTATCATTCTTTCAATTTAATCTAATTTTGGCAATGTTTTTCAGGTGCCAAATTCTGCTTGGCTTGTGAATTATGATCACAACATGATTTTTGAGGCAGATAAGTAGCACTGATAGATTTAAACAAAAGAACAGTTATGTCTCTTTCTGGTGCCTTTTTGTCAATAGGTATTGTCATAAGATTTGTAATTTCCTGTTGATTTTAATCTGCTCAAACAGTAGAACTTGATCTTCAGAGTAGAGTAGATCTACATTGCTTGATATTCATATGGCTGCAAGAAAGATAAAAAGTTTTTCTTGGGGGCTATTGGTGTTACCTACATTTTACTTGATCTCTTGCTAAGCCATCTCCTGTGCAAAGAGATTTCACGACATTATTAATGATCATTCTGTGTCTCCTCTCAGGAGTTCAGTTTAGAATAGGATAGATGCTTGTAGCAGAACATACATAAGAAAGAGGTGAATGCGGAGGCTGCCTTTTCAGCAGTCTCTGGCTTGAGGTCAGCTGTTTGCGGTACAGTCAAAAGAATGCAAGACTCTCTTGCATCTGTAAGAAATGCTTAGCTCTGAGCTGAGAGTTAGACCTGCTTCAGATGTTTCTTGAGCAGGGCTGGATGTGACCAACTCTCCCAGGGAGCGTACAGAGTCTGTCCACATTGTCAAACCTTGCTGCTCTGTGCCCCAGTGAACTGCAAACTTCAATTTCCCAATTCAGTTGAGGATCTGTGGGACTGTGGTTTACCAAAATGCCAATTAGAAAAGTCTTAGTGCCTTTTGTTCTATTTATTTTGTGTACCCCCTGAAAGCCTGTGTGCTTAGCTTCCTCTTACCATCATTTGCTATAGCCAAAATATAAAACTGAAAATCCATTGTGTTGAAAGAACTGGTTTGACCTTACTGGTAGCAGTGCTTTTGGCTTTAACACTCTTAAATGATAACTGTGTAAAATATACATATTTGCTGTTGCCAAGCTTTTGGTTGTTTGGGTTTTTTAACACTGAGAAATTACAATTTAAGAATTCCCATCCAGTTTTCTCATACTTTACAGTATACAAAGTACAGGTGCCCCTAGAACAAATCAGTTTTGTGGGATACCATACTGCACTACTTCTCTAGGAAATGAAAGCCTCCAAAAAGCTGTCAAAACTTGCTGATAGGTTTGGTGCTTAATAACAAAATCTATTCAAAATTCTGTAGGTTTCCTTACAGAACAGTTTCTTGCACGACAACTGAAACTGTGTTATTGCAAACCCACGCGTGCTTTAGTTCCAGGATGAAAAGTCATTGAAGTGCACATGTCACTCTGTGTGAGAGGATGAGACAAGAAATGTTCATAGGGCCAGGAGAAAAATTATCCAACTAAAATACTTTTTACCATTTGTATTTTTTTTTTCACTTGCTTATTGCCTTAATAACTTTTCTATGTAATTAAGTAGTATTTTGAACAATACTAAATCCAGTGTGGAACCTCAAGGTAGTCAGCTACGAACATCATTATTACTACGGATAACTGCCTGTTTACTCTTCCTCTAGTAGTCAAAAATAATAATGTAATTTGAAACACAATTTTTGTATTTGGGAAGCGTAAATACTGGCCTAACGAAGATATACTGTAGGACAGACTTAATTTTCATTGGTTCATTTTTCTGTGTTGAAATTTAACAGCTGCACACATTTATGACAGGCAAAATAGTGGGTGTTGTTCTATCCCATTCTTGACCCAGCTAACATTTGTCTTGGAGAAGAGGTTATAAGCCTTGGCAAGCTGCTGCATAAAACAGCTGTGTGACTGGAGAGTTTTCCTTATCTGCATTAACTTCCAGATTCCACAGAGTTAATTGGTAATATTTTCCTCACTTCTGTGTAACTTCTCTGGAGTTGGGTTTTTATTCTGTGAACATTAACCTTGTTTATCTTGAAGTCGTATCATTTGCACAGAATCTAAACATACATCTCTGCCATCAGGATCTGTAGGCTTTCATGTATTATTTCTTAAACACTTTAACACACTGTAAAAATGTAGGTATGCTTTTAGAGTTCAGAGTAATAGCAAACATCTGTATTACATTGTACAACTCGTAGTAACTTTCTTAATATTTTAGCAACAACCCAGTTATTTTAACTGTATTTAATATGTTTGGTTAATAAAGCTCCTAGCAAAAAACCAAATATACTTACTAGGAAAAATGTGTTGAAAAGCTTCAGGAAGCAGCGGAAGAAGTGTCAGGACAAGCATCCATACGCAGATATTCGTAAAAATCTGGCATTAAAAAGTCTTTGGATGTACTTGTGCATGTCTGGATAGAAAGTCAAAAAGAGTTTGCTTAATGACTTGAAAAATGTCTCTGACTTTCAGCCTGTGGTGGCATGGATAATTTTATTGCCATAGACGTGGAATAAATTCAACTTTGTTAAAAATTTCAAAGGGTGGATATATACTGTTCAGTATGACCAAACGTTTTTGTGTAGGTTAGGGTGGAAGGCCTGATGCTGTCCCAGTTGAAGGTATGAAAACACCCCCAGCTCAATAGGAGTTATGTGGGCCTTCGTGTAAATCTAAGTGAACTATGCTCAAAGACCAACAGGAGAATCTATTACAACGATTGCCTTTGAGGATTGGTCAGGGTGACCTGGGAGGGCTTCAACTGCCCAGTGTGTTCTTTGTCTCTAAAGATAGTCACAATATTTTTAACAGGCATATAAGGGAACATAGGATCAATTTATAAAAAAACAAATACTGAGACACAGTGATTTCTTGATTGCTTTGTAAATTACTGCTGATAACTTAATTGCCCATTTAATGCTTTGTTAGCAAATGAGCACTTCAAATATGTTTTTATTACCACTAGAAGTCTTTTTTTTTTTAATCTTCAGCCTTTTCTAGTAGTAAGCATAGTATTTACAAATATACAACAATTCTAAATATTTTCTGACTTTTTTTTTTATTCAAGCCACTACCAAAACACATGGTGTCAAGACTATGTGAGTCCAAAAAGGTGTGTGCTGCAGCTGATATGCAACTCCAGGTACGTTCATTCTAATTGCTACTCTCATCCGGAACTTACAGAACATATTTTAATTCTTATATTTTTACCAAATTTTTGTTTTAATGTAGACACATTATCTAACTATATGCAAATTAGTGAAAATTAGTTCATTTTTATATTAATTTTCATGTTTGTTGTTGTGAACATATTCTGTGCTGTCTACTTAAAGCTAAATGTCTAAATCTGTAGGAAAATATTGTGAAAACCACAGCTTTTGAAAATGGTTGGATTATCAGAATTTAATATTGAGTTCTTAAATTAACTGAATCATTTCAGGAGAACTTGCAGTAGAGGAAATATTGCGTAACTTTGGATCATTGAAGTGTAGCAGGACTGAGAGATATGGCCACCTTAGTAAAATCAAACCAGCTCGTGTATATACTAGAATATAATTTGAGCTCCTTCTCTTCTGCAGCTCCAGTATGAAAGTGGCAGCTTGTTACTGCCATCAGAATTGGTGGCTGAGCTGTAAGACTGTCTCTCACAGTGTTAGGAGCAGTAATTAAATTCATAAACCTTTATTTTCTGTGGGTAGATGTGACTGATCAGTTCTTTCCATAACCGAACTGTTAGTGTTGCTTTTCTTCAAAGGAAGTAAAGGAAATTAGAGTTCTATCTAAAATGGGTATTTAGTTTTTTTCAGTCCTGCAGCAGCAGTTCTTAGATGTGAACAGTAGCATTAGCATCCAGCCAAGTGTTTTTACAGTGAGAATTTGGCTGCATTTAGTATGCTACAAGCTTCTGCTGTGTGATTTTTTTTGTGATTTCGTTTTCTTCTTTGTTTTGCCTTAAGCCAGGAGCATATAACTTTTCTTTTTACAGTTGACCCTACTGTTTAGGTGAGATAACTCTGCTAGTACCTTAATAAAGGATAGTAATTATTTTTGAGATGTGGAAAGAAATTTAAAGATCAGATCTTTGTAATTCTTCACTTTGAAAAGTGCCCAAATGATTGCAACCCCATCTACAAACATGAGTTGCGCTGTTTAATTGAAGTTGATTTAAAAGCAAAACTTCATTAATATTTGCAGTTTACTCTGTGCAGTTATTTATAGTGATTAAAACTAATCAGAGTACTGGAGTGTGGACCTGTGAATGTATACATCTCAGTTACACTAATCAAAACCAGATATAACGCTGTTTTCAGTGTATACCTATATTTTTCATTAGTTAAACTTAGCAGATTTTTGACTTACGCTTTCAGTGCAGTGCTGGCTGTCAGTGGCCAGTGTTGGCTACGCAGGAGATTTGAACAAGGAGGGTGCTACCTGTGGCTGTACCTCTGTGACATGAAAATAACTGCAGCCATTCTGCAGGTCTGATTTTGAAATGTACACTCCTGGCTCTGAAAGGCTCTCAGAGATAGCTGAGAATCCAGAAAGAATGCAGGCAAGAATGTAATTAATTTATATAGGATTTATTTTGGAAAAAAAACATTCTGGATTGAAATGCGAATGCTTAGTAGTGGACCTCTGTTCATGATGTCCACCAACACAGAATAATTTGCCAATGTACACACTAGTAACCACCAAAGTGATGGTGAAGTGCTTTCACATGCACACATTCTTTTCTGGTGTGTTCATAACAGCTATATATAGATCTGACAGATTTTCTTTCAACTTTTAATATGTATTTGCTATAATCTTGTCAAGGTTTGACACCAAATTGTCAGTGTAGGGACTAAATGGGCTTGGATAGCAAGAACACTTTAGGTCACAGATATACTAACAAGTGACATGGCCTCCCTGTCCTGTGCCGGGGGAGATGGCATGCTCCAGAAGTAAGTCAAGGAGGGGTCATTGCGTCGGTCCCATGGGCTGGGCTGTACAATCTCCCCTGCCACTGTTGGCCCTCAGCTGCTCCTGGGGTCTCTGTAGGGTCTGTCCTGGAGCTATGGGGACTCCAGACCCCATAGCTTTAGAATTGGGGTGAGAACACCCACTTCTGGTGGGCTCAAATTCCTGCAGGCGCCGAGTGACTGGTGCTGGCAATGATACAGTGATTAAGCAGGCTGCTTGCCCTCACGTTACTCCTGTGTAACTAAAGTTCAACCAGTCTCAACCTGTGCCAAACGACCACAGTGCCACACTGAATAATATTAATTTCCTGCTTTCAGCACCATGTTTATTGAGATTCCAAATGTAGTGTCCACAGAAGTATGCACTCATTTCAAAGAGGCTGGCTGGCAGAGCCATTCTGTTTATTAATTCAGAAAAAACGTCCCAGAGAAGTTGATTGCATGGCAAATATACAGTTCACAAATTCCTTTGTAGAAGTGTGTATTGTTACTCATGCAGATTTTAAAGTATAATAATTCATTGAATAACAGCATACATTTCAATCTGCAAATGCCAAAGTATATATGTACTGCTAGTATATATAGCTTAAAAAACTGTGCATAACTCTAAAACCTTTCCTTCAGACTTTGCAAAGAGTGTATTCTGTATTGATGACTAGATGCTATGTAAGCCGTATTTGACCTTTAGAAGAAAGGAAAATGCTTACAAACTTTCCAGCAGTGGGGAAAATGCCTAAAGGTTCTTTTGTGGTCTGTTCAGAAACTAAGTCTATTGGCATGTGAAATCAAGAAATTATGCTGGGTTTTCATCATAACTGTGATACTTCTGCATTTTCTTCCAGCTCATGTAATCAGTTACTCAAGAGGAAAGATAGGAGAATCCATACACCTTCTCATAAGGCTGTTGCCATACAGATTAAGTCCCAGAGTCTTTCAGTCAGTAGTAACTTCAGTGGAAAATGCGTTAACTGTTGACATATTAATAATAGGTGAAACACTGGGACAGGTTGCCCGGAGCGCTGGTAGATGCCCCATCCCTGCAGACATTCAAGGCCAGGTGGGACAGGGCTCTGAGCAACTTGGTCTCGTTGAAGATGCTCCTGCTCACCACGTGAGGGTTGGACTAGATGGCCTTTAAAGGGGCCTTCCAACCCAAACCATTCTATGATTCTGTGATGATACTATTAAGCAGACGAGCTAGAAAGAACTGGCATGAAGTGAAACTAATAAATACCAATGTCAGTGCAAAACAGAGAGACAGTATGAAAATAGATGACTATTTGATGACATTTTTATATTTTTAGGTCTTTTGGGAAATGTGTTTTACTGAAATTAGAGATCATCCTCTAGCTACTGCTTAAGTGCTAGCGTGGAGTACTGTGTTGACTTCTGGGCTCCCCAGTTCAAGGGAGACAGGGAACTACTGCAGAGAGTCCAGTGGAAGGCAACAAAGATGATGAGGGGACTGGAGCATCTCTCTTATGAGGAAAGGCTGAGACACCTGGGTCTGTTCACCCTGGGGAAGAGAAGGCTGAGAGGGGATCTCATCAATGCTTATCAATATCT
>VZSC01016796.1:96190-142094 GCA_013398225.1 Steatornis caripensis | reverse complement strand
GTGGGTGTCAAGAGGACGGGGTCAGACTCTTCTCAGTGGTGCCCAGCGACAGGACAAGGGGCAATGGGCACAAACTGGAACACAGGCAGTTCCACCTGAACATGAGGAGGAACTTCTTTACTGTGAGGGTGACAGAGCCCTGGCACAGGCTGCCCAGGGAGGTTGTGGAGTCTCCTTCTCTGGAGATATTCAAACCCTGCCTAGACGAGTTCCTGTGCACCCTGCTCTGGGGGCACCTGCTTTAGCAGGGGGGTTGGACTGGATGGTCTCCAGAGGTCCCTTCCAACCCCTGCCATTCTGTGATTCTGTGATGTTGCTCAGGATGAGAAGAGCAAGCAAAGGCATTGCCAAGTCTCTTTCTCTTCTAAGATAAGAGTAAAAAATATTGGAGTTTATACAACCTAGTATGGGTTTTTCTTTAGATTTTTAGTTTTTTGTGTTATCAATATAATGATGGAAAAATTTAAATACCCCTGCAAAGTTTGGTTTTAAAAAACAAATTGCTCATTATTGTTTGCCATTCAATGCAGTGTCTTCATGGGCTTATCCTCTCAAGTGATACCTACTGCCTACTCTGGGTTTATAGACAGGCAGCGTTAAGTGCTTGCATCTCTTGCTCAATGTCAGTATCTAGGACACAAAACTTGCAAAGTCACTAACGGCTGATCCTGCAACTGTAGGTCTTATGACTTCTTTTCTTCTCTTTAGCCATGTAGCCATCACCCCTCTCCTTATAACCTGTTTTTCTGGAAAAAAAAATTGTCAAGTTTTATAATATGAAAACACTGTCAAAGTATTTATCAAGGTTCTGTATGTTAGAAGACAGCTTATTCAAGCAAAATTAATATGGTCCTTTAGAAACAGTCACATTTTTGGTGTATGTGTTATATCCAGCTCCCCTCTAATGTTGAATTCTAATAAATAATTAAAGAGTTCAAAATGTTTCTGTACCCAAATTTCATAATAAAGAATTTTTTCACAGGGTGAGGGGCTATGTTTTTCAGATCGCATAAAACATCCATTCTCCATGGATAGAGAGTGCCTCCAGACAGCCTCTTCATAAAATTTCTGCATTTTGTGGTTATAATTCCTAAAACAGTGTGTTTATCTCATTGGGGACACAATATTGCAGTATTCCTAGGAGCGTGACTGGGCCTGGATCTCTAGCCAAATTATTTGTGTCATGCCTTGCACAAAAGTTTTTTGAGGGTCCCTACCATCGTTTTTCCTATGAAACGTGCCTGCGACAGGATGGCCTGACCTGAACTCTTCGTCTTAAATGTCTGGATCCACCAAACTTCTCAAAAAATATTTTCTGTTGCACGGCAATGGCTGTCCTCTTCTGTCTTTCCTGCACTTCCACAGAACAGGAAATCATATTAAAAAAAAAAAAAAGCTGCCTTTTTTTTCAGTGATGGCACACTTTGAGCTCTGGCACAGTCTTCTATAGATGCTTATTTCGTGTTGTTGTTAAAGTGCCAGATTCTCTGCTTTGCTATCTTTGCCTGAAAAGACTTTATTGGTGTTACTTTCCTATCTCCAGACACCTCAGCAATTTAGTCATGCATCTGCATTCTGATGTAGTTCACATGCTTCTGCACAAAAATTGCCCATGAACCAGCTCTTACCTCTGTGGTAAAGCACCCCCCTAGTGCAGTGTGATCTCAGGCTGAGCTTACACGGCAGCAATTTATTCCTCTGGCTGTGACAGCTAAAACAAAGGAAGCATCTGCCTTAGTGCTACACTGTGCGAGTGCTCTGGCAGAAACTCGGGCAACAGCAGCTCCCTGTGCAGCTTCTGAAGTTCACTGCCTGGGCCCTAACTTGCCCCTGCAGGTGTGGCGTGTTCTCATGGCTGCATGCGCACATCTTGGAATAGCTTATTTTGCTGTGTCCTCTCAAATAACTTTAAGTATTTTTATTAACTCCATTTAAAAATATTCTTTTTGAGAAGGGGAATTTCTGGAGGGCTTTATGGACAGGTCGTAATTTTATTTAAGCATGCAGGTAATTTAGTAGTGCCAGTGTTCTCAGTGATCTAAACACCGATTTATGATAGGTCACGATGGTGGTGGTTGGCGTACTTCAAAACCCTGTTTCTCTCCTTGTATGTTCTACTAGAAATAGAAGATTTACAGAATCATATGTATTTAACTCTCTCCTCTCCCTATTCTGTCTCTCCCCCATTCTTCACTGTTTGTCTTTTTGGTTGTCAAATGCCAATGCCATGTGCCAAAGACAAACATATATTTTTATCTCTTCAGGTATTTTATGCTGCCTTGGACCAAATCTACCATGGGAAGCATCCTCTAAAAAAGTCAACCACAGAAATTTTAAAGGAAACACAGGAGAAAGTTTATGGATTGCCGTATGTACCTAATACAGTGAGTAGAAACATACTGACTGTATAAGCNCATATATTTTTATCTCTTCAGGTATTTTATGCTGCCTTGGACCAAATCTACCATGGGAAGCATCCTCTAAAAAAGTCAACCACAGAAATTTTAAAGGAAACACAGGAGAAAGTTTATGGATTGCCGTATGTACCTAATACAGTGAGTAGAAACATACTGACTGTATAAGCTACACCTTTTCTTTAACAGTATATTAATACCCTTACCTCTCCTTGCCCCTTGCCCTGCACGCTCACATGCTTATTGTTGTATTGTAATGTTGAAAGAGTTTGCTTTCTTTCAGCCACTTTATCCAGAGAGTAGAGTGTTGGAAATTTTCAGCTAAAAATCAAAATGTGATTAATGTACCTGTTTTTGTACAAGTGTAGTCTTCTCATGATGAACTTAATTACTTTTTCTTTTGTTTTCTAATTAAGAAAGGCACTGGAAACAGGACATTGGAAAGACAGTTTATTCTAGCTTCGCAAAGGAGTGTTTGTAAAAGGCAACAAAGCACTGTGCTACATGTTGGTGTTTGTATGCTGTCAGGGTCACATGTTAGAGCAAGTCAGTGTGAAGTAGGACTTGGAAGTGAGTTTTTCTCACTGTACTGTTGTGACCTTTGGAATGTCACTTATCCTTTCATGTGGTACCTGAAAGTGTTAAATCCTTGAGTTCGACTTAGCTACGTAATTTTGATCTTCATCATGACTAACCATGCATTTGTTCTGTACTTCATGTGACATCCAGAAGTGCAGTTCGCATAGATGATAGTCGTGGGATTTCCTGGGCTGTCTGAAGCTGAATTCCCAGCCAGAGCACAGCCAGAATCTCTTTGACACTTTGGTCAGAATATCCAGGTCCTTTCTCTGCTTTCTGCTTCTCAGGAAATGTACTTTTCTCCTTAGCAAAAATGAGACATTTGTTCTCTGAGAAGAGATACCTCTGTATCAGGAGGTCCATGCTTCAGCCCTTTCATCACTGAAACTGCTGCCTGCCTCTGTTGGCCTGGCAAAGCCAGAGAAGTTGAAGCAAGATATATTCAGAGTACCACGTCTGACTTCTTAGCATTTTTGTAGGTGTTTTGCACCGTTCGTCTGCAGGTGGTAGTTATCCAGTGAACATAACAGTTCCCTGCTTTGAAAGCTCACCTGCGTTTTTTGTTCCGTTTAAAATATTGTTTATTTAGCTATTACCTTCAAAAGAGTGTAACATGTAATAATGAGCAGAGCCTCAATATGAAGAGGGACAGCCTGGAGCTTTATCCCAGCAAAATGTACTGTGAGCTTTTGAATTGATGGAAAGTCTACGTTCTTTACATTTATTGAATGTAGAATTAGTGTGTCTTGTCAAGAACTGCAATACAATTTAAATTTCAGTAAAACTTTCTGAAAAATTGCTTTAGAAGAACATTAGCGCTCTGTAGAGTAATTGATGTGTGTAATTTGGCTTGCTGTCCTTTGCTGCTCTTTCTTACGAACTTGAGGTATGTTTTCAGTTTAATTTGTAGTCCAGATAGAAAGTAAATGTCTTGAAAGTGAAAGTTTTGTTGTTGGGTTTTTTTTTAGTGGAGAGAATATATTCCTTTCATTTAATTTCAGAGCTAAACATTGAAATATATATATAGAGAGATAAGAGATAAGAGAGATAAGAGAGCCCAGCTTTTATTTTCATCTGTTATTTGGTTAGGTACATATATGGCTTGTGGAGAAGACAAAGTATTTTGGTTATTTGAATTTTATCTGTTTTCTATAGGTTTAGAATAAATTTTTAATTGCTAAGTCAGACTTGTATATCTTAAGTGAGTGGTGTTGGGTTTATCCTCCTCATACACCTTAATTCCCTCTTACTGCTCTTGACAGGCAAGTAAACTTAGTAAATATCCTCTGAATGTACTTGGGCTTCAGTCTCATTATGCAGACTCGTTTTCTGAAATAGAGCCACGGCAGATATCTTCAGTAGATGAATTTCTGTCTTTCTGCGGCAAGGCTCAGATAATAGGACAATTTGTATGCATCGTTTTGTTATAGCTCTTTCAAAATGAGGCACATAAACTAGACCTAATATGTAAATGCTGCTGTACCTGTGTGGTGATACCTATTTTAAGGTAAACCAAAGCATCATTCTCAGAAAATACCATATTCTTATGTGTCAACAGTAGGAGGGATAGTGGAAAGAAAATCCTGTCAAAGCCTGTATTTGCCATTCAGGGAGGTTTCACAGGCATCGGGGCAGTTGGCACTGCATGCATTAGTGTTTACATTGGCTGTGTGGAGACAGACGGTTGCAAAAGCTAGTGCCGCACGCACGGCAGAAAGGAGGGATGGAACAGATTGTAGACAGGCAGAAGCACAGAGAAACAGCACTCCATGAAACACTGTTTTCCTGAAGAATGCAAATCTCAGTTTCTAGCTGGCCCTTGCTTATCTGTTCAAAAGTACACAGGGTTTGCTGCTGGCTACTGGAGGATGAAATTCCATTGGGATTTCTTTGCTCTATTACCGAATCCAGAAGACGATGACTGCCAGGCAGGGGGCAAGGAAATGTATCTATTTGCCTGTTTTTGTAGTGTCTGGCGCTTTTGTTGCCAGAGGAGATCTGTGTTACTGAGTTTGGAAAATGAATAGAAATTTTGCAAAGCCTGGATTCTTCAGTCCTTGTGATGCCTTTAAAAAGCAATCAGTCTTCCTTTAACTCTTCTAAGAAAGCAAGATAAACCAAATAATAGTGACCACACAGTTTCCCGTCATTTCTTCCTGAATGTACTTGGTGTCGAAATCTTGCACTCTAGGGATTTCAGTACTCTGCTTCTGCTCAAAACTTTTCTTCAAATCATAGCTTATTTCTCATCTCTTGTGAAGCCAAGAGAGGCCTGCCTTGCGATTGATAACACTGTCTGCTTTTAGAAGAGCTCTCCTAGTCTCTGCTACCTTTTTCTCCAGGGTGCCCAGCGAGACTTTTAAAAAAAGTATCAGGTGACCCTTTGATCAACCTGAGACATGATCAAAGTTTCTCCGCATGATATGTTGCTTAGTCCCCTGCCTGTCCCCAAGTTCAGACTTGAAAACTACTTTCATTTGAGACAGTAATCAAGAGTTAATGATACGCCATTGTTAGTCCTGCGCCAAGCATAATAATTCCTATCTCCTGCTGTGGGTTTCGGTTCTCTGTGGTAACAAAAAATGAGACGCAGGGTAAACAGGCTCTGCATTGATAGTGGAGATTGCAGCCTCCTGCAGTTACAGGAAGGAGCTCAGTAATGAAGTGGTTTTACAATAATACCAGCTGCCCAAACCATCATACCTGAAATTGCTTTGTGAAAAATTGAATTAGTTTGAATTACTGATTCTCATTTTAAAAAAATTACTACGGACTTACATGTTAATTGTCTGTCCGTGGTTGTAACCTTCCTTCATTCTAATCTGGAAGTTTGGTGGGAGGTGCTTGTTTGACTTATGGCTGTGAGGACAAATGATTTTGAAGAGTGAGGCACAGTGAATCTAGGTGATTTTTTAGATTGCTGCCAAATAGTCCTTTCTGTATTTTTTAAAATTATGTGGCTTTTCTTCCAGAAAAAAGGATTTCTTCTGTGGTACTTGAATACAAAGTGCATTATTGGAATTAACCCACCCACGTCATTAGAATTACACTTGATAGGAGGGAACATCTTGCTATGTAGGGAACCTTTTGATATTTTGTGGAACACTAAATAATTTGCTATATACGTTTTTGCTCTAGCATGTTAAGTACATATTAGTTCAGGAGGACCACCTCTACTGGTGGCCTAAAGCTTACATCAGGTTACAGGTTTAATTATGCTTATATACTTTTGTCTAGAGTGCAGGTTTCTTTGGCAGTATGAGAACATCTTAATGGCGTATGGTTGCTAGTGATTGGAGAGACCAAAACACCTGTGAGACCAAATATGTTAGCCAGCCAAGATTGCCAACAGAAAACAAGGCAGGTATTGTTACAGATACCCTAGGGGGAAGAAATGTATAAAAATGTTTATCACCAATGTGGTTGTTAGTCTTCCTTCTTCCTGCAGCTGGGAGGACTCTGCCCAGACAGGGATCCTGACCTTGGAAGGCTTCACCTAGGTCCTTGTCTTAACTTGCTGGCATTGTGTCTGTCATGTTTCTGACAAAGGAAATCAATGGATGAGATGCAACCTAGCATTTGGAGTGCTTGCTCAGGGAGGCTGTCACACATGACATCAAGGCGTGGCTTGCCATGCGTGCTGAGAACACAAGGATTTCATGGACAGGATGCATATAAAGGCATCTGGGAGGCTGGTCAGGTGAAGAGGAGTTGGTGTCACTAGACAGAGAGAAATAGCTTCTCTGCAGAAAGGAAGTAGTTTCTACATCACACATTGTCACCATGGGCCCAAGTCCCCTTTTTATTGTGTTGAAGAACACCTGAGAGCAAAAAAGCAGTTGTATGCTTTTTTTTCCATCTTAGGAGTCTTTTCTTAGGAGTCTTTTCTTAGGAGTTTGAAGGTGACCTGACTTCATGCTTATGTGTGTTAGGTAGGCCAGAGGCCAGAAATGGAGACAATGTGGTTTCTGAAGTTCTGTATCATAGTCTTGCACTGATCACGATCACTCTTGGTAGTGGTGCTGCAGTGAAGAGGAGAGTATCGTTTTTAACAGGCATCTTCCTTGGCCTGCTGAGGACTGGCTGGCAGTTTGAGTGAAGTATCTTGTTATTGAATCTGCCATGCGTGTCATTGTGGCATCTGTTGTCTTAGGATTTCATGTTAAACCTTCGGAGTGACTAATAATGCGTAGTTATAACTGTGGTCCTGTATAACGTTTCATGTGAATATCAGTAACACCATGTAAAGAGAATAGTCAGACTGGGCAAGTGATGAGGCAGCTGTCTTAAAATAAATAAGCAATAACCCCTAACCTCTGGAGGTGGTTTTAAATTCTGAAAACTTGATTCAAGTGGTGAACATGAATCTTGAAGTTATTGGTAAGGGAGGCTAAGCAGTGGCTGACTATTAAATTTAAACTGTGATTTCACTTAATACTTATTTTGTCTAAAATCTTCCCAAATTTGTCTTAGATTTATTAAGTTAAACTGATTCCATCTTAGACCCTAAGCAGAACTGAAAGCTAGGTTAAAGAAAACTAAAAACAACAGCTAAAAGGTAGAATTGGTGCTGTTGACAGAGTTTTAAAATGACCCATACTGGGTCATTGAAGATGCTGGGAGTAAAGGATTTGAGGATTGAGGGTTTACTCCCTCATTGAGGATGAGGGAGTAAAATTTATGGTGCTAATCCATAAGATGCTGTAAATAACTAAGTGGGGGGGAAAAAAGGCTGTACATTTGAATGTCAAAGAAAAGGAGGTTATTAGAAAAGTAGAAGCCATATAAAAGTGATAAAAACAGCAGACAAGATAAGCTCTAACAAGCCAAGTGTAAAACTGTGAAAGTTTCAAGCAGCTTAAAAACCCAAACGGTCAATAATGATTTGAAAAAACGCATCAGAAAGAGGAAGGCTGCCATATTTGCTGGAACTAGAAAATTAGCTAAGTATGATGATTCAAAAGACACTATGTAGTTACCAAAGAGACTGAACCAAAGACACAAACTATTCTGTTGCAAAGAAGATTTGGGAACAAGGAACCAAGCCCTTTAAAGACCTAACTAAGATAGTAAAAAATAAAGATCGTTATATGACTGGAGGCTATTAATAAAAGAATATTAAAAGAATTCAGAAGAAAAAAGGTTAGAAATGCTGAGTTGCAAAATGCAAGTAGTGAAGGTAAATAAAGTTCCTTAACTGATGAAGAAATAAGAGGGAGCAAATGGATTCAGTGGGGGAGAGAAGAAGAACAAGTGTCAGAGAACGTGGAAATACTCCATGTCTCTGCCTCAGTGTTTTTTTAAAAATAAGGTAAGTAATGCCTATAATTTTTGAGAGGGATAGAAACACAACTGAGATTAAGGAATGAAAACTTAGAGAATAATTAGATTAGATGTAGTCAGGTTGTTAGACTGTAAGTTTGTCAAAGCAGTCACTGACCAGGAATTGTCAGTCACAAACTTATGAAAAGGTGGTAGTGCTATCATAATAGCTACTCTTATGAAGAGAGGAGAACTTGGAAAGTGTAGACTAATCATTCAGACTTTATTGCTCAAGAGTAGAAGGACCAATTATTAAGCAGCTCATAAGTACCTTGAGAACAGTGAAGTGAGCAACATAAGCATGGTTTTGTGTTCAGAACCATCTGAGACGGAAAAAAAAAATCCACTTTTTTTCTTAAGACATTGGTTGACCTTGGGAATAGGAAGGAGGTGGTTGATAGCATAACTGCATAGGAGTTATACATACAGTTAAAGAAAATATCTAGGGCTTTTATATATTTCAGTATTTGGTGTTGGGGACTAAGCAGTGGGTAGTGTTGTGTCCTGTAGTAGGTGTCTACCTCTTAAAAAAGATGTAGAAAAACTGGAAGAAATACAGAGAAGCAGTTTTGGAAAGTAATAGATTTGGAAACAAGACCTATGAAGAAAGTTGAGGGAATGGAGTTTATTGGACTAGCAAAGAGAAAATTATGTGGGCACACATGAGTATGTATATTCTGGTATTGAAAACCTTTTATGAAAAAAATATAATTGGAATTGAAACCGTGATCATTTGTTTCTTGTAAGTGAGCAGATACCAGGAGGGAAAAATGGTTTAATTTACAGCAAATGCGATGGTGGTTAGTACCTAATCTTTTAAACTCTTGTCAATCTTTTCCCTCGTTTGTTGAAGAGGGAGGCAGACACCCAGTAGGTCTAGGATCTCCATTATAGGGAGTTTTAAAGAAACCATTGTTGTAGATCACAGAGACATAGATTTCATAGTAAAGGCAGAGAGCCTTTGGAGCAGATTGCTTTTCCGCTTTTTCTGTCTCTTCAGTTACTTGAAGAGGCACTGACGTTGCTCATACTCCACTTTTTGGAGTGTCGTGAAGAGAGATGAAGTCATATGTCATTACTCAACCTCTTGAAGTTTGTGTAACCCCTTCAAAGTAATTTTTTACCTTGCCATGTTGGAAACCAAAGTTGTTTACACAACATGCAAGTCCCTGGATTAGTTTTCATATGAGCCTTCTTAAAAGTATACTATAAAATCAAGTTGAAGAGTCTGGGTTTGAGGAAAAGGTTAATAATGAAGTGCACAGTGAACTCTGGGGAAGTGATAGTTCTATAAATAATTAATAGCTAAAAGCCATTTCAAAAAGATTGGTGCCCTGCTGAGGTCGGTATTAAAGTAGATGCTGGGACTTTCAAAAGCTCTTAAAGTCATCCTTCAAGGTTTGTTTAGGTTTCTGTCTTTCTGGAGTTGAGGTCATTTTATGATAAAGAAAATGCTGATAGCAAATATTGTGAAGATTTGTTTTCCAATGGTAATATGACACTATTCACTGGGCAACTATCTACAGCAGCACAGTGTTTACAGATATCATGAGATATGAAGCACTTTTAAGGAAATTCTTTTTTCAAGTGTTAGCCCCATGAAACTCAAACATACTTTAGCGATAGTATTTACATGTAGCAGAGCATTTTAAGGAACAGTGCGGAAAGTCATTGCATACATCTCTTAGTAACATTTTGAAATAGCTGTATGTGCTTTAGATCTCTCTCTCTCTCTCTCTCTCTCTCTCTCTCTCTCTCTCTCTCTGCAGGTTGCTTTGTTTAGTTTTACATATTTGTATTCTCACATCTCACATTTCCTTTTTTTTCCCCAGGATTGCAGTGCTGGGGCTATATTTCATAGCGATAGATGTAGCTGAACGTATTATTGCCATAAATACAAGCAAGAGGGCCTGAAATGAGATGCTATTCACATGTAGTGCGAGATTGTCCTCTCTGTGAAAAGCTTGCAGTCAAGCGGAAAAAAAGTAGTTTGTTCAAGTTCATACTGCAGTTTGTGGCAGACTCAAGTTTAGAAAAATGATCCCCTAAATTCCTTTCTGGAATGGCTCTAGCAAAAGATAGTAAATGAGGATTACTGTAAAATGGTAGATACCTCATTTTCCAGTGTAGATACAGGTAGTTATATGATTAAGTTGTACTGGCAAATACATTTTCCAGTTACAACATTGCTTAAAATATTTCTTGTTTTTTATAAGAGCTTGGCTAAAGCAGCATTCATGATGTTGTTTTAAAAGAATAGGTCAATGCTTAAAATTTGGTTTAATTGGTAAAGTAGAATAAAAACCTTCGGCTTCAGTGTGAGTCTGTACCTAAAGGAAACTGTGATGATCTGGTTGTAGTTATCTCGGGCTTATGAATGTTTAAAGCTTAGGCAGTAATAGAATTTATTAATTGGTAGTAGAATGCCGTATGTGAATGTATATGTATGTAGAGTTACATGTTACAACACGAAGGACTTGTTTGGAAATTGTCCTATTGCGTATTTCTTATATTTTACTTTAAAGACTAGTTATAATATTTACAAGTAACACTGTCTCTCAACTTGTCCAAATAAAGTCTAAGGACACAATATAGACTCAATTTTCATATCTCTGTGTCTTTTAATCAAAATTTTAAGAATTGTGGAGCAATGCAGATCATACATACAGCTTTTTGATGTCAGTATTCTTTGTCACCTCCCACGCCCGCTTCCCCCAGGCCCTTTGTGGGGAGGAGAGGATGAAGAGTAAATAATTTTAAATTATTTTGCTGTAGCAGCTCAAATGCATTAATAGTTTATAAATAAGAATGAAATATTTTTCTTTCGTTTAAGTAATTCAAAGACCATATGGTACATATCTAGAATCACCTAAGTGGTTAATTGCATGTTAAATTCCTTTCCTCTTCCCTAGTGTAAACAACTGCAAAAATATTTATATTCCCTGCCTTGCTAGATTTATTTATCATTTTATAATAAAAACACAGAAGTGTTATAAATTGAAATCTTAATCTCTTGCTTGACTCGCTTTCTGAAATGTCAGCGATGTCTCCGAGTTGGTTTACTTTGTGCACTCTCCCACTCCTAACACAGAAATGCACGACACTGAAAACCTGAAGAGTATTGACGTTAAGCAAGTTAGGGGCACAGCACAAGATGTGGTTTCTTGAAATCAACTTTCTGTTATTCTAAACAAGATTAGAAACTGCAGCAAAGGAAGTGGCTTTAAAGCTCTTTATTGGTTTTTTTTTATTATTGTGAAACTCCAGAATGATGATGATGTAGTTCTGTAAAACTTAGAGGAGCTCAGGCCAAAAAAAAAGAAAGTAAGTTGACCAAGCAAGCCGCTGCATACCCATGGAGGGAATTGTTTCTGCCAGTCAGTGAGTGCTCTAGCTTTTCCCTAAAGGTAGCCACTGGCACAAATAGTTTGCAAGCTCTACGCTCCAGAACTCATTAAATTATTTCTTCAAGTGACAATGAGGACGTCTTCAAAGCACACTGTAAACTTATGTAACAAACTAAGAAGGAAAAAAACCTCTGTGATTTGTTTCAGAATGAAACAGACAATTCTTTAAGCTGCAAAGCACATGTGAAAATCCTTTTCTCACTTTGTAAAGTGAGTACTTTAAACAGAAAAGTGGGAGAATAAATTCTGCTATGTGAGAATTTGGCCTCCCCAAAATAAGCGTACCCAGCAGCAGAGCTTGAGCTTCAGAGCCCAATTAGCACACTAGTTCTGGAAGTCACCATACTGAACGAATGAGACTGAAATTTTCCGTACGTGATGACTGGATATTGTTGCAGTTCCGTACTATGAAACCTCTTGAGTAACTGCCTTGAATTTTAAGACAAGTGATCTTCAGTTTCCATCTGGGAGAGAATATGGGAATGAAGAGCATGAAAATGCATAGTGGAGTTGACAGGAAAAAGAGTGAGACCAGATCTCCTGGTTGGCAGATAATAGTTTTTTCTTTGCTAAAAGCACTTTTTGACTTTGGTTTTTTAAAACGTTGCCTACACATCTAGTACATCAGAATGGGAAACTTGCTAAGCTAAATGTGGAGCATCCCTCCCACCTGCATCCCACAGTAAATTTACCATTTTTCTCTGCTGAAAAGTGGCCTCATAGTTCTTGACCTGTAACCTGCAACTCTTTACATCCCACCTCCAGCTCCTGCTGTATGAGTGGCTGACGCAGCGCCAAGGAAACATTGCCTGTGATAACTTTCAGTGTGCCTGCTTGCATGCCACACTGGCGTTGTCCTGGACTTCCACTAACTCTGATAAACCTTGGTCTCAGCAGAGGAAAATACACCTGTGCTGATTTCTATGCTAATCGCCATTCTCTCCCGGCTCCCAGGTTACCAGAGCCTGGAGCTTCTTCATGAATCTCAGGAGTTTTCCACCCGTGCTGATAACTAAATTCAAGGGCATTAGGAGCAATAATATCAAGTTAGTGCCAGACCTAGGGGTTCTCCACCCAGTAGCCTCTGAAGGAAATAAGTTGGCTGCTTCTCTATTGGATTTTCTGCCAGAATAAGAATTTAATTAAGAAGGGGGAAGGCACCAAATATCAACTCCATCAAATATGGTTCCATATGGAAACTATTCAACAACTTGCTCATTGATGTAATTACCGTAGCACACATTTTGTAATTAGAAGACTTAAATGACGAAAATTCTTTTCTTAATTTAGTGTTGAGTCTTTTCAGGTTCTCACTTGTGTTTTTTGTCTTAAGATGCAAAGCAAAATGGACTTAAATATACTTTGAAGTAACTGAAGTCACAGCAGAAACTGTTGGAAGAGCATTTTGAAAAGTCCAAGCACTAGTCAGGAATTTCTGTAGGTTTTTTTTTTTCTTTCCAAAAGATGTAGTAGGTTTTTTTAGCTGTGATTCCATATAATTAGCGGAGCTCCACGGAACAATGATGACCCGCAGTCAAACAAAAGCTGGGTTAGTATATATTAAGCTACCTGTAGTTGTTTTCTTTCAGTTTTGTCTTTTTTAGAAACGCATCTGAATTTTTCTATTAGATTATTTTGGTGGTAATCTTAACAGTTCTAAATTTAGAATTCAAATGATTGAATCCTAAATTTGTTTATGTAGTCTTGGAAACAGTTTAGTTTAACTGATCCTACAGTATTGTTAAGATGAATGAAGTGGCTTTACTTTTAAATGGAAGATAGAAGTTGTAGTAAATTATTCAGCTTTCTCCTAGACCAGTAACCCTATCCTCTCCAACGATAATAGGATAAATACTTCTGTCCTCTGACTACAAAGAAAGCCTATGTGACTAGTTAGACACCTAGTTTAAGGTAGCTAGAGTAAAATGAACTGAATGTTAACCTAAGAACGTATCCTACAAGGACTTTAAAAAAATTCCTGATAAGGTGTAACAGTGCAAAAGTATCAGTGAGGTATTTTTGTTTGTTACACAATGGGATGGAAAGCCATTGCACATGGAATTTTTGAAATATTTCAAATGTGTTTATAAGAGAAGACTGATAATGTTAGTAGAAAAAAGGCCCCTTCAATAACAGCGGTGGATCAGTCACACACCTTTATTTCAGTCTGTTGTGTTGGATAAAGAGCAGGCATGAACATGACCTGTGGATGGCATATTATCATAACCCATGGGCTATGCTGTAAAATGCACTGTTTTCTAAAGTCCTGGAATAGGTTCAGGGAACTTTTTGAAGTAGGTGATTACTCAGAGCCTTCATTAACTTTCTAGCTGCTTACCAAAAATATAACATTTAATAAGGAGAGTGCCCTAGTTCAAAATGTCTAGCCTTTACCCTTTCCAAAAGGGAAATTGATGTGTCTTTTTTTTTTAATAGAGATAAATTATTCAGCATTGGAAATAACACAAGAAATCAAGTAATTTTGCATCTATAGATAATTTTATTAAAAGAATTTTATGTAAAAAGGTGAAACATTTAAACACATTTATAGTGATGTGTTTATTTTTTATTGATAATAGAACTTTTTAAAGGAGTATATATTGGGCTTTTTGAATGTTTTATTGCCTAGATTGTAATTTCGTCTGTATAAAGTAGGAAGAGTTTTTTATGCAGGCAAGTAGCTCCTTGTGAATTAGGGTAGAGGATGAGTCTTAATTTTTAAATATTTGTTTACAGGTGGCAAAATCCAGTTTTGGAAAGTTAATTGTTAAAACATCATAGAATCAGAAAATCTACTTGAGTAATGTATTAAGTACTGGGTCGTGATCAGACACTGGGTGAGGACTGAGAAAAAAGTAGTGACAGGGAATGATGACACGCTGGAGTTACTCATACTCTAGAGTGGAGAAAATCTGTATCGGTTAAAAAAAATAAATATAGGCTTCAAGCTTCACTAGGGAATAGCAGTGTTTATAATCAAATATCTGTGTCTGCTATTTGCAATATGAAAATGGTATGTCTTTGAGGATGGTAGTCATCCTATATAACTTGAGCTATCTAAAAGTATGTTCCTTACGTATTCCAGTGAAGGAAGAGAGAGTTGTCTATACCTTATCTATCTTAGACATCTATTTTAAGATGGATTGACTCATCCTCTGTTTTTGTTTCCTTTTTCGGAGACTGTCTTGTTGCCAATAAGTTTTGAATTCTCAACTTCATCATATTTGAGAGCCTCCCGAAAGGCAGGGAGAGAGAAGAGTAGTGTCTTTCCTTGGTCTTTCTATATCCTTTCCTTTTCTGTTTTGAAAGGAAGCAATGTGAAGTTTCTTGATTGAGTACATTAGCAAAGACAAGGTCAAACAAAATGTCTTGCATTTGAACAGAGGGTACTGAGGCCTGGTTTAGCTGCAGACACTGAAGCAAGCCTTTGGTCTTGGACAGGTTGCTGAGAAGATGGGCTTTTCTGTTTGCTTACTTGTGGTAGAGAGTTTCAGCAAACCTGATGAATGGAATAGTTGATCATCCTGGAAGTGCAGATGAGCTGGTTTAGGTGCAGACTTTTAAATACAATAGCGTTTGAGGCGAACCATGTAATCTGAGCTGCTGAGGAAGATGTACTGTCCTAGTTACAGCTTATATGATGCATTGAAAGAATTCCTTTCTGATGGGAGAGGTGGAAGTATTCTTCCCTATGTCAAGCTCATAGGTTGTTTTTTTGGTTTTTGATAGCAGAAAAAGCAACTTGGATCTTTCACTGAAATGATCTATTTGGAAATTGTTTAAATTTCTGACTGTGAAACCAATTCATCAGTAAAGCTTGCCATGTTCCTGAGAGGTGTACTTTCAAGTTGCAAATTTTAATCCTAACTTTGAAAACTTATTGTACAATAAAATAAAACCTGCCATGTTTTCCTGCACAGTCTTCTAACAATCTAGGCTCTTTGATCTGTTTCAAAATGTGCTTTTAGTTTAGTGATGATGGTTATAATTAAGGGACTAGTTAGAAAAACTGTAGCTATAAAGTATAAACATGGCAACCGCAATACTTCTCAGAGCAAACTGGAGAATCTGTATCCAAACTGAATGTTTTTACATACTGTCATTACAATGACACATGGTACAGTTGGCATTTACTTTAAAGAAAAGAAAAAAAGTTAATAATTCTTAAGGATTTGCATCATGCATCAAGACCAATGGGAAAATTGAAGACTGGAGACATTTTTTCATCTCCTCTAACTTTGCTATTCCTACTGTAAACTAATTGTGTAGGCTACCAGTAGAGGCTAGATTGCTCAGCCGTGGCATATTCCATCTGTTTTGGACTCCCGTCTTAGGGTGGAGATATCCGTCTTGTTAAAAGTAGCTTTTGAATGGCGGAATTGCAGCTAACTTTCAGAACTTTATTTGTAGGTGTTGCTCAGAAAAGGGAGCTAACAACTTTGTTTCTCATCAGCTGTTCACAATGATCTAGATTATAGGTCACTGTTTGCTATCTTTTTTAAGGTAAAAACACTGATTAAAAGCCAAGTAATTTCTTTTTCCGCATTCTCAGTTGATTTTTTTTTAACATACACATACATCTTTGACTTGGCTAATGGAGAATAAGATGATCAGCATTCTCTTGAATTAAGAAAGTTTATTTCAGCTGTCAAAAATCAGGCGATGGTTACTTACAGCGTGTTAAGAATCACAGTCAAAGATAGATAGTTCTGGGAAATTGCTAATGCCCCTTCTCTTTTCAGTTTGGCTGCCTCAGAATTTCGGCCATTGACTCCAGGAAAAGAACGAGTATCTGACAGCCCATTGATTTAAATTTAAAACATCTGTTACGCTACTTTATTGCTTATCTTCTAGTTCCTCTTTAAAACTCTGTTTTCTATAGTACCTACAAAAATCCTTGCAACAGTCTTATCACAAGAATGTTAAGAGCTTTGACGTTGGATAGGAGGACAAATAAGATATGAGGCTTGGCTCCTCTTTGATTTCCTCAGAGAGCCAAAAGGGCAGACTGAGTTTCTCACTCCCATTCATCATACATTCATCCATCTTCCATTCAAAAAATATGCCCAAATCTGTTGGGAAGCAATGTCTTTTCAGCTTGGACCTGCTTGCCTTTCCACATTGCACTAGAGAGGTGATGAAATCTTCATCTTTGGAGACACTGAGACTTTAGACAGAGGCATGAGAAGCTATCAAAGTTGGCTCTGCTTTGAGCAAGGGTTGGACCAGATGGCCTTTGGAGGTCTCTCTCAGGTTAAATTACTCTGCTACAGTCAGGGAAAGAAAGAAAAGGTATTTTTATTTCTGTGAAATTAAGACTGATACTTCTGATTTTCTCTGGTAAGAAAACAGAAGTAAACAGTCAACACCAAACAGCATTAAAAAAGGAGTCCACCGTCACTGGAATGAGTCATGAAGCCAAGTAACAATGTTATTACGGATGAAATCTGCTATATATGTGCATTTAAAAACGTGAAAACAAATCTGTGAACAATGACATTGCATGTGGATGTAATTTGTCTACCTCTTGAGTTTTTTGGCATATGGGAAACTGTATTTTTTATAGTGTTAAATGCAAGTCCCTATTATCATTTTGTCTGTGGCAAAAGTTTACAGATTGAACTTTTCCAAGTGTGACATTGCACTTATCCACATGCAAAATGATAAAATATGGTGTTGCTTGTAAGAAGGTAGTTGTGGTTTTCTTTCAAGACCAGTAGAACAACACAGCTATTATCAAATATGAGTACATTGGTTTACTGCTTGGTTTTCTCTCCTTCTGACCCTATTTACGTATAATTTCATTTGTGATGATCACTATATTGGATATATAGTATTTAGATTGAAAAATGCTTCTTATAATAAAAGATGTATTCATTCTGGGGTTTGTGGTGGTGGTTGTTTTTTTTTTCTTTTTCTTTTTTCTTTTTAACTGTTTGTCATTAATAGTATCAGATTTCTTGCATGATACTTTAGAAAATGCCAAACAATTTAAAGGATTTAAAAGATTATTTCTGGTTTTTGTTTGTTTTCTCCTTACAGGCCTGGCAACTGCGATTCAGTCATCTTGTGGGCTACGGTGCCAAATATTACTCCTACCTCATGTCTAGGGCTGTTGCCTCCATGGTGTGGAAACAGTGTTTTGCTCAGGACCCATTTGATAGGTAAAACCAGAGAAAATATTAAGTAGAATGAAGTGTCACGCTACTTGCTTCTGGAAGGCATGAAACAAATGGGGCCATGTAGGTTGATGGGCCTTTTTCTTGATTTTAAGAGGGTTACATAACAGGAAATAACCCCAGGTATAAAGTGGTTTCTGGGACATGTTCATTGTTGCAAAAAAATTCAGTTGCTGTTTTAAAATGCAGGTGTCCCAGTTGGGAGGCACTGAAATCCATATTTAGATGTAATTAGAGAGCTTGGTTTTCATAGGTGCCTAATTACTTGTAATTTTTTATTGAAATCAAAAGCAACTGCAGGTATTAAACGAGCTTCATGTCGTCAACTTCAAAGCTAAGTATAGCTGTCCTACTCGCTTTGCTTTGTGAAATTAAAAAGTAAATTGTTTGATCACAAATTCTAAGTGTTCTTATACTTTAGGTGAATGTTCAGAGCATTGTAACAGAGCAACTTTTCCCCTTAGAGCAGTGAAGGCTAAAATGTTGTTCACAAATTAACATCTATAAACACCAACATATATTCATATGTATAAAATTTGTCTAGTTCATTTACTCGTAGTATAGTTTTAAATGTAATTTGAATTTGAGGAGTCAATGTGGAATAAAGGCAGTCAGTGTTTCAGGGTGGAAGATTTCATTCGATCTCTGTCTCTGAGTTCTATAGAGATCCTAGAAGCAAGTCTGACTGAAAGCTGAACAAGTTGTGTTTGCAGATGGCTCTAACATCTGTGTTTCTCCAGGGCAATGGGTGAGCGTTATCGTAGAGAGATGCTGGCACACGGCGGTGGAAAAGAGCCCATACTTATGGTTCAAGGTAGAAAAAAATTAGAACTTTTTTATTCCCTTGCTCAAGGAAGAAATAATTTAACTGTACTTCCCAATTTGATCTTTTTAGTTTAATTATGGTTTTCATTGGATTTATGAAAGAAAACTTACTCTTACGTAGTAAGTGGACTGTTTGTCAACTTTGTGTCGTGGTCAGTAGAACTCCTTGTGATACACAGAACAAAAGACACATGAAGTGTCGGGAGGGGTTGTATTACAAGGATGTCTAACGAATTCAGAATAAGAGTATCACATATTTGAAGGAAGATAGATGACACCATTTTTGGATTAAAAAAATGAATAACTTTTACATACATGGAATTCATAATAGATCTGTTTACTTTGTGTACAAATATTTGAACTTGTTTTGGCCATGTCATTTTACTATAATCAAAAAAGCTTTGGTTGTATTAGTACTTTGAATGTACAATCTCATGAAATGGAAGTCTGAAGACTGTTATAAAGAAACATGGTTCATTATTCCTCTCGATACCATATTTGCCTTTTGAATCTGGAAAACAGCTTTCAAAAATCATTCATGTAGCAAAATTACTATACTACTTATATTAAAAATAATGTCAGGAGAATGAAACAAGTTTGAGAAACTGCTGACCTTATCTCAGATCTGTCAGTGAGATCAGGATAAAGACTCTCCTCTGTAAAATTGCAGTATTCAAACCAAACAATTTTGCATTAGTGTTGCTATTCCTGATATGAGCACGTGTTAAGTACTTCATCTAATGGGCCACCCTTCAATTTGCTCTGAAATTGTTAAAATTAAGGATTAATATTAAGTCACTGGCCTCTGATGACTCCAGTTTGGGAGTCTGGAAGTTGTGGCTTTTTCCTACAGATATAGAAGACAGTGGTAATGTGCCTGTATTTCATCATGAACTTGGCACAGTTTCATAACTAGAGCATTTCAATTCTTTGACCCATCTGTTTGTGTTTGAGGCCATAACCTCTGCTCTCCTTAGACTCATCATATATTTAGCAACTGCATATTCTCTAGATTAGTTTATTTATATTTCTGATCTACAGAGTTGCTTTTCCTTCAGCACGACTTTGCAAACTTACCTTTCTTTGCTGCTCTTGAAGACCCTGTATTTGTAACCTCAAAAAACTGCAGCTCAAGATTGTAGACGAAGTAGTTGCAAGGCAGGAACGTATACTTTTACAAGCAAATCCAATTATATTGCAAGTCATCTGGTAGAAAAAGAAAGAATGTTTTTAAACACCATTTATGCTTATCACCTCTTCTGTTTCTGGGATGTATTTTTAATTTTACTGAGCATGGAATCTTCCTGGAATGTCCTAGAGGCTATGTTGAAGTTGCAGGCAGTGTGCTGCCTTGAATCAAATATTATTTGAATGAAGTTTGCAAAATACATCTCTGGATGAACTTTGTCAAAAATCTATGGAACTACAGCTGGCTTTCCCCCTTGCATGTGAGAGAATGCAGTGGAACATGGCACGGTCAGTTTAGGGTGGAGAGTATGCATCTGTTATTTTGGATAAAACTTGTTATTGAAATTAACCTGCAAAAGTGGCATCATAGTCCAGGAAATCCAGGTTTAAGTTTAAAGGAAATCCAAATATGATGAAGTATGGAAAGATACATTGAAAGCACACAAACAATTTTCTCTCTCTTGTAATGCAGTAATTAGATGGTTTAGGTGTTTCAGTATTCATAGTTGTCATGCTCATAGTCCTCAATTCATTTAGTGCAGATACCTCACCAGTGAGTCCTCAGAACCAAGGGTGAGTGATGAAGAAGTGATAGCTGTGCAGCTGGGGGTTTGAAGAAGAGAGTGAGCTATGTTTAAGCAATAGTGCGTACTGCAGGACAGTGAACTTGGCGTTAATTGCAGAATAATGGGATCTTTTATGATGTGACCAAAAATCATATATACAGTTTGATTTTTTTTTTTTAAATCAGTAACTTAGTGATAACTAAACAGAACAGTGTGTCAGTTTAAGGTCAGTGACTCTAGTGCACCTGCTGGTGTGTTTGTTCACATGTAATAGGAGAACCAGGCAGCAGTAACTCTTCTGTGCCAGCATTAGCATGAGTGATATTGGCGATAAGAGCACAGACTACAGATTTACAAAAAATAGCAGTAGTTTTCATGATGTTTTCACAAAATTACAGAATCATAGAACAGTTGAGGTTGGAAGGAATTCTGGGGGTCATCTAGTCCAACCCCCCTGCTCAAGCAGGGACACCTGGAGCCAGTTGCCCAGAGCCATGTCCCCATGTCCAAAGATGGAGACTTCACAGCCTCTCTGGGCAACCTGTGCCAGTGCTCAGTCACCATCACAGGGAAATTTGTTTTCTTTATGTTCAGAAGGAACCTGCTGTGTCTCAGTTTGTGCCTGTTGCCTCTGGTCCTGTCACTGGGCACCACTGAAGAAAGCCTGGTTCCATCCTCTTTGCGCCCTCATTCCAGATATTTATACTCATTAATAAGATCCCCCTGAGCCTTTGCTTTTCTAGGGTGAGCAGTCCCAGCCCTCTCAGCCCTTCCTGATAGAAGAGGTGCTCCAGTCCCTTCATCATCTTAGTGGCCCTTTGTTGGATTCTCTCCAGTATGTCCATGTCTCTTTTGTACTGAGGGGCCCAGCGCTGGACACAGCACTCCAGGTGTGGCCTCATAAGTGCTGGGCAGAGGGGAAGGATCACCTCCGTCAGCCTGCTGGCAATGCTTTGCCTGATGCAGCCCAGGATGCCATTCACCGCCTTTGTGGCAAGGGCCCATTGCTGGCTTATGTTACCTTGGTGTCCAGCAGGACTGCCAGGTCCTTGTTGGCCAAGCTGCTTTCTTGCTGGGTGGTCTGCAGCGTATGTTGGTGCCTGGAGTCATTGCTCCCTGGGTGTGGGACTTTGCACTTCTCCTTGTTGAACTCTGCCCTATCATCAAGGTCATTAATGAAGGTGTTAACCAGGACTGGACCCAGTATTGATGCCTGGGGTGTACTGCTAGTCACTGGCCTCCAACTAGACTTTGTAACACTGATCACCTCTTTCTGGGCCCGGCCATTCAGTCAGTTTTCAATCCACCTCCCTATGTGCTCATCTGGCCTGTTCAGGAACAGTTTCTCTGTGAGAATCTTAAGGGAGACAGAGTCAAAAACCTTGCTGAAGTTCAGTTAGACAGTATCCACAGTCTCTCCTCATCTACCAGGCCAGTTGTTTAATCATGTAAGGTCATGTCGTGGTTTAGACCCAGCTGACAACAAAGCACCCTGCAGCCACTTGCTCACTTCTCCACTCCCAGCTGGGACGATGAAGAGAAATATAATGAAAAGCTGGTGGGTTGAGACAAGGACAGAGTGGGTTCACTCACCAGTTATGGTCACAGGCAAAACAACTTGGGGAAAAGAAAAAACAATTTAATTTGTCATTAATCCAAACAGAGTAGGATAATGAGACATAAAACCAGATCTTAAAAACACCTTCCCCCCACCACTCCTTTCTTCCTGGGCTTGAGTCGCCTCTCTCTCCTTGTCCCTACTGGTGCGGGGGGACGGGGAATGGGGGTTGCCTTCACAGAATCACAGAGTGGCAGGGGTTGGAAGAGACGTCTGGAGATCATCTATTCCAATCCCCCTGCTAAAGCAGGTGCCCCCAGAGCAGGGTGCACAGGAACGCATCCAGGCGGGTTTTGAATATCTCCAGAGAAGGAGACTCCACAGCCTCCCTGGACAGGCTGTTCCAGTGCTCTGTCACCCTCACAGTAAAGAAGTTCCTCCTCATGTTCAGGTGGAACTGCCTGTGTTCCAGTTTGTGCCCGTTGCCCCTTGTCCTGTCACTGGGCACCACTGGAAAGAGCCTGGCCCCATCCTCTTTACACCCGCCCTTTAGGTATTGATAAGCATTGATGAGATCCCCTCTCAGCCTTCTGTTCTCCAGGCCTCTCAGCCTTTCCTCCTAAGAGAGATGCTCTAGTCCCCTACTCATGTTTGTTGCCCTCCACTGGACTCTCTCCAGTGGCTCCCTGTCTGTCTTGAACTGGGGAGCCCAGAAGTGGACACAGCACTCCAGATGTGGCCTCGCCAGGGCAGAGAAGAGTGGCAGGATCACCTCCCTAGGCCTGCTGGCCACACTCTTCTTAATGCACCCTGGGACGCCATTGACCTTCCTGGCCACAAGGGCACATTGCTGGCTCATGGTGAGCCTGTTGTCCACCAGCACTCCCAGGTCCTTCTCCGCAGAGCTGCTCTCCAGCAGGTCAATCCCCAACCTGTACTGGTGCATGGGGTTGTTCCTCCCCAGGTGCAAGACCCTACACTTGCCCTTGTTGAACTTCATGAGGTTCCTCTCCGCCCAACTCTCCAGCCTGTCCAGGTCACACTGAATGGCAGCACAGCCTTCCGGTGAGTCAGCCACTACGCCCAGCTTTTTTGATGCAGGTCTTCCCTTAGCAGTTTCTTTGTCTCCTTCTTAAATACATTATTCAGAGACGCATCCACCATCACCAATGGGCTTGGCCTCAGGCAGAGGCAGGTCCGACTTGGAGCCAGGAGAGCTTCAAGCAGCTTCTCACAGGAGCCACCGATGTATCAGCCCCTGCCCCGCTACCAAAGCCGCATTGCACAGTCCCATCACAGGTTATCAAGTTCGTTAAGCATGACTTGCCCTTGGTGAATCTGTGCTGGCTATGCCTGATGATTTCTTTGTTGTTCGTGAGTCCAGAAATGGTTTCCAGGATTAGCTGCTCCACCACCTTCCTAGGGATTGAGGTGAGACTAATTACCCTGTAGTTCCCTGGGTTCTCCTCCTTGCCCTTCTTGAAGATAGGAGTGATATTTGATTTTCTCCAGTCTTTTGGCACTTCTCCCAGTGGCCGTAATTGATCACAGTTTACTGAGAGTCACATTGCAGTGCCGTCTGCCAGCTCCCTCATCACTCAGCATCCCATCAGGACCTGTGGGCTTATGTATGTCCAGATTGCTTAAGTATTCCCTGATCTGATCCTGCTTCACCAAGGGTACATGTTTGTTGCTTCAGATTATTGCCCCTGGCTACTTCTGTAGTCTGAATTTCACTTTTATACTCTGAATTTCTTTAATATTACTTCAAACAGACATTTTAGAAGATATTCAAGATCATAAAAAATTAATCAGCAGATTCCTTGCCTTTGCATATTGTAATGTTCATCTGTAGACAGTGCAAAACTTAAAGAACCGTGCTTGAATGACTCCCTGAAAAACAAAATTGAGGTGACTCAGCTCTTTTGACAAGTTAATAATTTGATTGCTTGTTTGAGATTATTTGAGGTTAAATCATAGAACACACGTGATGGAAAAGCTTATTATATGTTTATACTAAATTGCTCTGTATTTATTACAAAAATTGAGAATTTAAGGAGAAAAGTAAGAACAGTTACTTGTTCTTTAATTTGTTTAGGTTCAATCAGCTTCTGACTCCTTTTGCTGCATTTTTTCCTTTTCATTACGGATGTTCCAGAATACTTGATTTCCATCTTTTGTGGGTTTTCATCAGTTGCAAAACTGCACTCCCGTGGCAGATGACCGAACAGATTCCTGATTAAAGACAGATTCCACCAGACTCAAAAACGTGTTGATTTTACTCTTCTTCAGGGAAACAGTCGAGTTTCTTTGCTCACTAGTGCTGTATTTCAAAAACCTTAACTTCCACAGGCTGTTATTTCAGGCTTTTTTTTTTTTATATAAAGAAACGTGCTCCTACAAGTCTGACTTCGGGATGCCTGTATGTAGCCTCACCCTTGAAGTGCTTCCGTATCTCATTGTGAAGTTAGCCGTATTCATTGACTGTTTGATAACAGATAAGTTCACAAGCGCATTTCACTTACACAGTTTCGTTGTTATGATTTTCTTCTCAGACACTATCTATTGTCTGTCTTTTGTGTTTGGATGTGACCCTAGCTTTTCATCTTTCTCCCACGTGATTCCATAGATGTACTGATTGGGGAAGATAGAGGATCTGACCTGCCATCCGGTGGAGTTACTGACAAGATTCTTGTTTGGGCTGGTCTTTAATTAGAAAATACAATATACTTTGTTTGTTTGTTTGTTTGTATTTGATTCTCTTGGCCTTTGTTTCCATTTAAAAAACCCCACAAAGGCTCTATGAAACCTTGTTTAACATTTTCTGAAGGGACCCCTTTCAACTTAACCTTTTAATAATCTACAAAATACAGAAACAGTCACAAATATGGATAACAGGAGCAATTAAAAAATGTGTGAACAATGTTTTGTCCAAGAGGCTTGCTTTTTTTTTTTCTTTTTCCTCAGAGAGGAAATACGGTTTGAGAACTTCTTGATTCCTCTGTCATTGTGGGTTGGCCACATGGCTCTTTCAGACCCTCTCCTTCCCAGGACTACACGGCATTAGGGATTCCAAATTCCTTTAAAGATAGGTAACCTAGGTGTCCCTTCCAGGTCCAGTTGTGTGCTGGTTGCAGGTCTGAACAAGATTCAGGTGTGCACCATCCCTCCCCCTCTCCCTTGGCACTCCTTGACTGGAGAGAAACCCAGGTGCATAGGCAGAAAGTGAATTGCAGTGTGAAAAGTACTGGCTTGGATGATTTGGGAACTGAGAGAATGGAACGTACCCTGGAGTCCGCGTCTCCCGCAGTTTTCATGCAGTCACATTGCCTGTTGGGTCTCTGAAGGAGTCCTTGTGCAAAATACTGATGAAGTTGTGTTCTTGCTTCATTAATGCTGTGTTACATTGCAGACAGACATACTCAGCTGCATGCATACATGGTAATCAAACAAACTGAATCTGTAAATAAACACGCATTTGCTCCAACGCTGTTTGAAAATTTGTTTTTCCATGCCTCAAATTGTACATCGTAGAATAATTATGATTTGAAGAGGCTGTAAAGATCTTCAGGTAATGATTGTATGTCTCTCTGAAAGTATAAGAAACATCCATAAATCCTAAAAGGTGATGTGAATGGCAACATATGTTAACTCAAACTACACCGACCCAAAATAATTAGTGTTCCAAAGGGGCAGAGGCCAAATTTTGCCACAGGCTTTATTCTTCTCCCAATTTCTAGTGATTGTAGGTTATAGCTAACCATCTCTCAAAAGGGTGTGGTTAACCGCAGTGCTGTAATGTGAAAGAAAACTTCAAAGCAGAGAAGATAAGCTATGCAGTTGCCTTAGGCTTGGGAGAGACCGAGCTGAAATAACAGTTGGGTTGAATGTATAAAATACACCCCTGGATTTTAAAACTGCAACCATCAGGCCTTGTGGACATCTTACTAAATCATTTAGACTGAAGTGCTGAGTACTTAGAATACATAAAAGCCAATCCTGCTTGGATATATTTTAATGGCGTATAAAGGGAGCATGACCATTCTTAACACATCTGTATAGAGTAAGAGGTTTAAACACGGAAATACCATCAGTGTCTGTTTCTTTTGTCTACTCTTAAGTCTGTAGTTATTTATTTCATAAGGGCATGATGATTTTACTACGGTCAGAGTTCTTCAGCGATGACCTCAGTTACACTTCATCTTTCCCTTGCAAAAGCAAATTCTGCTAGTGTCTGCTTTTGATGTCAGTGGTCGGAAAATAGCAATGCAGTAGACCGCTAATGCAAGAAATCCAGAATCTGTTTGTATTATCAAAAGTTAGAACTACTGGGTAGGAGGTCATTTGACATCACTCTTGCCAGAACGATTTTGAATTCTACACATTTAAAACAAACCACTTGGAGTCTAAATGAATGCAATTTGTAACAAGTTTTGAGTGAGATTTGGTAAGACCGTACTCAGCTGCACTAAAATACATCCAAGTGTAGTGTAGTTAATTATGTTTCTTTTATTAATTTTGTAATATCCAGGGTTGGAATGTTTTTGTTATGATTTACCATTTTTATGTAAGATGGGAAGTAAATCTAATTCAAGATAATCCCAGCATCAGTCTCTTCTCTTCCCTCTTTATACTGTCAGCTTTTCTTCTTTTGCAACATATTCGTAGTCATAGTTTTAGATTTGGCTAAAAGTCATCTAGGCTGGCTGTTTTTTATGAAATCAATATTGGAAAGGGAGGTTTTGCATTTTGGGGCTTGGGGAGTGGTAGTTATGTCTGTTATGGTCATCTTTATATACTGTCTATGCAGCACTGCAGTCATCCCTCCATACTGATATACGAGAGAAAAGGGCATGTTGGCTATAGAAAAATGTTTTTTTTGAAGAGCCACATCTTAAAAAATGGAAGGAAGGAATTATTTCACCAACTTCAGATCTTTGTACCTGAGCTAGTCATCCAGGTTTCGTTTCTCTGGGATACAGGGAAAAGTAGATTCTTCATAGGCACAACTCATCTCATCACAAAGCAGACCTCTAGAAAAGGTCAGATGAGTGGCACCCACGAAGGTCTTCCTACTGTTCAGTCTCTAGAAATAGAGCCGGTTAGTTCAGATGTAAATATCTGAGGCAAAGTGAGGCCAAAAAAAAAGGCAAAACAAATTGCACTGTTGGGACCGGACTGCTCCAACCAAGTTTAAGATGAAGCTCCAGTAGTTATGCATGACAGTACATGTTCCAGTGGGCTGCCATCTGTGGCACCGTCTTAAGTCATTCTCTCCACTTCTGTGAAAACTGCAGGAAAATAATATGAGTTTAAACTGGAATTTTTCCAAGGCTGTTAGGGAGCAAACAGGCGTGTCCCCCAGCCAGCCCACTCAGGAACCTGAGAGAGGGAGTCTGCAAGAGGCCATGGCTCTCTGGGGAGGTTAGATTAGTAGCTAGTATCTGGACACATCTGTTTCTCAGCCTAGCACATAGCAAGCCATTTTTGTTTGTGAAGTAGAACTAATTCCCCAGCAATTTTACTAATATTAGAGTAGATTACAAGTTTACCAAGTATTTGGAAATATTAATTCTGATCTCTTTCATTTTGAAAATAGCTTGATGCAAACTTCATTTAACAGCGTTTCAGTCAATCTATATATAGTATGAGATTTATTTTCCTTTTAGTGCTCAGTATTAATCTAGTGGGTCATGGCAGTTTGTGTTGACACTTGCAAAGCGTTTAGATGAGATTGAAATGGGATTCTGTGAGGTCTTACCAAAAAAATTCTTTTTCGTTGCTCATACAAAATTACCCCCAGCTGGTCTGTTTCCTGGTGGGTTTTGAATCGCTGTGTTATAGTAAAAGATTCCAGTCTTTTAACAGCATGTAATTATAATCTCCACTGAAAGCAAATATCGTTGAGGATGTGAAAGAATATAAAATTATGTTCAGTAGGTACGCCAGTCAGAAGGAGTAGAATAAGGTTATATTTACATTGGCAGTTGTCAGAAAGAACAGATCACTTCAAAGAAGTATGAAGATTAAATTTTACATTATTTGGCAGCTGTAGTAGTTTTTTTTCTGGTACGAGTAATGCAGTAAATTTCCCTAAATAATCATGAAAATGTTAATAACGGTGAAAAGACCAGCGTTAATGTAATGCTAAGTACAAAGAAACATCTGAAAATAATTCATGGGACATATTCTCACGCTTCCTAAAAACTGGGATTCCGAGGAGGAAGGTGTGAGATTTTTAGCTGCTCTGTTTATAGAATTCCCTGACAAAGTGCTAGAGCATGATTCTTCATTGTGCTGATTTCCCTGTCTGTTATTCTGTAGCCATATGCTACAGCTAACAGATGCACTAATTAAAATTCTTAATAAAAGGTAAGTCCTGGTACTGTAAAAAAGCAAAACTAAAACCGCATTGAAAAATTTCAGAGGTATTTGTACTTTAAATACTAAGTTAAATGCTTTTGAGGTGTGTAACACTTGGAGAAAATATGTTGTTTTTTCTGGCTCTGTCAGACTTGAGACTCAGCAGATAAGGATTTAGGTACCCACTCAATCACTGATTTATTCCAGTCATTTGGAAATGACCAAGTCTACGGTTACTTTGCTTTAAAATGGATATAATTCCCTGCTTAAGCAAGATTGTAAGATAAAAAATCAGATAACAATCTTGAAACCTGTCAATTCTCTGATAATGTTTAATGGGTAGCTTGACGTAATTAAATAATCCCTATACACTATAATTGCATTTATTTCTTGACAAAGAAACATGATAGCCGGTTCTTTATATTGTGACATTGAAACCTAGTTAGCCCTAAGTGGTGTTGTTGAAAAAGTTTTCAAGGTCGAGTATTCTTGCTAAGAGCCTGTTGTCTTGGTTTTGTAGGTATGCTTCAGAAATCACCTTCAGTTCAAGATTTTGTGGATGCCCTTGTTTCAGACTTAGACCAGGACTTTGAAACGTTTATAACGGACTCATAAAAATGTTCAACAGAACTGAATTTTTTCATGGAAGGTTGCATACGTCTGAATAATTGTGGATAAAATATTGTTGTGACTGGTTTTGCTTCGTGGTGAACACTTGTAAATGTTTGAATATTCATGTTGGTAGAACAGTAATAAATCGTTTCATTGGATCACCTGGTTTCACTTACGAAGATGATGACTTTCTGTTGCATAGGAGCTTAAGCATGGAATTAGAGAGAACAAGTCCTCTAGCATGTACTGTTAGAAAATTTGGTCTTGTTGGAACAGCTGATTAAATGGGAATTGAACTCATCTTCAGGGTGAGTGGAGTGGTATGAACAGTCTTTTGGTATTCACATTGGATTCAGTATTAGGATGTATCTGTCGAGTGTCATGACCCAGAACTGTTTGCATGGGTCTTTCTCACATGCTCATGGATGTTCTTTGGACTTGTTTAACCCTGTTCCTTGCGGGAGTTCTGCATTGGGGGAAAAACTACAAACTAACAACTGTATTTGAGATAGGAAACAAAAAGACGGAGAAGAAAAACTGTAGTCACACAGGTGTGTGACAGAAAATGCTAGGGTGTGGAGCAAAGTGGTATCTTGCAACACAAAAAAAGAGAGGCAAAGGAGTAAAATAGGTACCCCACAAATGTTTCCTAGTGGAGGATAACATGGAAGGTAGCCGTCTTTTGTAGCTGTGATGGTCCAGTGGCCTTATGTGTGGCCATATTTGTAAGTAAAAATTGTATCTTTTGTTACACGAAGCCACTGAGCTGATCTTCTGCAGGTTTGGAACAGAACAGCAAACTTTAAAGCTAAATACAAGAGATGGACTCTTCATTGTATAAGGTGCGTAAAATGGTTGGGAAGGGCAATGGAGTTTACAAGGTGCCATAGAACTGGCCTTGCTAGTGAATTAGTAGGTTTTTAAATATGCAACAGAGTTAGAGTTTTAGTTCCTAGGCTTATCTTTTGCAGACCTTATGCAGAGCTTCAGTGTTCAGGGGTTGGCAGTTGTTTTCTGAGGGGTATTCTCCCGTTCGCTGGGTCCTTTCGTCCTATTATCTGTTATCTGGGTGTGTTTGGTTTATTGCGTAGTCATGGTTTTTATTGTGTAGTCATGGTTACTTTAAGGGCTTTACTGGATGAAGTCTGCCATGTTTCAGTGAATATGGATTTGCAGGCATTTTGATGATTCCATTGCAGAGAACGATTACTGTGGAAATATGTTTGCAACATTGCTGCGTGGGTATGGCCTGAATCTGGTCCCTGCATGCTTGTTCACATGGAGTTTCATTTTAATGATGAGTGGACAAGTATTGGGGAACTGTTTAAAGTGCAGGAGGGCAGGTTTTGAGGGGGACAAAATAATTCGAAGCAAAGATGTTTTCCCAGGATAGGCTGGAGCAGTTTAAGGTTGCACGTTATATAGTGGGTGATGAACAACAGAAATATTATCAGTGGGGTTTTCTTTTTCTCTTGAAGTGAATTATGAAATGGTATTTGAGTGCCTATTTTTTAAAAAAAAAAAAAAGATTATTTTTTCTCTAGAAATGGCCTTGTCTTTTGGAGGTCCTCTGTAGGTCGTTACAAAAGGTATCTAAGCGTCCTGCCCTGAGGAAATGTGGTGAAAGAAGCAAGATGGAAAGAGAACGAAGGCTGAGAGATGAAGGCAAGTAGCTGGGAGAGAAGCAAATGAAGAATAAAGAGAAAAAAAAGCTCTACCAGAAAAAATAGATGTTTGGGCAGGGATAAATAAGAGTGAGAGCTGATTGGATGATTGGCCCCTGGTTTTTAGCAGAATTTGTGCTACCAGGCATCGCTTGATATTTTACCCTATTTTTTCCCTTTGCCTGTTGTTGTATGGTGGAATTTGTCTTGTATGAATAGCTCTGACATTCTGTTAGAGCTGGGTTTAGACAGTTTTAGACATGAAATGCTTTGGTTAAACAATAGCGGGCATATTTTAAGACGTGTGCCACAACAAGGCTTATGACTGACTACATTCTGTATCTGCAGCTGGTCCCTATGAGGAAAGACTGAATGGTCTCGCTTAACAATCTAGGTGGGTATTTTGCTGTAAGTTAAGTGATTACAAAACCCACAAAAACTAAAGTTTAAATTCAGGTGTGACTAAAAACACATTGTGAAGATGGGAAGTTCTCAAAAGGGTAGTATAGCTCATGAACATAGATTTAACAGCCCCTCGTAGAGTATGTAATGGAAGTATGTTTTAAAGGGAATTCAAAGGTCTTGCTGAGGGAACCGTGTGCTGTTTGTTGCCTGTTTTTTGTACTGGAGCAAGCTACCAATAATGTTTATCTGGAGCTGGCACATGTGGAAAGATTCATTGTGACAAAAAGAACTTAGCGAAAGGAAATCCTAGTGCTGACACGGCCCTCGGAGCACGACGGTAAAGAAAATAAAGCAGCATAATTGTCGGAATAAGCAGAGCATTTAAAAATAAGACATTGCCCCTAGATTTTAATTTGAAAGAAATTCAAGTGATGTTGATTCTAGCGCGTACATACTTTATCAAAATATATGTAGTAGTCACGCTGTTTTATGCTCGTGGCTGCTATTACTTCCTTAATTCCCTGTCTGATTTGATCCTTCTGTAAACAACAGTCTTTTCAAGTTCTTATCATAGTGGCGTCAAACAACATCTTCCTGATACTGAAATCAGATATAGACAAAGAAAGGAAGAAAATCCTGTCTTTTGCCAGAGCACAGTGGACTTCAGCGTGTTGTCGCAGATTCATAGCTCTTGGGACATTTGAGAAAGATGGGAGCTGGTAGAAAAATAAATATAACTCAGAATGACAACTTCATTTTTTTGTGAAGGAACTCTGTTGACTCCATAATTTTTGTTTTATGAAATAACCTTTGAGGACTGAACAGTAGACATGATTAAGCCTCTTGAGAACGTATTATATCACCACTACGATGCTTACTACAGAAAGGGAAATATTATTCTAATTTTTTTCCTCTCTTTTTTGGTAGTTTCTAAAAATGCTTGCAGCTGTTCAAATGTCTGATGCTTTTTCCTTTCTTGTTTTCTTTTTGAGAGACATTTGTTTTCCAGCAAATATGTGTACTTTCAGTAATGTGAGACCTCTCTTGTGACCAGCAGTGTAACTCTTCTTAAATGTAAAAACCACTGTAATCCTTTTCCAGCATTCCGTATTTTCCCACTGGGGCTGCTGAACCAGCTACCCAAAAGTTGGGTTTATAATACTGTAACTCAGCATCATGCTTTTAATCTGAAATTGTGCTATGTTTTGGATTTTAGCTGCTATAGAAAATAAGTAGTGAACATCTTCAGAAGAAATTACACCCTTATGCAATCCTGGAGCAATAACACATAATTAAGACACGTCAGAAAAACACGTGGATTACGTTTGCTAGTCTGAGGTGTCAGCTCTGCTTTTTTCATGTTTGATGTGATTATTTTTCTGATTCACTGAAGATAGACTGAAATATTGCTTAATAATTGCTTTCAGGTGACAAATGCAGTTCTCTAAACACCTTACCAACAAAGATAACAGGAGCAGAGGGCAGCAGTTAAGTAAAGATGGCAGGAAAGAGATGGGAAATAGGGCCAGGAAGAATTGAATATAGATTAGAAACCAGGCATGAAAAAGGGTTGATACAGAAGCAAAATGACCTCTGAGTTACAAACCTGAGAAGGTTTTCTCTCCAAAGCAGGAAGTCCAAAATGGAAATTACAGCACTGTCAGTAAACAGAAAAGGTAGAGGTGTTCAAAAATATTTCTGCTTCATGTTCAGTGAAAAACCAGGTGGACGAATTCATATCATATGTTGATAAAATACTCTCTGAAGATGTTAAATAGCAGCTTGCACAGTAAGTCAGGCTTAAATGAGTGTGCAAAAATTAAAAATTAATATATCTCAAAATGATGGAGCTTGGTATCATAGAAGATACTAAGATGGAAATGAACACACTAATATTGAAGATTCAGAAAATAGGTATTGCAGTGTATCAGAAGATTAAAGTATCTTAATCATGGTACAGAAGCAGAAATTTGAAAGTTTCAACATTGGCCCAACAAGCGTTTAACAAGAACTGGTAGCTGAACACTGAAATTAGACAAATTTGCCCTTAATTTCTAGTTTATTTTTTTGACAGCAGGCACAACAGAGCACTGGAATGCACCTGAAGGATGGTGCTGGGGTTGGCCGATCAGCATTAGAAGTGTACATAAGAACCAGATGATTTTCTCAGAAATATGCCCTAGTTCAGATCAATTCAGAGAAGCCCCATAGCCTTAGTTACGCTAGGGCGCAGCTGCCTCTTCTGGTCTTAGGAGCTATGAATGAAGAGAGTGTCTTTGGATGGAAGTTTTGTCACAAGGGCAGCAAGTCCAGGCTCACTGGGTGACTGTCCTGCTGCCGGCTTCACAGCTAGGGAGGAATTCGTGAGTGGAGAGCTGGAAAAGCGGTGTGAGCCTGAACACCTCCTCTGCCTGCCATTAAGTGGGAGGCACTGTGCATCTGCTGCTTCAGATTGCTTCTGGGCACAGTATTGGAGATTTTCTGTTCCCAGAGCCAGGGATTTATTTACGTGCTGTTGGGGATGAGTTCAAGTGAGTCCTTTAACCTGGCAGATTTGCCAGTATACCAAAAGGAGAATATTACATTAAAATTAGAAGACTTAAAGAACTTGAGAATTGAAAATGCACAATTGCAGAAAGCAAGCACATGGATTTCCCTGGGAGAAGGACCGTGGGAGAACAGCTAGTGTGCTCGAGGAGGAGAGGGAAGGAGATAAAAGATAAGGAAGTATAAATCAGCACCAGCGGGACTGCCTGTCGGCCCTTCTGATCTTCCCCAGCCTGAGATTTGTTTACCTTTTAAGTCTGCTGCGGCTGCTCTTCAGCAGATGGCTCTTTCAACAGAGTGCCACGGCGTGCCGGAGCTGCGTGGTTGTAGGAAATTGTTACGGCTTGTTGTTCGGAGGAAGTATCAAAAAAACCTGTTAAAATACTTAAACCAGAAGCAAAGTGGCGATAAATGTCTGGCAGGATGGCTGGCTGGTGCTCTGCTGGTGTGTAGATTTGAAAACACGGGGGAAGTGGGCTGGGGTGCCTCTTGCCAGGCAGTTGCCTCTGAGTCTGCAGCCTCTAAGGCAACTTGTAGATGGCTAAAGCTTGCCATTCTGGCTGCCTTCGTGCCTGATGAAAAGAAACAAAATCTGCTTTTATTTTTTTCTTTCTTTGGCTTCTGACAGTCTCAAGGTGGGACATACCCTATCTGTCTTAGGCTGGGATGAACCAGCTCTTGCACGTGCCTTTTGTTGCTCCAGTAACTACAGAGAGAGCACACATGGCTGGAATAGAAGTGTCAGGAATCTAGTTGTAAATTCAGAACACCTCAAAGCACCAAACTTCCTCCTTTTTTTTGGCATTAACATTTTTCAACAGCCAAATGCCACCGTCATTCACTTTTTCTGACTGTTGTATATGACTGAATTTATACGCTGACGACAGTATCATGTTGTACAATATTAAAATATTCGCAGAAGATGCTTTTAATTAATCTTCAGAACACCTTGGGTTTTAGGAAGTGGCGTTTGGACGTTGTCCCTCCGACTCCTTACAGCCCCCTCACTTTACTCCTTAAGACATCTCCAGGTGCCCCCCTTCTGCTGCTGTTCTTAGAGCTGCAGTGGGGCATGACCCAAGGGGGTAGGAGGATGCAAGGGGTGATTTGGGCTGTGACTCTGACCTGGTGGTTGTGATCATGTCAGAGGAAAATCAAAATGGCAGCATGGTAGGTTCTTCCTACCCTGCCCACAGCTGCTGCTGGCACATGCCCATATAGCCTGAAGTGTATCTCATGGTTGAACAGCATTTCTCAGCCACCCTCCCCGTGCTGCAGGAGATGAGCCTTGGGAGAGCTGGTTCTTGGGGAAATGTCCCAAACGTGACCACTGAGAAGGTGAAACATTGCCAAGCCAGGGCGAGTCAGGGTGGACGAGCCCCTTTAGGTTGCGTGCCGTGGGACAGGAGCTGTGAGTGCACTGCAGGCAGCTGCACCTCATGAACAGCAGTCATTTACCAAGTCGCTGTTTGAATATTGGCTTGTCCCTCAGGCACGGTCAGAAGCCGGTGTTTGGCTCATGTTTGCTGCATCCCTTATTGTAAGGGCTGGGCAAGCTCATCGAGCTCCTCTGGAATACTCACAATGGGTTAGCAGGGCAGTTGTTAAAAGTAGTCTGTTTATTACCAGTATCCTTCCGAAGTGGTCACAAGGGCTCAGTCATGGCCTGCTTTCAGAGTTCAAAATACATACAGAAGAAAAAATGTTTATAAAGTCAGAAGGCATTGCTGGTGTCACGCAGTGCACGCTCCTACCGACTCCACTTTTCTTCCTCGTGAAGGTAGAATCCAGTTGACTCACTTTGCAGCCTTCTGTACAGAGCCAAATCCTGGATATTATGGATAAATTTCCATAGTTCAAATGAAGTTATTAAAGACCTATGTTATTTATACCTGTTAAGCATTTGCCCCCAGGGTCGTTTGACAGCCATCCCAGCTCGTGGTAGCTGAGCCACAGCATCTGCTCTCGGCAGCCGTGAGCTGCGCGGAGGCAGCTTATTCACAGCCTGTGAGGAAAGGAGTATCTTCAGCTTTGAGCAGCTGATAGTGCTGGCGTCCAGAAGTGATCACATTTCTTCACGCGGGTTTTAGAAATGAAAAAGGCAGCAAAGTCGCCTTGAATGTCTTGGCTTACCATGCTTCTCTTGACATACAGATGTGCTCAGTTGTCTACGCTTTAGTTCCCAGAAGAATACAGTTGTAACAAAATCATTTTATAAGAGAGCCCTGGGGGAATACAAGTGATATAGCAACTTTTATAAAACTAATTATACGTGGTATCAAAATGATTCATGCTAGCCATGGTAAATCCCATTCATTACAAAGAGTTGAAATCACACTTCACTGTCTCTTAACATCTGCACAAGTAGCAGATGGGGTTGAAAAAGGAATTCCCTAAGCATTGGAGACGTAATTGTGTGCTGCAAAAAAGAGCAGTATCATTAGGATCAGTAACCCAACTCCGCTGTCAGAGACCAGGTAAGTTCTGATCAGACCCCGTTCCTCACCATCGTGGCAAATGTTCTTGTTTTCCCGCAAGTTTAATTTGTTGTCTTGCCCCAGCTCCTGCCCAACGAACACATGCTTCATGCGTTGAAAAGTACCGTGTGTCTGCAGTTACTGCTTTTGCTGAACCGATTTAACATCGAAGGCCTTTTGCAAAACAGCGCTGACTTGCTGGCGGTGTTTTCCCTAAATAGGGATTTAGATAACTTGTTCTACTTAATCAAATTAGTTATCTTTGATTCAATCTGATGTTTAAGCCAAATTCCCAAGACAGTGTGGTTTTAGTAGTTTGTTCGGTTTGTAATCTCTGTTTTCCAACAAAATCTGCTTTTATTTCTTCCTTTCTTTGGTTTCTGACAGTCTCAAATGTGTGTGAAAAACTGATGTAGGCTGGCTGAGTACAGGGAAATAGCTAATTTGACATTCAGTTTCGTACTGTCTGTGAGCTATTCCGTTTTCCATGCCTTTTGCTCAGTCTGTCAGAAGTATGTGTTCAGCTGGTCTGAAGCCTGTGCCTCGCTGGCTTTGCTCTGTTTTTCTTCTTCCCTGCTTCGTGTTTTTTTCTCATCCCATCTTGCATCTCCAGCTTTATCTGTTTCATTTGGCAAAAAAGATATTTCACAAACTGAAGTGGTCGTGAAAGCTAAGCTCTCTATAACTCATTCTCTGTGTGTTGGCACCCTTTGGGCCAACTGGAAACACTTCAAATCCCAGTCGCTGCACCCTACGCAACAGGTCACTTCGGCATAACCCCTTCAGAAGCGGAGGGCTTGTTTAAATAAACCAAACCCTTGAGCTTTTCTCTTACTTTTTCATTATTCACCTCGGTTTTTAGGCTGAAGAGATGAGGTTGTGCACCTCGTGTCGATGCCAGGAGTGGGGAAGGTCACTGAGCTCACGTTATCCCCTGCCAGAGGCTCTTTCGGTGCTCCAGCTCTGGGTAGAAGATCCATCAGAGCTCTCAGTCAACCAAGGGACACACGTGTGTGTTCTAGTAGCCCTGGTCCTCTGAAAAGGTGTTTAAAGGGCCAAAGTTAGCGTGGTGCTTCTGCAATTTCTTGAGAGGTTTTGTTAAAAGTGAGAGCCGCCCAGATAGCTTACTTATTTATCAAGACCTGAAACAATCGCCGTATGTGCGTGGAAATGGGAGACGTATGAAGTTGGAGCTGGTGCTTTGGCTGACATCCCAGAATTTTATTTTAGTTCCCCCTAAATGTTGGGGTAAATGATGGGGTGAGTGAAACGTCATGGTTTTCTGTGTATTGGGGAGAAGTGCTCGTTATGCCAAATCATCTGAGCCAGGTTTGGGACTTCCCTTTTACACTGCTGCTGCTTCCCACCACCCTCCGCTGACCCAAAACCTGTATTTTATTGATCTTTTAGGTTAGGTTTGAATGTGTTTCTTTTGTTTTCTTTCAGAATACATTCAGAGAAGGATTTGAGTTCTTCCTGCCTGGGAATACCCCAGTTGCAGGAAATCCCCCAGATAAATGAACCCCATTTACGCTGACTTACCCTACAGAAGAATCCCATTGGGATTTGGAGCACTGCTTTCCAGTCCCTCCACGAGACATGAACCCTGGCTCAGAGGGCAACTCATTCTTCCACCTTTTGTTTTCTTTTTTCTACCTACACCATAAATCCTGTACCCTCCTGTCTATTGCTACTTGTACAAATACTAACAGAAAGGTAGGCAAGTGTCCGACAGGGCTGACGTGCATCTGTCTGTAACCTTTCTCTTCGTTAGTAACTGCCCTAATGCTGTAAACGCTACTAAAAAAATGAAACAGGCAATGTACAGAGTATCAAAGATATTCTAACTGGTAATCTGATTTCCAGAAATGCTGGGGACATTCCGTTCAGAAGTATGGCAGAAGACTAGGAGGTCGGTGTCTTAGGTGTTGTAACGGGGCTTCAGAGAGCCCTGGCTTTCCGCTTGAAAATGTTTGGATTTTAACAGTGAGGATATTTGATTGTGAGGATATTGCGGATGCTGGTTTATGGCAACTGTTTGATTTGTATTAAGGTCAGTGCTTGATGGATCAAGGCGAAGTCCCATTTTTATGAAAACATGTGCATGTGGGACTATGTGCGTTAGAATTTCACTTCGGTGGTTGTATGATTGTGTTATCTTTGTATGTGTGTAGAAGCATTTTCAGCCCAAAACTGTGAGGATAGGTGGAATTCACTGGAATTATTTCTATCTGGGTAATGCAAAAGCTACTGTAGTATCAGTATTTGTACTTCAGTAAAATATGAAGTTTTCTTTAAATTAAATTATTAAGAACTCTTTTTGTAAAAATGATAGCTCGGTTGATTCTTTTTTTGTCATTTTTTTTCCTGAAATGTATCCTAACTCTTTGTTGGTATTCAACGTTTTCTGCAGATTTCCTGCTGCAGCTGAGGCCCACCCGAAGCTACGGGAAGGGAAGCACACAGCATTACGGTGACCGAGCTGCTCCGTGTCTACCTGCTGCAGGGCTACGTCATAGGCTACACCTGCGGATGGCTTGTTTGTATGAGCAGACATTTCCAAACCCCAGCAGAAACGCTCGATGGACCAGGTGAGGGTGTGCTGCAAGCCAGACTTGCCCCGCACTATCTGTTGCACCCTCGTTATTTTAGCTGCTCCCGTAGCACCTCCCTGTGACTTGTTCACAGTCCCAAGGGATTCCTGAACTCAAAACTCGTTGTGATATTTGCCTGCCCTTCTCACGCTTTGCCTGGCTGTTGTGTACACATGAATCTCCTAAATATAGAAAAGAATGCAAGGGATAAGGAGTTGCAGACATGCTTTGCAGATGCACCCTGGGGTGAACAGCTCATCTGGCTGCAGTACACTGCAAGGATGCTGTGGTTCACGTTAGACCATCCCAGAACAGACTGGGAGTAGGACACGTCCCATCTGTCAGAAGATGCACACAGCAGATAAGTACGAATATGTCTAGTAGGAGTATTTCTATAGTGGCAACACACTCGGGCGATGAAATGAGGTGGCTGATCCTTCCTCCTTCCTGAATCCCCAAGAAGGCAGCATTTTGCTGCTGACCTTCATTGCTTGTCCAAGGGCTGGCTGCCAGCATGCTGCCAACAGCTGCCAGTGCCTGCCAGCAGGATTGAGAAGATGTGGTTTCAGTTGCGGAGGCAGATGACAAATTACTGTCCGTAGATTAATCTCTGAGCAATTGAAATGTGAATAAGCCAGTTCGCAGTGGAAGGAGGCACTGGATCAGGCAGTGACCACTGTTTGGAAAGGAGTAGGTGTTAATATGCCCAGAGGTCATTTGGGCCGATTAGGAGTCCTGTAACATTTCCTGGCAGGGCACATGGCAGCCGAACTGGTATTTTCTTACTGCTCAGGAGTGCTGGGGTGTTTGGCAGCAGCTGTGGCCTCCATGTCTTGCTCCACTTCCAGGGTCGTCACCACTGAGGCTGCTGAAATGCCATCCCTCCCGCAGGGGCTGGAAGATACTCGTAAGAAGCTGGGCACTGGCAACATGGAGGGGGCAAAGACATCAATAATCATTGGCTTTGCTAGGAGAGGGCTGTACCTGGCGGGTTGGCGTGGCTCCTGTGGGGTGGGGACTGGACCTGCTCTCACGGCTCAGCGGCGCAGCCGTAGCGTTAACATCCCAACTGTGTATATGTTTTCCCTGGCTTTTCCTGTTGCCCTGTGTCTGGTCTGCTGCTTCTCTGTCTCCCAAAACCCACACAGGTCCCATGGGAGGGATGCTCAGCGAGGGGCCCCCTGATCTGCTGTGTCCTGACGCACGGCATCCTCCGAAACAGCCCTTCCCTGATCCCACCTTCAGGGTGTGCACAGATGCTTTTGGTGGTCGCGTTGCTTGTCAGTCCAACACAACAGAGACCCGGGGGATGAAACGGTGAAAGTCAGGTGTAGAAAACCAGCTGCTGAGGAGCCGGAGGGGAAGCAGTTGGAGCAGCGCTGTGCCGAAAGCCCTGGGCGTGGTGGGGTGAGGGAAGAGGAGAACTAAAACATCCGGATATTTAGGGCCAAATGGGCTAGGTTAGGGTGAGGGGCTGGCTTTGCAGATGCCAAGTTCGAAAAATTTCAAGCTGGTGTGTCAGAGAGGGAGGCTGTGGGTTGGCGTAAGGACAGAAAAGGGAAAAGGTGCCTGAAACGTTTGTGTCATGGCATGGCCTTGAAATCGGAGCTAGAAAGGTGGGGGCGAGTGCTGGAAACAAAACTAAGTACTGAGGGCAGGGGCTTTGCAGGAGTTCCCAGAATTAGTAAGGACTTCTGGAAATTACCCTCGCAGGAGGAAATGAAAGTTACGGTCCTGCACCACCGCTCCCAGTTGCTGGCAGGCCTCTATCTTTTGATGTTTTAATGTCGCGTGTGAAATGTTCTGTGCAGGGCGGTGTCCAACAAAATGTATAAATCTAAAAAGACAGCTTCTTTTCTTCTGCATAAAGCACAGTTTCTGTGGCTCAAGGGCCAAAGAACAACTGTCCAGGGTCAGGTAAGATCCATCTAGGAAAGTCCCCATCCCAGCTTTTTCGTTGAATGTGTCATATCACAGCTTCATTGCCTTCAAGGTAAATCTGCAAAACGCTTCTGTGAAGCCCTGTGCAAAGCCCATGTGCACCTTTAATTTGTATGGCCATGGCTGACTGTTGGAAACCTGGGTTAATTCACTAAAAGGAGTGTGTCTTCAGGGGATTTTCCTAGTCTCTGGACATGCTCTTGAGCTGTTAAAGGTGTAGGGGAGGCATCCAGGCATTTCTAGTAGGAGAGATAATAAATGAAATGGATTTGTAAATTGATTATAGTGTCAAATGAAAATAGATCTGGTTAGTGCAAAAAAGCATAGTGAAAACGGTGCAAGATTCTGAAGTGAGCATCCTTCTTCACAGTATCTATGCTATACCAAAGGATAAATGTTGTTGGCTTGCTCAGCTGGAAGTTTACGGTATTTAAATTATAATTACGGTTCTGAACTGTTGGCTACAGGCTGGCGTAGTGGGACCAACCAGCAAAGGAGTAAGTGATTAAAGGTCCATTATGGCAAGCTGGTCCCAGTGGAGACGTCGCAGTCCTCGCCGACATGCTTGCCGCAGGCATGCACTCAAGTGCACTCACTCAGCTGCCCTTCTGAATTCAGGGCTTGTGAAGTGTGTTCTTACGAGGCGGTTTGAACTAAAATGTGTATGGCACAGCCGTGTTCATTCAAAAAGGAAAAGTGTCTTAAGCTCTAAGGCGGGAATTAAACCTTGCTGAGGCCAGCCAAGAAAATGTTGAAATCTTTTGCTTTAGCTGGAAACACGTAAATCACCTGCACACCGGAGTCAGACTTACTTAAAAACTGCTCAGAAGCGTTTTTACAGAGAGCCCCCTGTCACTGCCCCCACACATTCTTAGCTGGCATGGTACGCATTTTACTCTCTTCTAGGATCTGTTCACCTTCTTTAGCTGATCTCTGCACAGTTTTGTATGTTCTGCATTGCATCTTGTCCTCTCCTCCCATTTGGCCTTGACAATGCATCTGTTTCACCTTCCCCCACGCCCCACCCCCAGCAAAAGGCAGCGCTGCTCTGAGTTGGCCACCAGCTCCCAGGCTGCACCAGCCGGGCTTTCCCTGCTCTCTACTCTGCTGGGAATCTGCTCCCCCCCACCCCCCTCCCCCTTTCAGATCTGCCTGAGACTTCCCTTTTGCTTAATTAAAGCAGAAGATGATAGTGCTAGGTTAATGGTTGGACTTGACGATCTTAAAGGTCTTTTCCAACCTAAATGATTCTTTGATTCTGTAGTTGTAACATGCTGGTGTGAAGGGACCAACCCCCTCCCCAGTATCTGCTTTTCTGCGTCACTGCGGCCTCCCAAATGCAGAGCCGCATCTCCTGCCACAAGCTGCCTCGGGTGCCCGAAGCCCCAAGCTGAGCCATGGCACGACTCCCAGGGGGATAATTCAGCCTCTGAACAAATGCCGTGGAGTTGCCTGGTGAAAAAGCGGTCAGTTTTGTGACAGAGGAAAGAAGCAGCTTAGCCCTGCTGGGGGCTTCACGGTCCCCTCCGTGTGCTGCTGGACCCTGTGCTGCTGGCGGGGCTGTGGAACGTGTGGTGGGCGACCGCTGCCTGCCCCGCTGCCCACGTCTGCCTGCAGCCCCCATCGACTGTGGTGTGACTCAGCGAGGACGAAATGAAAACTAGTATTTTCCGTCTCCAGCAGTGGACGTACCCAGCGTGCTTTACGTGCCGTGCGCCTCCCGAGGTCTGCTGTGCACCCAGCAAGGTCATCAGTGCCGACCTTGCTTGCAAGGACAGATGCAGAGCGGAGGCGTGTGATTTCTAACCGGCCGCGCTGTGCCAATGGCCGCCTCTCACAGAGCACTGGTTTTGCTGCTGAAGCCAAGTGTGCAATGGAACAGAAGCGCGGGCAGCCTTTAGCCTTGGGTTTCGGTGGTACCCACACACGGCTGCTCTGTCTGCAGCTTTGCCTGTCCTTTACTCATCGCCTCTGAATTTGGCCCACTCAATCTAAAGGAGAAGATGGGATTTACAAGGCCAGTCCCAGCTTCACACATCATCTTCTCCTCTTGGGTCTGTTCCAGGTGTAGTCTTTGGCTTTTCCCCAGGCAGTGTACTGGCAGGGACTCCTTTAGCCTGGCTTGAGCTCAGGGCTCTGCACAGAGGCGTCTCGGCCAGCAGGAGCATGTCAGCGCCCACTTCGCGGATGTTAAGAAGAGATGATGGCTCCTCAGCTGGGATCCTCCAACAAAAAGCTGTTACAAAGAAATCCCCATCCAGAACGATACTGTAAGAGCTTGCAGCATGGTGGTGGCAATGTTTTCAGCTGTTTCTGAATCTGAGTTTTCACATACTGTACTGCAAATTGATGAATTAATTGCAGCCAGGAATATATCCTTCAGCTTCTGGAAGTCCAGGAGCAGTGATAAGAAAAAGGCTCGCTCTTGAAACTAGTTTGCAGTTTCCCACTCCATCACCTAATAAAGAGCCAGAGCCAAGCAGCTCCTTTATGGGCAAACTTCACGGTACAGCGTACATCGTACGTACAGTACAGTACCTCGTAACGTAGCGCGTGTTTCCTGTGTAAAATCCACTCACCCACTGGAAGACTTTGAGCAAACACCAACAAAATACTTAGCAAAAGCAAAGGAGGGGGCAGGTGTCAATAGAGTACAATGTTGCTGCTGCCGCAGGAATGGATGGAGGAGCCGTGGGGCGCAATGGCCGTGGCGTTGCTTTTGCGTTCGGCTGGACGCAGGTGGGGAGCGTTCCACTGCAGAGGGGCCGGATCAGCCAGAGCCCGGCCCTGATGAGCAGCTGTAGGGGCTCTGGAAAGCCCCTTGTAGGGCCTTATAGTTTTCTTCTGTAAGCAAATGTAAAGACTGTAACAGCATAATATTAAAAACGTCTATCATTTACGGCTGCTCTGTTAACCAGCAATAGCTGGTGAGGTTCAAAAGGTGAGGATTGGAGATGGGAGCGGCGGTGCCGTCAGCCAGCGCTGCCGTCAGCAGTGGGTGTATGGCCTCCCGGCATCCCCTCCCGGTGCCTGTGGGGACCGTTCCCTGTTTCAGCCCAAATTAGATTGGGTTCTTCATTCCACCTCTTCCATCTTGCTGTTTTTAAGTTTTAAAGAGTTTTAAAACATTACTGTTAAAATAATTTCTGTTGAACCAAATATAAACAAATAACTTATACGTGATTTGGGCTAATTTATAATTAACAGTTCTAAGCAGGAGGCTAAGTCTGNTTTAAAACATTACTGTTAAAATAATTTCTGTTGAACCAAATATAAACAAATAACTTATACGTGATTTGGGCTAATTATAATTAGCAGTTCTAAGCAGGAGGCTAAGTCTAATTTTCGTCCTTTCTGCAGTACCTCCTTTCCTCTGTTGATGCTGTTTTCCACCAACTTCCTAAGCGCACAGCAGGGAATGCCCTCCTGAGTCTCAACTTAGAGGTCAGCTCAACCTGCTTCAACTCATTCAAGAAATTGAGTCAGTCAGTCAAACGCCGCGTCAGGAGTGTGCAAAGTAGATCTGATATGAATAATTGTTTATTTTGCTGTAATATTTTGTGGTAAGGTTATGTCAGGGAAGAGAAAGTGACCGTTCCAGACCAAAAAAAGAAGGCAGGTTTTTGTTTCCAATCGGTTTAAACCATCATAGTTCCCAAATGTCCTGCCTGTATTATTTTCAAATAGATAAATTTTTTGCAGCACATGATCAGCAGTTCTTACTTACTGTCACAGACAGCTCTGTCTCACCTGCTGCTGTGACCAATTCCCTGACTTTAGCTTTCACAGAGGGTTCTTGCAGAAAAATCCCCATTGGGGCATATGCTTAAAAATCACCGTTTTAAGGACTCAACCGCTGTGACCCATTTTGGAAGCAGCTGCGCACAGATAGGAATCCAACCAAATATGTTCCTGGGTAGGCTGGCTTTGAATTTGAGCTCGCTGCCTTTCTGAAAGTAAGCTTTACCCGCTGTCGCATAGGCCAGCATTTGCATATTACAGTTGGGTGGCTTTGTTTCCCTCTCTTTTATTTCCTTTGCTTTTATACAGGAAAAGAGCAGAGCTTAGAGATGCTTGTGTACGTTGTGTTACATCTTCCACGTTCACAAAATTAAATCGACAACCCTGCTTTCATGTGGCGATGGCCTCTAGCTCGTGGAGGCTGGAGAACTGGAAACAGACCTGGAGGAACGAAGGCAAAGAAACACCTGAACATTGCAGCAGTGATAAATTCGGCAGAACAGTAGGGAAGAGCCAGGAGGAGAGTGGGTAAACGACAGAGACGTTCCTTTCCTGATTGGAAACAGCCTTCAGTGCCAGTCGTGTGTTATTATTTCTGACACTGGACAGGGGATGGGGAGGGCAAACCCTTCTGCGTCAAGATTGAGGAGTAAGTATGTGCTGCACGTCTGCTTCGCAACATCAAGCTTTTATGAAGGGTAAGAGGATAAAATGCCAGCTATGCTCGAGGGCGATTTCAAAGATCAGAAGTTTTCCTTGCTGCTTGTCTTCCTGTGCAGCCCAAGGTTATTTAGCCAAGTTCTTAATAAACAAATGGAAATTTTTCTGAATGACTCTCCGGTATAATTCTTTATGTAGTTTTTTCCTCCTGTCTCTGCTGCCTGGTTTGGTTTGGTTTGGTTTGGTTTGAACTATCCATAAGCTGTGATTCAATACAAGATTTTTAAAGAATGGGTTGCTGGTGTGGGTTGGGGTTGCTCTGATCAAAGAGGTGCTTTGATTTTTCTGGCCTGCTTCCTGGGCTAGGGGACAGCAGCAGAGAGAGACATCAGTAACGGCATGGATTATCATCTGATTCCTGGGACGTCTTCAAGGTGGCATTAGGGTAAAGGCATTTCTTTTCCATGAGAGAATGAAATTGGAGTCTTATTATGAGCAGCTTGTGAGTAATGCAAATTAAGCAAAATTTGAGCAGTCTCCTTTTTTGTCCAAAAAAATGAGGTAATCGGGAAAAGAAGAGATTGTCAGGCACTTCAGGCCTCTAGCTCTTGCAGCATGAAGTATAATGAGGACAAACTGAAAGGTAACTTCTGGTCCCTAAGATCAGGTAAGAATTGCAGAGGCATACTCGGACCTGCAGGAGATGTAGACCTTTAAATAGACGTGAAGTGTGCAAGCAAACATTAGAAAGCAGATCTAAGAAGGCCTTGAGCCCAAAATCTTAAGGTTATTTTTGTCATTCCTCTCCCTGCCCCCCCCCCCCCCCCCCCCCCCCCCCCCCCGGGCCCCCCCCCCCCCCCCC
>VZSC01016796.1:67087-96076 GCA_013398225.1 Steatornis caripensis | reverse complement strand
CCCCACAAATATTTATTTCTTTTTACTTGTAGCTTTCAGCTACTGCAGTTACAACACTGATACACCTGCTGAAGGTGTGATGTTGCATCTTTGGGGATACTTAGGCTTCCAAGCACATTTACAGCTAATCTCTGCACAGCTGGGAGACTTGCAGAGGGAAATAATTTGTAACAGGCTGTACTGTGTTTTGGACATATCAGTGCACCCTGCTCTCTTCTGGCTTCTGCAAGCATTTCTGCTTCCCCTCTACCCCCAGTCCACCTACTGCAGAAAGGCAAGAAAAAGACTTCTCTAACAAAAGAAAGCATCTGGCTGTAAACGCAACAAGACCTCCTGAGTGACATTCTGCATATTAGGAAACATCATCTGGCGGACAGATATTTTCAGGAATCCCTATTACAGCACTTGCCAACACCTTGAGTAAACTCCAACGCTATCTATTTGTTGTTGAAAGCCACAGAAGATGTAATTTATGGCATTCCTGAGCTCTTCCCTGCAGATCCCAAAGCCTGTTTGAACTAACGAGAGAGAGAGGGCTGAACCCACATGGCTTGCTTCTTTTTACCCATCAATAAAATACGTATTTTATCATCTAAAGGATTTAGAGTTTCTTCTGCCTGAATCCATCTGTCCTGCTAGTTAAAAACCAGTGTGTGAAAATAACTTTGAGGCAGTCCTTGCCTGCACGAATGGATTAGTCCTCCTTGAGTAAACAACTAATCCTCCAAAGTTAAAAATGTATTTAAAGATACAACTTAAATTAATACTGAGAGTTTCAATTTTTTGAGGGTTTAACACTGAGGGTAACTGCACAAACCCTCCCGGAAAAAAAACTGTTATGTGAGATTTCACAGCATTTTGTCGTCATGTGATTTTCTGCTTTTTTTGAACAAGGAATATTTTCTATTCATAGTGTCAAATTGCGTAGTTGTGCCACTTAGGAACATGGTTTAGTGATGGACTCGGCAGCATTAGGTTTGCAGTTGGACTTGATGATCTTAAAGGTCTTTTCCAACCTGAACGATCCTATGAAAATATAAAAAAAAAGATGAATCTTGACAAAATGTACTGCAAGCCTTATTCGATGGAACATTATGGGTCTATTTTGGAATCTGTCTCAGTAGGAAAGATATTCTCGCTGTTGCATAGGTGTGTTGTCCCCTTAACTTTTATTGTTGATCATTCTTAGAAATAAAGTTTAATAAAACTGAAGCTATGAGTTAGTGATTATAAAGGAACACAACTATTATTGGGTCTAACAACATAAAATGGCATCAGGTTGGTCAACAACTTTCTTTTTTCTCTTGGACCAGAGTGAATTAAATGGCCAAACTGATACTGGCCACTGAATTGCCAAAGGTTGCACTCAGCTACGATATGTAGCGGGAGTCAACATAACCTACAAGAAAGCACATTTGCAATATATGAACAAAATTGGTGCAGTAAATGCTGTTATTCGGCTCATCCCAGATCTTCCTTGTTTTGCTTTGGCCAGGCACAGAGCTGGTTTGAGTTTAAGTGAACATGAAGTTAGGTGGCTGTAGACTAGATCTTTTCTTTGGCTTTTAAAATGCAGGTAGTTTGCAACGTAATGGCCAGGTTTGCTCTTTTTTGTGCACTAACAGCCGGATGACATTTTCTCATTATTATTTTCATAACTAATAACCTCTACTGTTCCTGTTTTGTTCAATTGTGTTAAATGTCCATTGTATGCAAGTGTGCACATGTACACACACAGAGCATCCCCATTACAAACCATCCCGCTGACAAGCGCTGGGGCTGCCGCTGTGCTCTCAGCTCCTCCGGTGGGGCCAGCCCAGGGCCTTCAGATGCTACCGAACCCCAGCAGAAGAATTGCATTCACTCGGTGAATATTCCATGGCTATTGAAGAGCAAGAAATCGCAGCTCTAAAAATCCTGAAAGGGAGCCATAGAGTACTGGCTGTCAGTCCTAAATGTTTTATTTTGTTGTTTATATTTTTTTTTAAGGCTCCCGTATTGACAGATGAGATGTCTAGGACACTGGGATTTCTGGACTGAAAGGTATTTAAAAAAATTGAAATAGAACCTCTACTATTTTTTAGAAAGTTCTCAATTCATTTTGTGACCTCTGCCACATGCAGCATAAATGCTTGTCTAGTGTAAAGGTCTCATCTGAACTGGTCCATAGTGTTCTGTATTTTCCTCACGTTTATTGATTTAGGAATAAAATTACTGTAACTGGCCTGAACAATGCCTTGCCTCAGATCACATGCAAGATGATTTTTTTAAAAATTGTTATCATTTTATTCTACTGTACAATATATCTTTATGTGCACATATACATTCTGGTTTTATGTATGTTTATGTTCCAATGAACTGCCTGATATAGATCTTGGGCAAAGCAAGGTGATTTCTTGAATTCCAGTGGTTTAATTTTTCCAAGCTTTAAATCAGCACTCTCCCTTACACTGTTGGTTTCAGACTAGTTTGGTTTTTTTTTTTTTAATAGCATCTTCTATACTTAGGAGAACTTTTGCATGTTGAATAGCACATGAATTGTCCGTCCACAAACTGAGACTAGGACCTGGGCGGAAGAAATGGAAAACTTCACAAAGACTGAGTCTCAGAGAAAGCTCTTTCTAAAAGCTGAATTCTTTTTTGTGTGCTTTTCCACTGATGCAATAGAACAATGTCTCTTATAACCTTTTGAACAAGCCGAATCTCTCTTTGTCAGGTCAACGAAAAAAATTAAATTCAACTGTGGTAAGGAAGGATTTTAAAAAACCCAACAATGGGGAAAAAAAAAAAATCTCCATCTTACTCAGCTGCCCCTGCTGTTGAAGCTGTGGCCCTTGCTGGAAGCCTGAGTGTGCCCTCAGCCAGCCACCCTCTCTGTCAGTACGCTGTTAGAAAACATTTCCACTAATCCCATCATTCACTGCTGTTGTGGAAACCAGCAGGCTCAGAAGCAAATCCACCCACTATTATTTTTATCCTATTGAAAGCACTACGTTATCGGACATAATCAAAATGGCTCATGTGCAATGTGAAGAGCAAGTGGGTTTTACCAACACTCATGCCAAAACTAAATACGGATTAAATTGCACCCTGCCAGCACAAAGTGTGCATTGTGTGGCTTTGCTCTGCAGTACTCAACCTCAGCTTGCTCCGTGCCTGGTAAAACACAACACGCTCCCTTCAATACCCCTTTTTTAAAAGGGCAAAACAAAGCAGCAGTGTCTACACTGGAATGTGCTGCAGGTAGCGATCTAAACCTCCATCACCAAAGTCAGTGAGAGGATTAATTTAATACGTGAAGGTTGTTGCTTGGAGGGACTTCACAGGAATGCAAACAGAGGCCCTCAAAGAGCCCACAACAAAGGGAAAAGCCATGCGATCTCAAACACAGGGTAGGATGAGGAGCGTTAGCTTAAGAGCTTGGTCTACCTTGTAGAAAAGGCAGGAAACACTGTTGTACTGAAAAGCAATGCGAGCAGGGAAAAGATTTTGGGGTGGCTTTTCTTTTTCTGTAGACTTCTTTTAGAAAGACAGTTGGATACAAAATTGCAGCCTTGCTAATTACATTGATGTGATATCTAATAAAACGCCTATTCTAATAAAACGCCTATGCAAGTTTCATGATCACATAATTTGTTTTAAGTGGTATTTTGTTTCCAGATAAAATAGAACAAATAATACCTTTTTTCAACTCCTGTTTTTCTCTTGATTTACTTTTGGCAGGGGCACGCTATTGCATTCCTAGTGCTGAGACTTCCTACTTTAATTGACACCAAGTGAACTACCAAACATTCCAGGGGCTGCTTTGCAGGCTTGCAGGCGTTTAAGTGAAGTAGAAGGGTGATTAGGTGGGCTGGGCTGGGGACTGCTGCCATTTTTGACAGCCTCAGCAGAAGCCATGTAGAAGACTACTCGGGAGTGTAGCACATGGCCACAGTCATATAAAGAGACCTTGCTATTGTGGGAAGGTGTTCCCTGTGTAAGCTCTGAATTATGTACTTAAAAGACTGGAGAAATAACAGCAACACACAGACAAGAGCTAATGTGAAATTTGCTAGAATAAACCAGCAACAGGGACAGAGCAGCTTTCAATTTCTCCCCAACTTTCCCATAAAAACCAATAGTGCTACAAGTTCTCCACCACAAACAACCTGGCTTTATGTTACCTACCATCCCTAGCTGGATTCGGTTTCCAGTCACTGCTTCTTATGTCTTTACCATAAGAAGTCATGTAATTACATGCAGTTATTGAATTACTCTTCCTTCTCAGTCCTCTATGCGTCAGTCAAATGGTGCCATCCCTTTCTTAATCCTTTAAATTGTACAGCATCCCATTTGAGTAACATTTTCCAGAAGCTTTTCAACATATAAGCCTTCTGGACAATGTCTGAAAAATGTCCTAAATAATCACAGGCAATAAGTCTTCTCTATTGGTATTCTCTAATTCCCTCTTTCTTCAGCCAAGGTTTAAAACCACTCTTGGCTGCTGCAGTGCAACACAAGTGCAGGCTCTGTTGGTGCTAAACAGGGGCCATGAGTAGGGCACCCTTTTTTTTCCNTTCTCTAATTCCCTCTTTCTTCAGCCAAGGTTTAAAACCACTCTTGGCTGCTGCAGTGCAACACAAGTGCAGGCTCTGTTGGTGCTAAACAGGGGCCATGAATAGGGCACCCTTTTTTTTCCCCAAAATAACAGCCACTGTTATTATTTACATATCTACTGTTATTATTTACATATCTGTCCTGTCTGAAACAGTCTACTGTGTGGAGTACTTGATTTTCTTTTCAAAGATGTTGCACAGACAGCAATCTGTGGTTACCAGCTTTTTTTTTTTCCTTTCTTGAGAAGCAAAATTTTGAAAAGATTTTGAAGCACTATGGTTTTAAGGATTGATATTAACTTACTGCTTCTTCAAGGTCATCCAGCTTGAAGAATGATGCTACGGTTAAACAGCAAGCATCTCAAGACCAAATTATACTGTAATTTTAATACAATTAAACCATTATGGAATTCTAAAAATAATAAAAGAATTGATCACTAACTTTATATAGAATGTTATTATTAATTTGACAGCAACAAACCAAGACCAGTTCACATAACATTTTATTCACAAGTAGAAAAAGTATTACAAAACGATTTATACAAGATTTTAATTTACATTCCTTAAAGGAGTATTTAAAACAGCACTGTAAGTCCCTAGATGTGATACGTGGGCAGTCTAAATGCAGTGGTAGTGTATGTTTTCTATTGGCATGTACAACATTGCTTGCCACAGGCAATATAAAAAAGACCAATTTGGTTAAATTAAGGAAAAAAGTATATACACAATATACACATACATTTAAAAAGCACTCCATTTTTTCCTCCCAGTTTGCTCTCAAGCTATCTGTCACTCGTTTAAAGAAATGAGTATTTTTCTCTAGAGTTGCCGGACAAAAACAATTATACAAAGTGTAAATTCCAATGGGAAAACATACTTACTGTGGCAGATGCTGGCAAAACTTTTGAACATAGCATTTTAAAGAACTGTTATTAGTGAAAAGTTAAATCTCCATATGTTCTAAAAATATCTTGCCATATACTGAAATGCACATTGGATTTCTTCTATTTACAAAGTATATACAAAGAAGCACGCATCTCTTCATGCACATGTAGTGAAAAATAACATTTTGTCACTTCTTAAATGTATGAAAGTATCCAAAGAAATTATTAAAAACTACTCTTACTTGACTATATGCTCTAAAGTATTTAGCTGAGTAAGGGCACTCCCTGTATAAGTGCACATTATTCTGTCAGTGACCAAAAGGTGGTATTTACTACTTTAAAAAAAAAAAAATCACTTAAGTCATTTCTTCACTTACTTTGGTTTGAATTTGGCAACTTTTATTCACGATTTTTGCACACGTGACTAGTCTCACTGGTTTTAGCTGAAGCACCTTACTGCCTTGGCTGCCTATACTGGCTTTAGCTACACTTGTGCACGTTCAACCTCCTCCTGGGTGCTTCAAAGCAAAGTCGTTTTCCATTATGGAATATGAATACTATCAATCACAACATTTCCATTGCAACACAAATCCTGTGTGGAAAGATGTTTATTGTAAATTTGCATTTGTTTTGCTGATTGCTTTGCTTTTGTGAAGGCGCATTGGGTACTTGAAAGAATAACTGCTAGAGTTCATCGCTGATAGGCTTGAGCCTGTTGAATGTAATGAATCAGTAGAGGTTACTGGGATTACTCACAGAAGTGAAAACTATTTTAGGGATAAAAATGGCTGCAGAACAAATGGTACTATGGGATGTGGTGCAACAAACTGCAGTTACAAAAATCTTAAAGAACCACAGTGAGGGCAGAGAGCTGATAATTTACTAGGCATGCACGCAACTTTGAGGATTCCGTTCAGAGGTGTTTTTTTAAAAAAACTGTTATGAAATTATTTTTATATTTTGTGTGGAAAAACTGGATTTACACAATACTACAATGAGAAGGACAGTCACATCAATGAAAAGGCCTGCTAAATGAACAAATTAGGTCACAATGAAGCTTGACCCTTGAAAATAATGCATTACTAAAAAATACTTGTAATAGTCTCATTGTATGAATACTTTCATGGAACACCTGCTATAGTTTGACATTTTGATGTGACAACTGATTACGTTTATTTCAACATCCAAAAATTACATGCTGTAACAACAAGTTCTGTATTCCAATACTGAGACTACCAATTAAACACAACATCCCTATCTAGACGGCTGACTTTCATTAAACTAAATCTAATTTAAAGCTAAGCTCCTGCTAGATTTAACAAAATAATGCCTCCTCTCACAAATGTAATAATTGGATGGAGGGAACTTCAACCATACATATTGTAACATGCAAATTCTTTAACTCCCCAAACTAGCTTATTGACTATAATGTCAATATATAATAAAAGCTTCAGTTTATCAATAGATGATCCTCACATAAATAGAAATGTCTATTTCTGAAGTCCTTCAACAGCAGGAAACTGATGTAAAATTAGAACCAGCCAAAAAATCCTAGTGCATGCATAAATCTGCAAGCAGAATAACTGGCAATGTCTTGTCCCATGCCTTCTGACATCTGTAGTCATATTTAAGATACCTACCTAAACACATTGAAGTATTTATATTTCTTGCTGTATTTACACACAATTTTAAGCTCACTCCATTAGACTTTTTGAACATCTGAGGGAATAGAAGGTTATTTTTTTAAAAGAGATGCAAAAGGTCATAAATCCACTTCCAGGGTTCTCCTAGGATGCTCCTTGAAGTTTCACCTTACAGCTGTTATAGCTCAGACTCAACTGCTCAGAAGGTGTGAAATGATGCCATTTTTTTCCAGCTGATTTTGAAAACATGCAACACTGAAGACCAGAGTAAGTTTCGTGAGAATTAGCAGAGGAGCACTAGGGAAGCATTCACCTTTAGTGCTGAGAGAAATAGCTTGATTCCCTAAAAGAAAGTGATAGAACAGTGGTTACATAAACTCATTAAAAACCTGTATGTACTTCTATACTTGACTAAACACTAAAACACAGCTATACTTACTGCTTGCTGTAAAATTTCATCTAAACCTGAAGACTGAACCTGTATTAAAACATCCCTTAAAAAACTTATATTTATGTGCACATAAATAAAAATATGCTATCTTCTGGTTTTATCATGTTATTATTTATTTTGCAATATAACAATGAAGTATGGCCCTATGGAAGACTGCAATGCATCCACATGTACTACAAAAGACCATCCGTTTCTCCAAGTATTTTGAAAAGCCAAGAAAGATGAAGGGCAAATGGAAGAAAATGGGGTAGACTGAGATTAAGTAATTTTCTTGGAGTTGTATACTTTGTCAGAGTTAAGCCTGGAAGTACATCTCAGGTAAGCCTAGTTCTGGTCCTGTCCCTCAAATGCTACTTAAATTTCTTCATCAAAGATGTATATACAACGACACAGTGTAGAGCCTGAATATGGAGAATTTGTCTAAAATGAATCAGTAAAGTCTAATAAAGAAAAAAAAGAAGAAAAACCTAACCCATCCAAACCATCTTGCTTATTCAGAATTATACACAATTCTCACAAGTATACACAAATCTAGTAATGCATGAGAGTACAAAACCATCAAAGAATACAGCATTTTGGAATGTCAGAAACGCCGTCTATGTTTAAATAGGAACCAGTAAGAAAATTTACAATTTATATATCATAACAAGTATGGTGAAATGTAAGTTAATTTTTACAGTGATATTTTGAAGTTCTGTGGTTCCTTTCATCTAGAAAAACTCTAAATAATATTAATCACATGCCTCTGAAGTTGGTACATGGTTTAGTGGTGAAAAAAACCACAAACTTTTGATTTTTAAAATTTTGTTAATATGGAAATACAGAAACATCAAGAGAACATTCAAATTCCATTGATAACCACCGAAAAACTGAGAACTAGCAGCACTGAGATCTAGTCACAGCCATGCCATTGTCCCTTTCTATATATACCTAGAGAATATGACCATCACCTAATGATATTTGGCATGTACTGAAACAAAACTATGACAATTGCTATCTGACATATGGGCAGTTAGTGCCAGACATTGTTACAGACAGAACTATATACTGTAAATAATATATTGAGAAAAATACATGTGACCTAGATAAGGTCGACATTTTCAGTGAGAGCAGTAGATTTTCAGGGTGATGTGTGAGTTCCACTGAAGTCAATGGCCAAAAAATTCTTGACTTAGCAGACTGTTTACCTCCCTTTCATCCTCTTGAAAATCTCACCTAAAGAATTAAGGCTTGATTTACAAAGAATTAACTATGGCACTTACATGTTTTCAGAATATGCATATTTTTTTGTTAAATACTAATTACTTTCTACTTCTTATTTAAGAACAGTTTGGAAGTGGCATGCAAACCAAATGGAAGAGGATCAAAAGAAAGCAGTTTTATTTCTGCAGATGACCCCAAATTTTCATAATTACAGATAGCATAATTTTCTTAATTAAGTTCAGTGCATTATTAATATTAGTGGCAACTGCTTCTGTTACTGCCTCTGCATACACGCACAGGAGACTATTTCAGCTTTCCATCCAGAGCCTGCACAATGCTTGAGTAACAACACCAGTACACATGCCATATTTTGGGATCCTTTCACAGATTAGCTACTTGTCGCTTTAAGTTACTTCCAATAGCAGAAAATCCCATTTTAAAAATACTGAGCACAGTTAATATTCAAAAAGATACAATGATGAAGCCCTAGCAGAGCGATTTTTTGTGATGGTTATGTTGTTATGCAGTAAACCTCATCACCTCTTCCCATTTTGACCTCAGACCTGCATTTTATCTTGAGAATTAGAACACTGAGCTGTTATAGATTAAATTATATTTTACGGACAAACCTATGGAATGATTTATCTGATGACATGGGAATATGAATGGCATTAAAAAGCATTTGAGAGTCTCTCTTCTGTTTCTGCTGCTGTTGTACTAACTTCACAGAGAAGACTCCATAAATATTTTTGGATGAACACTTGCATGTCTTTTATGCTTTGTTTACAATGAGCAAAGACAAGTCCTGAGTTCTTCCCTCATAAACAACGACTAGCCTGACACAATAGTTTGGTCATAAGGTTATTAAACTGATTGTTTTCCCCTGAAATTTAATGAAAAAAAAATCCTGATAAAAGCTGACTGGTCTACACACTTAAACCTGTATTCTGGTTCACATTATCTCAACATTAGAGTTTGAGTAATCGCACCTTTCAAATTCAGTCAATGATTTAAAAATGTGAAAATGTTGGATCTCTTGTAAAGTGTTAATTTATTTCAGCAATAGCTAGGTGTAACCTATGGCAAAACATAATCTACAACTTTTTACAATTCTATTTTTATCTAGCTCTACGTGCCTTGAGTACTCATTCTAACTCCTTTGTAGTTATGTTTTTTACCTCTTTATCAGTCTGTAGAGTCATTTGCTGTTCCATTACACTTTGCCTTTGGCTGGGTTTCAGCAGCCACTGAGTTCTGAAGTGTTGAAACTTCTATGCATGTTCTCTGTTTGGAGATTTCAAAGGACTTTGCAATGTTTCCATCAAGTGACTTAGCTGAAATAAGTACTTCGCTTAGATCCTGGTTATTATCTGACTCAAGAGTGGCTGCATTTTCAGTCTCAGGACTGCAGGATTTTGCAGATCCTCCAGCCAGTTCTGAATATGATTCACAGAAAGAAATGCTGTCACAACAAGCTGAGTTTTGCATAAGAGGCCAAGCATCTGAAATGTCTCCACAGGTAGAATGTGAAAGAGAACCAAGGAACGTAGGAATCATTTCTCCAACAGCATCAGAAGCCCTGCAAAAGGATAAAAAGAACATGGTTTCAAAAGAAAATATTATCTTTTGATATCCAGAAAATATTATCAGTGTTGTAATTACTGTCATTAATAAACATAGGTATTTCAAGAAGCTTTAACTGGGTTAGATTAAGGTAATACTCCAGAGGCACCCCTGTACAAACAACTTATTTTGAAAAGGAACAGTTTGTTCCTCACATGGAAATGAAGCAAGCTCTGGAGAACACTACTAAAGGTAAAGAGGATGCCTAGAGCCCTTCACATGTGAATTCAGGGTTTTAGAAAACATGAACTACACTTGGGATTGCTTATAGGCTAAAGAACAGAAATATGATTAAAAATACTATAGTACTGTCCAGATACAAAGACTGTTTCAAAGAGGAAGGAATTTGTTCTCAATGCAGGGTGGGGGATTGAAACAAAATGTAACAAACTGGAATTGCAGCAAGAAAGATGTTTAGGAAGACTGTGGAATCTCCAACAGTAGGGATTTTTTTTTTTTTTTAAAACAAAAACAGGCTAGACCAATATCTAACGGAAGATACCTAAGTAAAAGAAGTAAAGTGGGTTCAGACCGGGAAAAGGGAATAGACAACATGACTGCTTGCAACTCCTATCTGTGAGATTTCATATTGGACGTGTAGTCACTTCAGATTTTTCAGTTTGTTCTGTCCAGCCTTCAAAACATGAAAACAAAAGTTTTTCTCCTATTCTCTTTCATGTGGAAAGGAGAGAATATTAATGAAGGGCAAGTATTCTTAACTCTCACAAGGATTATTTTTATTTTATGGAGAATGGAAGAAAGTGGAAGTAGAAACTCAGTATTATCTATCTCAAATTTATTTAAGGTGCATGATGATACTGACATGTCTGAGTGCACTATACATGCCTATCTCTGTTGAAAGTCCAGTAATGTCTTTTACAATAGTATACTAAAATAAGTATTAACAAAATGAAAAAGACATGCTAATACATTTTATCTCCAAAAACTGTCTACAGATTTATAAAACTGTAAAGGCTGTATTAAGTCTGATATACAGTAATAATTTGTGACAAAACTCATCCCACATTAACATTGTCTATAACAGATTCTAAGTAGCCTTACTCATTTCCAAAACATGATACTTTAATAGCTTTGATATACACACAAAGCATTTTTATAGATGAGGCCAAAAGTCATGACATTGCACCACAATTGAAGGAAATACATTATTTTGGCAAAGGAAATTGAAGCAAACTCCATTCCTACTGGAAGGAACCACAGGATCTTTGATGTCCGCACAGCATGGATATGACTTTTACTTACAAAAAGATCCCTCACAAAGTACACAACTCTCAATTTGTCAGCCTTGGTGGTATAAAAGGATGACTCAAGCTTGCTGGTATTTAAACAAGTTATTACAGAAAATTTAGGTACTTTGTATCTTCTACTCAGGTCACTAAGTGACCTTGAGTAAACAATACCTATGAAGAAGCTGCCTCTACATTTTTAGTTACATTTGGCCATAAGAACAAAACAGCTGGAGACCAATTTAAACCTTATATGGAAAACAATTCTAGCTAAAAGAAATAAATACATCCTGTGTTAAAATCTGTAACCAGGAAACTCTGAATGACACCATAAATTTTATATATTTAGCTCATGGCACTGCTGTAGAAATAATTACTCTACTACTGCATTCATATTCAGCTGATCAGGAGAACATAACAGTTACAATCTGGTAGAAATTAAGAAACTAGATATTTCAAATCTCACACTCCCTAAGATCTTCTAAAAAAAGCAAATGTTCATGATACTTCTAAACTGTGCCTTAATCCCCCAAATTCACAGGTTTATGCAGCACCTTGCTAACCCACAGCAGAACAGGGGATTCACCAAAGCCTCTAAAGTACCATAGAGTAAAGAGGAAGACTATCTGCTTGTGAGAGAAATGTCATCTCTTTATCAGAGAAACTGATATACCATGTCAGCATTTATTAAGTAATAATTAAAATAAATTTTTCACCATAAACCTGTTTTTGCACAAAACAGGAGTATATGGCTACAGTTCATCAAAATCCCTCATTCCACTCCGAATAGCTATTGTATCTGTATAAATATTAATTTGACTGCATAAGAAATATTTAATGTTTAATAGACATTTATAAAACTAAGTTACCTTTCATTAAGTGTAGTCTGTGAGTGGAAAGCACAACTGTGACTGCTGTGCTCCATGCTACAGGTTTCATCACAGCACAGTGATGGAATCAAGTGAACTGGTCCTAAGGAATGAAAATTAATTTAATAACGTTACAAGTGTTAAACCTCTGTATAAACTTAGTCTCGGTACTCTTTCAGACTTGAGTATTAATTTGCCAGTTACACTGTAACATATTGCTGATGAAAGAGATTTCTTATTGAAAAACACCGGTTCTTTAATTTATTACTTTAAAATGGAATCACTTATAAAAGCCAAGCTGTTCCTCCAGGAGTAATACAGATGCCAGACATGAATATCTACTTTTAAAATTAATTTACTTTTCAACTAGATAACATGTGAGAAGAAGTACCACATTCTGAGTTAACATACTAAGCCTGTGCTCTTGCATTGAATTATGTACTATTATATTTGTTAACATCACAAATGCATCTGTTCTGATACTACTACACAAAATCTCCATGATTTGAATTGTTCAGGTTTTTTAATGTCCTTTAGAGTTCGTATCATGTTCTTAGATGCTGTCTGGTAAATCCTTCACACCAATTTAAGTCTCAAAGTCAGAGACAGACATTTAAAGCATTTTTTTACGTGAAGGGTCATTGGAATGAAAACAGAAAAACAAATCATAACCAAATAGCTACTTAGAAATTCTATGTGCTTATTGAGAAATCAGCCTAGAACAAAAGGTAGTTTGACAATGTTAGATCGGTAGTTGAAGTTAAATGTCACTACTTAAGTGTTAGATAAATGTTCATCATGCCATAAAGTGACTTTTAAGTAGACCTAACATACCACAAGTCTGTGAAGTGCTTCTCTGGCACTGGCAACAAGTTCTGTGGTCATATTCATTTAGCCGTGGTCTATCAAAACATGACAATTCGGAGCCATTGTAGTGAACATCTTGTGATCTCAGAGACCCTTTGGACAAAATGAATAAAAAAATATATTATTAAATTATACTCTTTTTCCTGTTCAGAGCCTCCTATCTTCATAGAATGCTTAAATGTCATACTATACAGTATCTCCATACATTTTCCAACTGAAAGATCCACAGTGATTGTGTGGTTTCATATAACACAAACAATAGATTTTGCAACAAACCCTAGAACAGCTGGTTCAACTACAGCCTCTTCTTGAAGACATCTGCTCTTATTTCGATGATGATTTGAGAGTCTATCTTATTCACTGTTACATTTTCTTAGTGTTTAATGATTCTCAGTGATTCCCATCTGAAATTTTCCACATTCAGCTTTCAGCCACTGAGATTTTCTTTATATTACCTTAAAGAGCTTTATATTAACAGCTGACTTCCTTTAACTGTATAATTGTTGGCAAAGGCAAATGAGTTACTGAATTTCACTAACTGAAGTTGGAATTCACTATGTCTGAATTTCTTAAAATTTACAGTCTAGGTTAGGAACAATTCTTACAATGGCCCTCTGAATCTTTTTGTTTTTGCTTGTGCTGTAAGCAGTGATAACATCAATTCTTCCTAGTTATTCTTGTTGACATCCAGTGTTCATTTGATGCTATAAATGTATTTTAACAGAAACTTTTTAAATTATAAATGGGAACTAGAGTGCTTTTGACTTTTGTCTTTCTTAATTTAAATTCTATGAATTAAGGGGCAAAAAAACGTTTCTTATAAACAGTCTCTGAATTACACTGATGAGCCGCTACAGATTTTTTTTTAATTTACAAATGTAACTGGCTTAGGCATTTAATTAATCTTGAACGTGTTAAATTAACAATGAAAAATTGTTAATGACAAATCTGCTACCTACACTGGCCCATTAATTATCTCAATGAGCTAAGTTGTTTCACAATGGCATGTGATGCACAGATCCTCCAAGCTGGTATTTCCGCATTGGCACTGCAACGGCCAGCTTGGATCCCAAATGGTTCGCGTGTATCTGCGCAGCATCTAACAGAGTACGGCACAGAATTAATGCAATTGGCTTATTTCTGGACATCTGCACAGCATTTTCTCGGTAGAAGCTGGAACATCCACAACGAGCTGGCAGACATGTATGGGTATATAGTCTTAGGCTTCTGCTAGCTTGTCCATCTCAATGCTAAAATTGCTTGAATGCTGTAGAAATGTCATTTATTTACCTACAGAGAGATCTGCCAAACTAATACTGGTATATGAATATTACAAAGAAACAGTAATAATTGGAAACTTACAGCTTGGTTTCTTCTCCATAAACTGCCTCTTACAATAGATAACACAAAGAATGAGAAGAGCTAAGAGCACTGTTGCAAGTGCACTGCATATAACAGCTGCTAGAGCAGTGTCTCGAGGACTGGAAGCAGTTGATGGGATCTTCACAAGATTTACTTTGGTGGTACCTGAAATAAAATTAAATAAGAATTAAGGTGAACTGTAAACATTTCAGGAATATACAGTCATGTCAATTAAAGCCTGGGAAACAGAAGAGGTTCATAGCACAGAAAAAAAAGTATGTTCCATCTGCTAATGTGTAAACATTGGTTGCATGTATAAATAGACATGATTATCAGCAACCACATTACAAAAAAAATCTTCAAAAAATATATTGCAAAGTGAGTGGTAATGAGTGGAAATGCACACAAACGCATTCTGACTGTCCACGAGAATGGAATCAGATCTTCACGATGAAAACAAAGACCTCTCATTTTTTAATGATGTCAGGTAATTTCAATAGGGAGAACATTTCCTACTATATAGTTGAGAAAGCTGTCCACTAGAGGGAGTCACAAATACATGAACTTCCCTTAATAAGGAAACTTTCTGAGAACTGAGACACCCACAGAAGTTTAAATGGTGTCAAAGGTACCATTTTGCTTGGTTGCCTATGTCATGACACCACAGTCATTTCTAGGAACAAACCTAGGTTTTCAACTGTGCCAACTTTTTTAAATTCAGTGATGGTTTTTTAATATAAACAACACCTCTAGTAAACATTCAGCAGATTGACTTTATATCTATATTAGCAAAGATTTAACAATGTTTCTAGTTTTGACAAACATGGTTACTTCTACATGGAAAGTGAGAAAGTATCAAAAGTTTAACTGCAACTATTGAAACTATCTTAAATTATGAATGATTTTTAAAAATTAAATTAATAGAATCATTCAGGTTGGAAAATATCTTTAAGACCACAGAGTCCAACTGTTAACCTAACACTGCCAAGTCCACCACTAAACCATGGCCCTGAGCACCGCATCTACACATCTTTTAAATACCTCCAGGGATGGTGACCACACCACTTCCTGAGCAGCCTGTTCCAATGATCGACACCCCTTTTGGTGAAGAAATTTTCCCTCATATCCAATCTAAACCTCTCCTGGTGCAACTTGAGGCCGTTTCATCTCATCTTATTGTTACTTCGGAGAAGAGACCAACACCCACCTCGCTACAACCTCTTTTCAGGCAGTTGTAGAGAGCGATAAGGTCTCCCCTCAGCCTCCTTTTCTCCAGGGTAAACAACCCCAGTTCCCTCAGCTGCTCCTCACAGGAATTGTGCTCTGGGCCCTTCACCAGCTTTGTTGCTTTTCTTTGGATGCTCTTCTTTCTTATAAAAAACCCCCTTTTTCTAACAACTTATGAATTCTGATAGCTCATCTCTTTCAATCTGCTTAGACATTCACATCAATTCTACAATATTTTATGAGAAAAGGAACAACACATCCGAGTTTTTCTCTGACAGCAAATTTTTAAAGAAACACACATCTTATTTTATTAAGTTATAAAAATAAGTTAAACGTGCCTATTTCCCCCTGAATATCTTTGGTTAAAACCTAAAGACTATAATTCCTAAGAAATGGTCCACACAGTCCTAAGTTTAAATTGGGAGATAGATGTCTGCCAGGGTGTATTAAAATCACTAATCAAATTCTACATACATACAATTGTTTGATATCCTAACTGCAATATAATAATAGCAGGTGAGAACGAACTTACAAGCTTAGTTATTGCAATCAGTGGAATTGTATTACTCAGGAATACTTTTCTCAAATCATTACGGTATTTCCTCTAGACACATCAAATGTGGGCAGCAAAGCATTTATAACATATTGCTTTGCTATAATGGGCAGATAGCCAAAAAGCTAGGTATTTTGAAAATCAACTTTATTACACCCAATACTGAGTCTTTAGATCACTTACAACAAAGAAAATATTNCAGCAAAGCATTTATAACATATTGCTTTGCTATAATGGGCAGATAGCCAAAAAGCTAGGTATTTTGAAAATCAACTTTATTACACCCAATACTGAGTCTTTAGATCACTTACACCAAAGAAAATATTAACTTCTAGTAAGTAAAGAATACATTTTTTTTTTTAAAGTAAGTCACACAACTTATTAAATAAAAACAGTTTCTATAGATTATAGTATCATATAGTTGCTGGTAAGTGGAGGAATATAAAAAAGGGGAGAGGTCACATTACAGCTACTATTCAGAAGAAAGAATGTTCATTTGTTAATTTCCTGATGAGTGTTACTGCATTTACATCTGCTTGAATATTTCTATTTACTTTTGATTTGTACTATTATGTTCCACTGTCACATCAAAAGTGTGGAAAGCAAATTTATAGCAGATCTTTTTTATATCCTTTAACTTGCCCAATTAGACAGAGTGGAGCTACTGGAGAGAGTCCAGCAACGGGTCAGAAAAATGATTGAGGAACTGGAGCATCTCTCTTATGATGAAAGGCTGAAGGAGTTGGGCTTCCTCAGCCTGGAGAAGAGAAGGCTCGAGGGGGTATCTCATCAATGTGTATAAATCCTTGAAGGGAGGGTAAAGAGAATAGAGCCAGGCTCTNGAAAAATGATTGAGGAACTGGAGCATCTCTCTTATGATGAAAGGCTGAAGGAGTTGGGCTTCCTCAGCCTGGAGAAGAGAAGGCTCGAGGGGGTATCTCATCAATGTGTATAAATCCTTGAAGGGAGGGTAAAGAGAACAGAGCCAGGCTCTTTTCAGTGGACCAGAGGTAATGGGCACAAACTGAAACACAGGAGGTTGCCTCTGAACATCAGAAGAAGCTTTTTTAACTGTGAAGGTGACCGAGCACCAGCCTAGGTTACCCACAGAGGTTGAGTCTCACTCCTTGGAGATGCTTAAAAGCCATCTGGACGTGGTCCTGGGCAACCAGCTCTAGGTGACCCTGCTTGAGCAAGGGGGTTGAACGAGGTCGTCTCCATAGGGCCCTTCCTACCTCAACCATTCTGTGATTCTGAGTTACTAAAATACAGCAGATCTTAAAACTCAAGTCAATAAAGATGCTGAAGTCTCCTACATGAACTAGAAACACATTTTGAAACTCTATCCTTGTACTGAAATGTTACCATTTTCATTATCATAGTAGATGGTCTATCTATTATTTGTGTTCCAGACAACAGAATAAAATTCCAGTTCAGGGTCTCAGGTACTTTTCCTCTTAAACAATTCTTACCTGTCCTTCTCTTTATGTTCTTTCTATAATTCCTATTACTCACAGAGCTAAGTTCTATGACCTCTTCTCCAGACTTTCATTGTTATTTAAAAGAAAAAGCAACCAGTGTTGTCATCTTTTTGTTGCAACTTCAATGCTCTTGGCAGCAGCACTGCAACCCTCTACAGAGGAAACTTTTCACTCTGTTTCTAGGATTCTTGAAGCTGTAGTTTTAAGTTTACAGTTTTAACTGACTGCAGAAATTCTCCACAGTATGTGAAGACCCAGGACATAATTCTGTGAGAAGCAGTAAAATTATACATTAAAAAGCTATCTACACAGCAACGTGTGCTGGCTTTGGTGTGAAAACAAAGGACTGCCCTTTGATATCAGGTTTTCAGTCTTAGTCAACTGCTTGATCTAGTCTTTAGAAGGTTAAACACAGCCTGGATGAGTATTTAAACACAAAACAATAAACAACTGATCAGAATATCTTCAAATATTCTTCGTATCATCAATAGATGTATATCAATACCCATATCAATGCACCTACCTAAAAGTACTAAATAGTTCTTAGAAGTTAGGCCTTCATAATTAGTAGAAAAAAGACTTGTAAATTTTGAAAGCAAAAACAGAACAAGAGCACTGAATGTGGAGCTGCTGTATTTCTGTCTCCATTTACTCACAAAATGTATCTATTTGCAAGTATAATTACATATTCTGGGAAATTATAAATTACCTATGTTTCTTTAGTGTCCATCAGCAACATCTAAACTGGAAATATAGCTATTTTATTTTACACTGGGATGGCTAAAAAGTATTTTAGCCATCTAGTTATTTAAAATTTATTTTATTTGGTTGACTACTTTTTTTTTGAGAAAGCAATTTTCTATTCCTGAGAATGCCTACCACGCATCTTCACCTTCAAAGAACTTCTTGGAATAGCTACTGTGAGCAGTCCATTGTAGTGTAGCTCTAATTATAACGATAGTGATCTTCCCTGCAGAGACCAACATTTCAGATGTGGATTGCTATTGCAGAAGTGGCTTGTTGGGCACTGCTGAACTCTGCTTTCAGTGCTACTCAGATATGTATGCGTTTTCATAAACTCTCTCTTTCTTTTCAGGCTTACAGAGTTAATGGTCCCATTTCAGCAAAGCAAGGAGGTGCATTTTAAACTTCAAACTTGTACTTACACCTATTAAATGATTACATGATTAAATATGTAATTAAACACTTTGTGAATTGGATGCGATACGTTAAGCAAGGAGGGAGGAGGTGCACGCTGCTTTATGATTTTGGAAAGCATGTGCATATTATGTATCACAAAACCAAAACAAAATATGTATTTTATTTAAGAAATAGATTTCCTTTTCTTGGTTCCAACATATTCTGAAAATGTCCCAGCGCTAAAGAAGAATTACCCAAAATACCAAGCTGTCTCTTGCATAATTTTGAGCAGTAAGCCTAAATACACATTCTTCCCTTAATTAGCCAATAGTACACCACAATGTCAGTATATGCAAAGGTGTGGTTCTTAAAAGCAAGAAAAATTTCTGTTAATCCAAGATGGTTAAGTAGTAGTAACTCAGCTGATACAGAACATATTAATCCCAGCTGTATCACTATAACTTCTGCCAATAAACAGAACAGTTGAATTTTCAGTCTATTATACCAAATAACCAGAGACAGGATGAAATGTAAAAAGACTTCCTTTATCACTTATTTAATGTTTATTTTCTCAGATATTTTTTTCAGAACCATGATTAGTCAGTCACTACTGGAATCAGAATGCCTAAAAGAAAGCTTTCTGTGGGAGATTTTAACCATGTAAAAACAGAACTTGCAACATCTTACATTTCTTTCATGGATAGAATAAATAATAATAATAATATAATAACCAAAGTTGAGGAGGATAAAATGTGGGTTATGTTTGGGTTTTCTTTCCTACCATGTCAAGTCAACGCTAAGCCAAAGAGAGTTCACTCAATAAAACAAAGCTAATCAAAACTCCACTGAGACAGCAATAACATGGTAACATTGGACAGAGTGCGACCTTTTAGAATCAGGATTGAAAGTAAGATACCAAAGTAAGTTAAAATGTTGTTAGTTCCTGGAATATGGGTATTTCTGGTCAACAGAGGGGAAAGGAGCATTTGCCTATTACAAAAGTGTTTGCCCACTACCTTCATGCTCATGGCCCAAGTCAGTGGTATCAACCTTAATTTGACAAGAATTAAGGGCTGAGACATACACTCAAGTTATGATAATTCAACAAGTTACTGCCTGTCAGCTGAATTGCAGTGGCTACCTGTATGAATGCTCTTGATCCATGGAAAATGTAAGGCAATGTGACTTATCTTGAAACACCTTTATTTTGAAAAAAAGTTTAAAAGATGTTTATGTTCATTAAAAAGTAAAAAGGCAATACCTCTACCTAGTCCCCAACAAGCAAAATAATGTATTATGTGTGTATATACAATTCAGATACCACGTGCATTATATATGTGTATATATATAAAATACATGTGTAATATATATTACTGAGCATTAACATCAATGAAAAGTAAGTATCCCGAGTATATATCTAGGTCTTAACAAAGCAGCAGATCGCCTCCCTTCTGATCCTTCAAGTAGGACGTAAGAAACTTTATTAAACATTACTGTTGGAGACTGTGATAAACACAGAGAGCCTCCTAACATCTGTAAAAGGACAGTCATTTGCATGCATGGCCTACATCCAAAAGTTCATCATGTCAAACCACATTTTTCAAACGTACTCCAAGTGCTGGCTTTAGTTTCCAAGTTAGTGCCCTACAACTTTTCTGGTTTATTTTGCTGGTTTTGTTATTTTTTTAATAAATGTACCAAAAAGCCCTAGGGAAGAAAATGACTATTAAAGTATTTATCCATTGTTTGGAAATCTTGAGAAATGTGCTTATAAACTAAAATCTTTGGAATCTGATTTATTCGTTTCCAAGACCATTTCTCTTGCACTGCATATTTTCAAACTCCAACTGCTGACAGTGTTTTGTGTTTAAAATGGTAGAACAATTACACTGTGTATGTGAATTTAAAATATATATGAACTCCACAGTACTGGATACACACCACAATGTCTGTAAGGCATAGTCAACCTTTGCAACACTTTTCTTTCAGTAATTAAGAGATGTTAAGTCTTGGTACTACCATGGTCATCTAAATTTGAACTGACATATGGGCAAGAAAGTAACATTGTTGCATACACAAAACTTCCACCTTTGATAACTGTCTAGCCATTTAAAAACACTACAACATGAGAATAAAGCCTCAAATCACTGGTACCCTCAAATAACCTGAAAAAACCCTGAGAGTAAGCAAAAAAAATCAGAGGAAGTGGGCTAAAATCTGTGTCACTGCTAAACTACATATTCTCCCCTCGCAACGCAACAAAACTAGTTATCTGAAAAGACAGTATGTCTCCCCTCCACAAATCAGGAATACTTAGCACAAGCTGGTGGCACAAAGTATATATTGCTGTTAATATGACACTGGTGTTATCAGCAATTACCTTTCTGACTTTTGCTTCTAGAAGCTCACTTTGCACCTCTGACAGTTGAGGGTGTCCAATATTCATTTTGCAGAAAATGCTATTTCTTTCTCAAGTGTTTTCATGTGTTAAATCAGCAAGACTTAAAGTCTGTGTCAGAACATACGAGATTGCTAGGTACAGCAGAAAACCCATTTCCCTACTTCACTTCTAACTTGTCCTTTCAACCAAATTCTTTTCCAGACATGTTTTGGGAACAAAACCACAATATTTTAGAACACTCTCTTGTTCAAATCCAACTACAGAATGCATCCATGCCACCCAGGTTATGAGTTTCAACAGAAGATGAAAGTAGAAAGTATCTGTTTGTATTCTGTATGTGCAGTCCCAATTCATTTTTGGGACTACTCAGTTACAGAATAAAAACAACCTGATGCAGTATTTGAGTCAATTAAGTCTGTTTATGACAGTTACTGCTTGCATACACACTCTCAGTTCCAAAATGCTTATACAAGCGATTACCCACATAAGCAGAAGAAGAGTTTGTATTGCCTAAATACCATTTTCAGGTGGGTAACTACTGCCACTACCTGTTGTCTAAAGGAAGAGAGGAAGACCATATACCCTTTAGAATCTAATTATATATTCTCTAGTTAAATGCCAACGTCATGTATGTAATATCAGTATGTCTGAAGGTTGTTTCTTTAGCCAACGGAGAGTAATCCCCTTTCATTAATCAAAAGTGTAATTGAACATTGTGAATCCCATGCACACTGGTTACAGATCTGTTCCAAAAAGGTTCAAACAAGATCTCACAGTTGCTGTGTGATAAGCTTGTAGATTGGTGCATGGATTGGTTTTCAGTATGGACTGAAACATGACAGTGTGGAATGCTCCATCTTGCAACCATGACTGGATGGGCAGGACCGAGGGCTGGCAGGGTCACTGTGACAACTTTATGCCCTCACCTGATCCAGGAACATACATGCTCTTCCAGTTATGCACTGCTGGCACAATGTATGGATTTCAAGTGCAATTCTCAAGTACACCCGCAGTCACGAGATCAATACAACACTACGTATATGTTTGTATAAATCCCAGTAAAGCAAGAAATGAACTGTAAATCAGTTATAACAGAGTTCTTGCGTCCCTCTCATTCCACGAGAAGTATTTTCTAACTGTATCCTAAATTTGTTAATACAAACTTTGATAAACATCACTAATAGTCTATGCCATACAGTTTCAAAATGTTCTTTAAAAATATTCTGTAAAGATAACAGTACTCACTGTGGGGATACTGCCCCTCTTCTGTCTGCAGACTGGATACCTGTTTTGTCATCAGAACCACAGAGTATATTGTGATAACTTTCAGTCACAATGTTTTTATAGCTTTAGACAACAGGTATTGTATATTCAGATAAAAATTTATATAAATGAGTGATACATTACAAGACTGAATATATCTGAATATCAAATTATCTGCAGGATCATTTGCTTATTTTGCTTAAAAAGGAAGTTCTTGAATAGGCCAAATAACATATCTAGTCCAGACAGCTAGATGTTCTAGCAGCAATAAAAAAAACTAAATAAAATTTTAGTACCCTTCCCTTGTTGCTTCCTGGGCTACGCTTAAGATAAGAAATAACTGGGTACGGAAAATGAAATCCTGATGGTTAGAGATATCTCTGCTCTTTAAATATCTCTGTAATGTACAGGCATTTTTTGTTACTGAATGTGAAAAAACATAAATGCTAAGGAAATTCTTCCAGCTATTAGAAATTCCATGCAGAAAGAGCTTATCTCTAAGATGTGACTAATAAAAAAATCAGTACTTAAAGAGATCTGTAAATGTTTGCGTGTGCATTCGACACTGGAAGAATATATTAAATCAAATTTTAAAAAGCTTATTTCTCAATTGAAAGAATACATGAGAAAATACAAAAGTCCCACAACTTTCAGATAAGCTTTCAAATAATCTAACTGTAAATATATAATTGATGCCACTATATTTTGGTATACATTTTGAAGAGTGACAGAGGACTTGATCGTTTGGCACAGGTCTTATGCATGTAAAAGTTAAGCCCTAAATTCTGTAATTTTAAAATCCAAGGTCTCTATCTGAGAACCTAGAGGTCTGTATTAGATCACGTATTTCCCATACAGTGCAAAGAAAAAGTTAAACATAGAATAGAATCTGAAACAGCTGTCACACCGAGTAACACGGTGCCTAAAGTCACCATGCTCAGTCCATAAATGTAGAAACCTGGAGAAAGATACTGAACTTTGTTCTTCCCATAAATTACTCAGAGTGGCAGAGGGGCTTCCATCTTCTCTGAAAACTCTCCTGAGAGCAAAAATCTATGATCTTATTTTAAAATTAAATTGATGGGAAAGAAATCATGAGCATGGCTTAAAACACCTTTCAGATGCAACTCTTAAAAGAAGAGGTAACAATGGGGTTTCTGCCTTCTGTAAAAGCTTAACAGGCCTTTGCCAAGAAGCACGAGATGGAGGTTCAGTTGCCTCCTCTGCCACCTCCATGGAGATTGTTTTAGCCAAAAGGCTATAAGCTGAACTGGGTAAAAGCTTATTTCATCTCTCCAGTTGAATTTGCCGAGTTGTAAAGCTTCAGCAGAAGCAGTAAGGACTCCATGTAGTCAATAGTCATGTAAAATGTATTTGTGGAATGCAACAAAATTAAATAAACCATACACAGGCTTGACTACCACTTACTTTTTTCCCCATTTATAATTACGTTAAAATATCACTAATCGAGGTTAAATTGTCCAGGCAAGGCAACTACTTCTGGATGTGGGGGGGTTTCATTTGGTGGGGGGCTTTTTTGTTTTGTTTTGGGTTTTTTTTGCAGGTGGTAGGGTGGTGGGTTGTTTTTTAAAAACATAACTGCTAGCCATTTCCACATATTGAGGGGAAAATATGTCTGTACTGTGGAAAACGGAGTGTTTATGTAACTAAGGCTTTCATAATACCTACACACACTGGGCTCAATTACAATTCTGAATTAAGGTGGCAGTTAAGAGCTGCATAACCAACCCTACTAGTATTTTCTAACTTTTTAATGTTTAACTTTGCAACCTTAGCATCTGTTAAAAACACTTTTTGGGGTTAGTATTCTGCAATACATGGGATTAAATATAATTTTTCTAATTTTATAACATATAGCCTTAACACCTTTAGAAGCTGGACATTTATCACCAGCTTACTCTAATACTGCAAATATCAAAGTAAATGTCATGATTCACTGTAAAGAAAATTACCTACTGTGCAATAGTAAGCATGTAGATGAAAACTATAGTACAGATTAAAAAGGTGTAGCTTTGAAGTTAGAAATAATAACAGCTTATAAAAAGCAGTGCTTAATTCACCACTTAAAGTTTTGGGGATAAAGTCAAGTCATACAGAACAAAAGGCTGCTGCACACAAAATACTTGCTTTGTTATATTACCTAACCTGAAACATAACATCTCCCCTCTTTAACAGAAGTCAATAGGAATTAGTCATAGAATACAGAAGACGCTCTGAAAGGTTATCTCTGAAAAGGCAAGCTCTACTGGTGAGGTTCATCTGACCAAAGCAAACTCTGTTTCTGAGGGAGTCACCTGAATTTTCTCTACACAGTGGTGGTGGGGAGGAGAAACGCACTTCTAGGGTGCAATTAATCTGAATTGTTTTAAACAGCTCTCTTGATCATTTCTTTCCACTGAATATAGACTAAGCCTATGTTCACTAGCTTATAGATGCAGCCATTATAAATATGCACAGTCAAGGAGGAGGCATCCTACTCTGGGTTTGTCAAGTAAGGACACGGAGTTTTGGATACCTTTGACTATTTTGACTTTAATTTCTCTGTTTCAGTTCATTAACTGTGTAACAGACACAATACATTTCACATCACTTCTACTGTAAAGATAAAAGTCAATAACAACTGCAAAATTTGTAACAACTGCTTTACAGTGGCAGAACCACAGAAAAGCCCAATGGTAATTAGTAACTCACATTCTGCATGGATTATAAAATAGCGTGTAGCAAATAAGGCCAGACATAGAATTATAGGTTTTGCTGATCCTGTACTTTAAATGAACGAAGATCCAGTGGGAAATAACATTTGCAGCAATGTAAACAAAACCTGTATCAGAGTGACTATATAGGAAGGAATCTAATTATGGTTGTAGGCCTCAATTCTGGCACATTCTAACTTTGGCAAGTTTTCTTAGAACGGGCCCTTCAGTTTGTAAGAAACATTTCAAAGAATATGAAAAGTATTTTTATTCTGTTTTTAATGTACATTTTTATTTACTTTGCAGGAGTGAAAAAATAAAAATAATCTACACTCTAAAAACTCAATCTTCCTCCTTAAAATTAATTAAAAAGGTTAGAGGAAGATGAGGTTTTAGGAAGACAATCATTCAGTGTTGAATTTGTAGTTTTCATCTAACCTGATATTGGCATCTAGATGAAACTAACATCAGAAGGTCTGAAGGTCTAAAGACAAAGTTAGAGCTACTCACCTTAGGCTCTCTTTCTAAAACAAGAGTCAGAAACTGAAATCTCCAGAGAAGTAATTAATCTGAAATGGCTTGAAAGACTGCTTAATGTTACTCACTGAAGCTTACCTTACCTGCTTGCCTGAACTCTTGAGGTACCTAATTCTCTCCGCTGATTATCAGTGGGAGTTCAGGCCAACAACTTCAGTGTTAAGCATTAACTTTTATATGTCTAAATTAGGGTGCATTAATTCCATCCTAAATTTCCACATGCAGATATGGTAATGACAAATTAAATTCAATAGTATGCACATGCAATTATATCACTGGACTTAAATGAAACTTTATTGAAACTGGTGTATGCAACCCTTTATTTAAGATAGCTGTAACAAAGACCAGGTCTTTTTAAGAAACGGCCTATACCTCAAAGGCACATGTCACTGCCCAAAATAACACACGAGATCACTCTATGATCTTTGTAAAAGAAGAGGTTGGCAGCGCACTGCTTTAGCACAAGTAAACCAGTAAGAGTGAGAATGTGTGAGGACTATCACCCAAGAAATTAGAGGTGAGCAAAGTAGAGGACAACAACTGGAAGGATACAAGAGACCAGTAGGAACATTAGGTTTTTCTTCTATTAGGCTGTTTCCATCTCATGAGGTCTTCAGTTTATAATGAATCATTACTGCTAAGGCCCCTAGTGTACAACTCCTGTTTTAAGGCTATCACATCTTATCCTATTTCCAACACATTCCAGTCCTCCAGGTAATTCCGGTCCTCTGGAGTGACATTTCAGTGGTTTTTTGCTTGACAATGATTTCCTTAATAGAGAGTTGCCAACAAGGTACTAGACATATTCCCTGTTTTCTACTGTATCTTTTTAAAACAAGAAATTTAAGAGAAACACAGCCTGAGTATTTTATAGCAAAGCAACATAGCCAGTAGTATCTACCAGCACAAAGTTGAATAAAAAAACCCAAAACACTATTGTGCATTTGTTTAGCAGCATTTTATACTTCCATGTCAGTCACAACTCTGTACCCAAAAGCCACGGCAGTCGGTGTGTAGGCACTAAAATTCAGTGCTGTTGAAGCGGTGTTAATGCAACTATTCCCAGCATTAGCTGGGTCATTGAATGAGATAAATTTAACTAATATTTTCAGTCTGAACACAGAGTAAAAGTATGTTAAGAAATTAATGTATTTAAAATAGTCATATGCTTCTGTAATTAGAAAATGTCTAAAAAAATTACTGCAAAAGTGTAAGCACTCCTAATTTTTTCAGCTTATCCCTAAGCACAATAAAGTAAAAGTTGACTGAAAAAATGTTTTGCAGATTTACTGCAATGTATGCAATACTGGAATAATTTTGATCAACCTAATGGCCAAGTTAAATAAGAACTTTGCAAACCCACTCCATACAACACGCAGATAATTGCTTATAGCCACTGCAAGATTGGCTAAAGGGCTAGCCACATTAGTAAACACACATAAGAAAAAAAGCATAGGAAACAGTACTTATTCAGTACAGGTCAATGATTAGCCTCTTCTCTGTAACTCAGGAATTTCAAGTTCACTTTAATCTAGTGTAATTGAGCTAACCAGCTCTTACATTAAAAAGTAATGATTAAGTTAAATTTCTTACAGACATTCTGTTCCTAAAACAAACATGCAGTATGCCTCTGGCAAAGAAGGATACTAATTATAGGATTGACTCATAAGATGAAAGGTTGCACAAGTTACTACTAGAAACAAAAGTATGGTAAACTGATTTGAAAAAACATATTGAAATTATCTTACTCTGCAGTTAAGATGAGAATTTCATTTTCTAACTGCACTTCACAGTACCAAGAAACAAACATAAATATCCTTGGAAACTGCTTGTCCATATTTTAGATGAACAAACCAGAAGTAAATACTGGAATTACAAACTTTGTCATTCTATAAACTAAGGAATTTTTTTGCCTAAGAAGTGAGGTCTCTACAGTGAACTTTCACTACGGCAAAACATGCAAAACTAAGTATTTTGGTCACTTTCAGCTTTCTTTTGCTATAAAACATGCTCTTAAAATGGATATTTAAGGATCATTGCATTGTCAGGCCATGAATCCCTAACTTCATTCTTAATGCAACAATTCATTCTCTGATTGAAAAGGAATCATAAAAGAAACATAGCACCAAGGCTCCAGACATCTGTGGGGAAGGATATGCAAGTTCAAACGTAGTTTTATACTGCAAACTGAAGCTTTCACTGGGATTAGCAGATAGGGTTGCCAGCTGTGAGTTAGAACAAAGATACAAAATCTGCCCTATACATTACTGTGTACTGATTCAATACAACCTTCTGAGTGCCAGACGGGCACCACTTATGTAAACTCCTATTAAAAGCTGCGTCAACTTGTGATGTGAATTCACAAAATTAGTGAAATTTGATTCAATTTATTTTAAAATCACAAGTTGACATTTCCATTTTCATTTCAAGCTCTACAATTTCCATCAGATTGTAGCAAACAATGAGGAATGTATTTTCAAAGAGATTTACATTGGAATACTGTGTTCTCTCTGAAATACATTAATACACGCTTTAGTAAGTAAAAACAGATTACACATAATTAGTGCAATTCTCATGCTGCCACTAGAAAGCCAATGCCTTTCAGTGCAATTCAGCTTGGTCAAACAACACTTCAACTTCACACATCTACTTAAAAAACTTTAATGGATTATGATCATATGTATTTTACATATTACACTTTCAGACTTTGTAATAGTGTTGAAAACCAAAATTTCCATTCCTAATTTATTCTATGTAAGTATATTTATTTATATTTTATGATGGAAGCCATCTAAATTACATCTCCTCACTTCTAACAGCTTTCTAAGTAGGGACTGCTAATACTAATCTTCTAGATTTTATATTAAAGTAGACAATTTTTTAAAGTTTCAAACTTCTAGTATTCAAATTTCTCCCCCCCCCCCCC
>VZSC01016796.1:42613-66961 GCA_013398225.1 Steatornis caripensis | reverse complement strand
CCCCAATCATAATAAATGAGCACTTTCAAGAGGCCCAGAAAACACAATTTGGTTTACATTATTTTCTTTTCTGTAGATTTTCTGCTTTTGATGAATTTGGTAGGAACTTAGGCTACAGCTTTCTCAGTAAATGCACTAATGTAGCTCCCTGATCACTTGTTTTTGTAAAATCAGAAATTCCTTGTCTGAGGTTTCTGTTACTCTGTCAGGACGGACAGTAATTAGTTCTCAGGATCAAAAGGATTTAAAAGAGATAATAAATGACAACACAATTGTATATACTGTGTTCATTTAGGAAACCAAACTGAAGATGACAATTCTAATCTTATCATGTATCTGAAGAGGTTTGCAATAACACTTGAATTTACAATTCTGAAATTATTTTTGGCAGCCAAAAATGACAACTGTCATGCCTATGGGCCACCGGCAACATTCAGTATGCTTCAAATACGTAACAGTTAAAAAACAATTAAAGACAAGTTCTCTGTTCTCAGAGACCTGGCCTTCAGCGGCTAGGAAGGAAAACTCTTTCACAGATCCAGAGACTAGTATGACACAGGCATTAAAGAAGCAATCCATATGCTCGATCATAATGACCAAACACTGTTAGGTGTTCAGTCAACAAACCCCATTCAGCTCAATCCAGATAAATCTAGAACTTAAGTGATAGGGATGTAGAATGACAGGAAATGTTTCCCTGTCGGCCAAGAAAGCACTTTGCATCAATAGCCTCTTACAGTCTCAGGAACATCTGTGAGGGTCAATCAGCACAAGGATGGGACACAAGCCCACCAATTCTGGAAGAAGAAACCTTATGGCAGCATCCCGCTTGTGTTACATCACAAGCTTGCACATAGTAACAGCAGAACAGAACTAGAAAGGGTTATTTCTGTTTGGTATTTTTGCTCTGTTGGAAAAGCCTAGAGCATTCCTTCATCTGTCAGCTAGCAACTGAAGTAGTGATCTTCACAAGTCTCTACCATTAAAGAAACAGTAAACTGTGAATCCTTATAAAGTACAAATATCTTTCTTGGCATGTTAAGACAAAGAGTATTTTGCCTCCTTATGTATCACTTACTAGAACCAACAGCATTTTACATGAAATGTATATATATGACTGCCCTTGAATCAAAGGAAAGAGTATTATTTTCAGATGCACATAAAAAACCTAACCTTTGCTTTTGCCAGGACAAAGTGAGGTTACAATATTGTTTGTCTAATGAAAGATGGATGGCTTTCACTGTTGGTGTATCAGTTTAGGCTTCCTCCTTCCATTAAGTACCACCTCAATCAGACAGATTTCACATGCAAAAACCTCTTCGCTGTGGAACTTTCTATCTACGTTTTGATCCAGAAGAAAGTTTCACAATCTCACACAGCTTAATTATGGCAACATGTGTGAACTCAATCATGTTTTGCCAAAAGAAAAATCACATACTATAATTACCGTGTGTAATATAATGAAAGATTCAGCAATTTCCTTGAAAAATGACACACAGAAAAGGGGATTTTCAAAGCACATCCTTCTGTAGAGCCTCCAGAAAGAAATACTACCAAGAAACATGCATTAAATCCAAATTCTGTTTGGCTTTGCACTGCTACTATGCCTATGTTAGTAAACCATACCTTAATCTTCCATATGCCACACAAATATTTATTTGTATCTCAAGGACATTTTGTGTTTTCACAGCTGCTCAGAAAATATTTTCATTACAGAAGTACAAATACAATTACAATCAAGGGAAGAAAAAAAGACAATACTTTTCTGAATGAAAAGGTACAAAACCTACACAAGTTAATAAAGCAGAAATCTCTTTTAATGATTCTTTTGTGCAGACTCATTCCCTGATGTAGAAGATTACTCATTACAGTGCATGAAGCAGTGTGTTAAACTTTTTCAGTTCAATAAATTGTATTTCAGAATGTACTTCTGATGCTCCACCTGAATTTACAATTAACGAATTTCATTCCATTACTCAAACCAGTTTCTGGAAAACTATGGCACACTTTGGCTCCTGTTGATCATACTTTTTATTAGGGGAGATGGGGAAGGAAAAAATAATCAGAGGTAAGCTTTTTGTCTGTTTATGTTTTTCTTCCTTTTTTGGACACACATTAATTTTTGCTGAACTTTGTAGAGCCTTTACAGAGTTGTATTCAGCTTTCAAAATTTCTATTGAATGTTAGCAGCACACTTCCTCTAGGATTTGCTGGTCAGTCTCAATGCACCTAGAAATACAAAGGTAGTGAGAATACAACTGGAGGACTGCCCGTTACTTGAGATTAAAGAGCAGAATAATTGAAATAGAAAGTCTGACCCAGTCATCTGTACTGCACACAAACACACAAAGCAGGAAGTAGGAGGAAAGTCTGGTTGATTAGTCAGATAATAATTTAAATTGAAATTCACTAATTTACAATTTAAGATTTACTTCAAAAATACAACTCAAATTCTTAACTATTTGAACAAATTTCTATTCAATAAAATAGTCTTACTAGTATACTTTCATCAGCATATCCAAACAGCAAATATGGCAGATACGCTTTTCCCCTCTTTTTGAAAACTTACTAGTATTAAATTGGAAATTATTACTTAACCATCACTTCTGGTTGCAGTCAGAATGGCAGAGTTATGAACTATGTCATTATCTTAAAAAGGTATCTTAGAACAATTGAGCTGTATTCAGACTTATTAATTTGATAATGCATGAAACTATGACCACAAATAGGCACAGGTCCTGCAGTGCTAAGCACTGTACCATCTATGCTGCATAGCCAACGTTGGGAACCTACCTGTGATGGGAATATACTTGTGATGTAAGAATCAAAAAGTAAGGACAAGAAGTCAACACACAGTCAACATGATAAGGAAAGAATTCTGGACTCAAAGAAGTTAAAGAAAAGCACTCCCAGCCAATATCCCAACCTGCTCTGCTGAGTTTGGCATCAGAAGATATCATAGAACAGATTGTCCAGAGATGAGTGATAGCCCGATTAGCTTGCAGATCCTATATGCCAGTTGGGCACATAGCGGCTCAGTGTTGAAAAGTTTTGGGATGACCACCGAAGAGTACGGAGAATTTCGCAGGTGCCTCCTTAAATTCCAATTCCATTACCTCTTGGATCAACTATGATAGAGAATGGGGTCTGTATTCTCCAATTAGGCACCTATTAAGAGCATCCTGCCCAGTCAATACATACGTATTTTCTTCCATGGCAGTCAGGGGAAAGCAGGTGAACCACAATCCTTTTGTCCTAATCAAAAGTTGCAATGTGTTCAAGCCACCTGGACACCATAGTCCATGAATGGTTGTACACCCCTTGGGCTTTTAAGTGTTGGCACAGTTAGGCAGCTGTCAAGCAGGACAGCTGGTGATACAGTTTTGGAGTGAGGAACCTGGGCCTAATGGATATTTAAGACTTAAGTACTTCCAAATACTTAACAAGGCTAATGTTGCCTATACTAAGCATATTTCTAAAGCATTCACTACTAGCCTAGTTCTTTCAGTTTGTAGCTTAAACTGGGTTACTTGAAACTCACTTAGAGAAATAAAATTTCACTGTGCAAAGAAATCTAAGCTAGATTTGAGGTACCAGGCACAAAATAAGTGACCCTGCTGAACAAAACATTTAAGGATAGTGCAAGAAAGTAGACAAAAGTCTAATGGTTTAAGCTGACTGGCAGCCCGAGAGCTTTGGCTTCCAAATTTGCATTCCTTGGTAAAGTGTTTGGCTAGCTACACAGAAATTCTGCTGGGTTTGGGAGTAGCACCTTCTTGCAATGTCATTGCAACATTTTTAAGCTAAGTTTTCTTCTATGGAAAATTAAGTTTGTTTAGGGTTTTATTTCCCCCCCATGGTGTTTTGGCACACACTCTAGAATTCTTTTATTTTTTTATTTTTTTAAGGAGGAGGACTAGGTGGTACGGTTGACAGAAATGAGGAAAACACTTCTGACCAGTTCTGTCTACTAACTGTAATACATATTTAATGATAACAAGTAATGAAGTACTTCTATAGATACAGGTACAGAAATGAGAGGTACAGACAACAGGAGTTAGTACTAGTAAGTTGGGAATGTGTGTATTAAAAAAGGCCATTCTCTGAGGTAGGCAAGGATAAAGTTTTGGAACATGACTAAACTATGCAATGAATCTAAACTTCCTCTCCATTAAGTAACATTTGGGAACTATTATAACTAATTCTAGTGGTAACTTCTCTGTTATTAAAAGAAGGAAAAATCTGACCCCTCTTTGTTCGCAGCTTTTTGTTTTAGACGGGGAGCCCAGCATGTAAAACAAATCCAGAACAGGAAGAAAAGGAGTAGTTTGACTCTAAGTGATACATGAATCTTTCCCCAGTGGGTCAGAAGCATCACGATAATCAAGGACAAGCAATTGAAAACATTAAGATTTTCTAGGTTAACTCTCTTTGATATATGATGAGTGAAAGAAATAAAATTGTAATAAAACTTCCCAAGACATGAATAGCAATTCTCATCTCTCTGAAACACCTAGTAAAATTTGTTTCAGACTTCCTGAAGACAAGTTACTCTATCATCAGGTCACATATGGAAAATATCAGACTGACTCACTACATTTTTACAAAAGTGTACATTTGAGTTATGAGATAATGGAAAGCTAATGTCTCTATAATAAAACTACTGATATTTATAAGCTAGTGATGCTGTTAGCTGTACTTAAATTAGCTGTCACTCCTTATGACTTTTGTGAAAGGTTTATACAATATTCCAGCTGCTTTCCATCATAGTGTCCAACATGGTAAAGAGGATTATGAGAGATGCTGTGAGCTAAGTTCAAATCAGAAAAAATACTGAAATAAGATGGACATACATGTTGGAACAGAACCAAGTAATTAAGAATGGTTTCACCTGCTACATACTTTCAGCTGCCAGTTGCCTCATATGCACATAAGCAGCCTACATTCAAAGGCTGCTTTGCATTAGTAATACGAAGTTTACTGTATAAAGCCCAAATAAAAATTACATAAAAACTTAATAGCTGGAAAAACATTATCTGGAGTCTGACAGCTCTCAAATCACAAAGTTCTGTAAACAGAAAGAAGAAAATGATACAAGTAAATTAAAATCCCACTACATAAACAGAGGAACTAATGTAGAATTGAACATCATCCAAAAATTACTCTCAAGTAAAAATGCTGTATTTATGTTTAATGAAATAATGTAAAAAAACTCCAGCAGCACTGATACAGTGGGAACTTTTCTCTTTTACCACTAGCAAAAGTATTTTACAGAATACATATGTAGCCAGCAAGCTTCCAGCCCCCCACCTTGTTTTTAATCATGTATTTTGTCACCCTACCATATTCCCCTGCAGACTGTAATTTCTAGCTTTTTATCTTCTTTGTTCTGAAGTATAGTCCTTGCACGCCCCAAATACCCATTAGACTCCCATGAAAGTTTACAAAACCACAGATCCTAATCTTGTAAATGTAAATAAGTAGATTTAGACCAAATCTTACTTTTCCCTATACTGGCTACTTTAAGCATCAGGAAAAAGGAAATACCATCAGATTTTATCCCTTAAATTTAGTGAATTTCATTAGTGAAACAACATACCTTGTAGATGTGAAGAGTGAGACTCAGCTGCAGTTTAGGACACTTACATTTAATTGTCAGAAAAACAATTCTGTAAACGTACAGAGGCAAACTAATAAAAAAAATCTACAGAAGAAAACTGTAAAGGGACCTTTTCAATCAATCTTAGTGGAGGTAGTCAAGGTGTTGGAGAAGTTCCTTAAGAAACAAAATTTAAAGCAGAGAAGATGTGGACACCCCAAAGGAAAATGTAATGTTTTCACTATGATCTGCTATATGTATTTTGTCTCAACAAGTCATAGGCTTTACTTTTATTCCTCATCTTAGTAAAAAACGTTTATTTTCTAGTTCAGGATATCCTTTATATTTGAAAGCACTATCACTGAAATCAATATCTTAAAATATGGCTAATGGCAAAAAAGTAGCAATTTTAGACCCAACTGCAGGTTTACTTCAAATGAACATGATGTTACAATCAAACTGTAGACATTTCCACTGCTGTGACTAATTCAACAAAACATTTCTGCTTCATTGAAGCAAAGAATGCGTTTCTTTCCTGGAACATGTAGAGGCTAGTTTTCCCAAGATCCACACTGAATAGTATCCCACCCTTGTCCTGTCCCCCCCTCAGCTTCCCATGCTCCTTGCTTTACGTCATGAAGACAAGCGTAAGTAGTCTTGGAGAAGGAAAAATGAGTTTGGCTGGACATACTATGTAATTTTTTTTTTGTAACATAATCGTGCAGATAATTAAAAAAAAGGACAAGGCTATTCCTTTGGTGGTGGTTTGGCTGTAAAATGCTCTTGGCACCTAGGTGTTCATTTCCTCTCTTCCTTGATTCCCACAATTTATTCCAATTTAACTGTTTGTACAGCCAAATTCTAGACTGAATTTGCACATAACAGGGGAACGCCACTGACTGTAGACTGGTCCAGAAAGGAACAGTAATGTGGAAGTGCTAGGAACTAATTTTTTAATAGAGTTCAAAAAAGTTCAATGTCACAGGTTCTTCTGCTTCACAGAAAGCCTGTCCAGAGGCTAAAGGATTCTGGTGACTCTCATGCTGTTCTGCATTTTGAACTGAACAATACAACAGGAACCGCTTGTATGAATAGCTGACATAACCAAGCTGATAAAATAATTCTATTGCTTTAATTTTCATCTGCCATCTTCTTATGACCAGAAGAAGAGTATGGCTTCTAATGTGTGTGGTTTTTTTTTTTTTAATATGTGCTAAGACAGACTAGCTGAAAACATTCAAGCTCAAAGAAAGCAAGCATTATTATCTTCTGGTCCTTACACCAGCATTTCCCACATCTCTCCTTCAGTTCTGCCACCACTAGTGCTTTGGGTTTAAACTCATTGGATTTAAAAATAACCTTAAGAAGGGAGTTATTTTAATTCTTTTTATATCATGGATAGATTTGCAGTCTCGCTTACTGAAGAGTTTCATTAACAGTTTAAGCATAACATTGGGGCAGCACAACACTGCTCTGAGCAGACAGAAGAGTGAACTCTGCAAGCCTAAACTGGTGCAGAGAAAAAAGAATCATTGAACAATATCTACATCACCCTTTCTCTGCTGAACAGATACCAGTTTGGGACAGTCTATGCTACCTTCCATTTCAGAAATTACATCTTTGATTGGTTTTTCACTATAGTTCCCAGTTCAAATGACTCGTTTTCTGTCATTCAGTTGAGAAAAAAAAAAGTCTTCATGTAAGAAAAATTTCTTCAGTAAATAGTAATTTTAAAAACGTGCTTTCATTTCTGATCTAATGTTTAGATGCTGACCCTATATACGGGATTGGTATTTACAGTTTATTTACCTGAACTAAGCAAATTAAAATATAACTATATCATTGCATATTTAATTTTCTGACATCCTAAAAACACACATAAGTCATTGTGTCCCCTTTAAAGTTTACACAAAGGTGATAGCAATTCTCCTGGCCTCTAATACTCTCTTTACTTGTTCATTATAGAATCCTTTCAAGTTTGCCTCTAGCAATTCACAAACTCATTTTTTCATGAGTAAATATTTAAACCAGATCTGTTTTAAAATGTCTACAGAAAGAAAGAAGATAAAAGCAAGTATTTAGATTTATAGCTAACTGGGTAATAATCAACTGCTACTAGTGCTGAAAGAACTTCATCCATGTCTTAGCTTTAACATGAACCTTCAGTCCAGGTAGGGGGCTGCGAGCCTTTGTGCCCTTACGGTAATGTTCTTAAGCAAACAAAAGATTGCCACACACCTCACAGGACAATTAATTCATTGAAACAGGACATTTAAACTTTTCCTTTTCATCTGTAATATAAGAGTTAGCTGCACTAATATTTGACTTTCACAGTGGAAAGAAAGAAGGATAAGAAAGGCAGGGAATTAGAACTTAGTCTGCTGATCATTGAGAACTTGCCTACACCTAATGGTCTGTCTCCAACTTCAAGTAACGCGGTCTTAAACATCTTAACTATCAAAATATATTAATTACTCAAACTAAACAGCATTTTCAGCATTAGGTAGAAAAAGCTTATTTTCACAAACTGTTATTTATACTGCCTTGTAGAATCACGGTTTTGACTTAAGTCTTAAAACTGAGATATTTCCACCTATTTATTGTTAAGTAAAACAGGGAACAGATTTCATTTCATTTACCTACTATTGTAGGAGTAACTTCCTAGGCTGCTCTGAGAAAGGCATGTGCACTCTCCTAAACTGAGACTGCTTATGTTAGAGACCTGAAGAACCAATACACAAATTCCAGACAAAAGCTTTCTGAAAAACACAGTGACATTTGGCAATCGTACTTCATCGTAGGTTTTCCGTTATTTAAGATATTAATGGCTGGTTAGCATGTAAATAAAGAACACTTTCATTATTGCAAGCTTTTTATTATTGCTTCTATAAAAGCTGGAAATACCTGCCAATTATCACAACTTGCCACCAGAAATATGAAAACCAAGCAATTGTTAACACTGCTTCTGTTACTTCGTCAAAGGCTTTATCACTGTCATGAGATTAGGGAACAAAAAAGCCTCTAATCTGGATTTACGATTGTAGCTTGTGCCAGAGAAAATGCTCTTCTCCATGGGGTTGTCTGTTGCTCACTTGAAATTAGTAGTAGCTTCCTAATGGTTCAATGTAGGATCCAAGGTTAGACTCAGTTACAAAGTCCAAATCACTAAACTAACAATTCTGAGTGATTTCAGAAGATTTGGTAACTATTCTTACACCATATTTTAATATAAAAATTTGTGATTTTGGGAAAAATGGCAATATGCATGTGAGTCGGTAACTACAGTGAAAGTGGAAAGACAATGGAGGTAATTTCTTTTTCTTCCCTGTCTGTGATTGCACCAGAGAGCAGAATTCATGTTTCAGTATCATGCTTTCTTAGAAGAAGGGAAGAAACAAGAAAAGAGGAAAAATTGCATAAAATGAATTTATGAGTTAGAGATCCTAGTGAAATCCGAAGTGCAACAGTATTGTTCTGATCTAACTTCCTTTTTTTGTAGATTAAAAAGAGTAAAAACAAATGAAGGGGATTATACTTAATCAATTGGGGGCATTAAAATAAATGTACATATGAAGTTGCCTGTTTGCATTCAAACTCTGTCTACAAACACCTTCTGCAACTCACTGAATTTGAAGTTATTTGCTCCACTTAGTCAAGATCAGTATTTCATTCTTGGCATCAAACCCCACAGTATTTGCTATGAAGAATGTATGTTCTTTAGACACTTCTAAGATATTATGTTGTCTACACTACAAAAGTAGTTGAAAAATTCAGAATTTACTTTCTAGGCTTACGTTACAATAGGCAGGAGTTACTGCTGCAAACATTGTAACTTATTTAACTATTCTTTTTAGAGAAATGTAATTTACTAGTTTTCAGTGTTGCAATCTTTAACAAAAACTAAATTATTCTGATTCAGAGGTGTATAATAAAATTCTCTCAAGCCATAAGAGAAATGCACAGGAAGCCACATTTACAAAAGCTTTTAATATTAAGGATACCGCCTGAGAATGTGGTTTTGTAAGTTTATTCCCCAAAACGCACTAAGACTAGAATGGAAGCAAAACAAGGAAGTCAGGCTCATTTGAAAAATGGCCATTGAAGCAATATATGAAATGCTGAAGAATGCTTTTGTCATGAAATTTAATACAATATAAAACTATTTAAAAGTATTATTTTAACACACAATAGCATATACTTGGTTATATTTTAATTTAGCACAATTAAAAAAGAAAGAATGTTTCTAAGAAACAGCGTGTCCTTATTAAAGTAGCATGAAGCATTTCAGGAACTTGACAATTCATTCTTTCTGTAAATAACTTTTTCTGTTTGGAATAGGGGAAAAAGCTCCCAAATATTACTTCATTGTTACAGAAGCAAGCAAGTAAACCCAAGATTTTCCACAAGATTATGTTGAATCAATTTTATTTTTCATATTGTAAAGTCAACAGCAATAAATGCTACAAGAATAATTTACTCCTTTTATTGAATTAAAAGCCTGATGAGATGTAGACCATCAGTAGTCTTGGAAGAAGTAGTAAAAGAAGCTTCTATTGCAGAATAAAGAGGTTCTCTCCTTTTAAAGAGATTCTAATCCTCTCATTGGCCAAAAAAAAAAAATACATAAACTGATTACTCATTTCCTTCTTAATTATATAGTACCATAAAGATATTTATCTATATTGTTCTCTCTTGCTGTAACCTTAATACAAAAGTTATTTTTAAAGGTATCAACAAGTTACTCATTTTGGATGTCAGAAAAGAATTCATTCTCACTGAGGCCTACCTGATAAGTAGGCAGAGGGTCTACGAAGACTGCCTTTCTTTTGGCATTAACACAAAACAGAAATTAAAATTAATATGACATCAGAAGTGGACTCAAGACTCCCTAATCACGTGGTATGATGGGAACGTTTACCCTCAAGTGACTGGCCATATGAGGGAACTTTGCAATAATAGTGCCTGACCTGCTGAAATGTATTAACAAAACCATTTCCTAACAAGAAAACGAGCCTTTAAAAGAATACTTCATAACTGTGACTGTCATTTTTTTGCTAAGCTTTCCAGTAAAAGCAGAAAACACTCTAAAGCAAAAAAGTTAATCCCGCTCCACCAGGAGGAAAAGAGCACTTACAGTGAGGCTCATAGGGAGGGGGAGGATCGCCACAAGGAACACACTCCATGTCTTGAAAGCCTCCAAGCTTAGTCTTCCTATAAAATCTAGAAGATAAAGGAGTGAAAAATGAGTTAATCAAAACCAGTTATTTTTTCTCACAAAATTCATCAGGTGTTTCAATAAAATCCTCTAACTACAAACTTTTATTGATCTGTGTCCCAATGCAAACTATCAGGAAACAGAAGAAAATAAAAGTAAACAAAAAGCCAGTAGATATTAATTAATAGTACAGCGCTAAATCTAAAGTAAATTGAGGAAAAATTCTAAATCTGTTAGTCCAAATGCATAGTCACTATAAACTTATATTCACACAAGAATTAAACAATTCTGAAGCTTTCAGACAGAAACCAATATCCCATTTTTCCACACACATCACAACATACAAGTATGATGAACTTATATCATGCAAGCTTATTTAGATATCTAAAAAAATAAAAGTGAACTGATTAATCTACATAGCCTTCCTAAAAGAAACAAAATATTAGAAGGTAATTACCGCCACTTACAGTATATAATGGACCAGAACTCAATGCTTTGTAGTTAAAACCTCTAAGATACCCTCTAGCTCACAGAAGGAAAAAAAATCACTCATAAATTGGTTTGTTTATGTACTTACACAGAAGGACATCCACCCCTCAAGTTTTAACGTACTGTGTGTGACAAAAATCTTCAGAAAATAAGATTATTCTGATTGTTTTGTAGAACAGAAAAACAGTAAAAATGGCTTTTCAGAACTATATTTTAACAAATCAACAATCCCTCTCTGACTCTTCCTTCTCCTCCAGTAAGATCTTTACCACCAGCCAAGATCACAACACGCATGGACTGTGAATGCAAATTAACAAAGTGACTATACAAGCCCCAGTGCACATTATCCAATTCTCCACTTTATTTTCATATTTTCACTTAAATGTATACTTTACAAATTCTAGATAGCAAGCACTCCCAGGAATGAAAAAACGGATATTGCAAACAGAAGCATCAGTCAGATGGTTTAGAGAAGCAACAGCAATGGGACACCACAAGTAGGACCAGCTGAATGATAAAATAAAACTCTAAAGCAAACTAACAAGCCAACAGCTCAGTCCTAAGGAAATTAATGCAAAAACATAAAAAAAAGGCTGTTGCAGCCAAGTAGAAATTTTGTTCTAAAGACCCTCCAAAAACTGTGCTATTGAGTTTATGTTCAAAGAGCTTACTGACTACAGTGACAGGCAGAAGTCTACTTTCCTAAACTAGGAAACAAGAGTAGCACCAAATGAAAGAGCAGAACTTTAGAGTGTTATATTTGAACTTTGTATAAGAGTACATCCTCCTCTAAAGAGCTTATCTACAACAGCTCCCTAATCAAGTAGGTCTGTCTGTCTTTCAACCAGTCATTAGTACTAAGCTAGAATCAATAGCTGTTGTCTGCTCAAGATGAGCATATCAATTAAATGTTTTCTATAGTGGTAGTGGCACATTAAATAAAAGGTACTAACCTCTACTGATGTTAAATTACTAACACTGCAAATGCCATTAAAGTATGAAGACTGTATCAGCTAAAGCAAACAGTTTTCCAACTGCTCAAGAAACACATGCTTTAACAGCGTGAACAGAAACAGATTCATAGGCTGTAAGACTGAAAGGGCCACTGTGATCATTTACTCTGAATGAAGTGTGTTAATATTTGTTTTTAGCTGACATGCTCACTGCACTGTTTTGAAGCTGAACAATGGGGAATGGCATGTTGGAAACTTGTGTAAAACAGAAATAAATACGATTCCTGAGAGGTAAAACATTAGCTAAACCATTTGGTTTGGCTAACTATATTCACCATTGGCTTAGGCAGCATCTGAACTGATGGACAGGTATGATGGGTGGCGTGTTCTACAGTTCTGTTCCCCAAAACGTCCAGACCAGATGACCTGTGACTCCCTTACCCATAAGTCCCTCTCTCCTCAGGTTTCCTACTTTGCTGCCAGTAAAAGCAGGTTGTGGCAACAGCTCTCATTTTAACACATACATCTCAGAATACATTCTAGACCAGAATACTGAGAAGCATTCCTAGGTCCCCCAGTTTAGAATAACCCTTAATTCATGTTTTATTCTGGCTTCTTTTTTGTTCTTTTCTCATTTTCCAAAATTCAATTCACAAGAAGAAAACGTTCTCCCTGCTGACAGCCAAATAAGCCCTACAATACATACATATTTATTTGCAGTAAGAGCATAAATCAATCCACTATGTGGCTGCAGGTAGCATCAAAAGTGGTTGTGAGTAACATCTAACGCCTGGGGCTGCACCTACTTACACAGTGACTTAAACTAACATTAGTTACCAAAGCTTTACTAAGTGTTTTTAAATGAAAAGACCTCACTGCTGGCTTGAGAGGAATAACTGTAGCAGCTTCAACAGTGTTCAGGTATTTGATTTTTTTAAAAAAGTATATAAAAATAAATAAAATAAAATGGCTGAGATATATATAGGAAACAAGTGTACGAACTTTTAAGCATTTCTGAAATATATACGCTGAAAATACAAAAGCTGTTACAATTGCAAATCAGCTGTCATAACCTACTCCTACCAATTAAAATACCAAGCCATGGTTCAAAAAAGCATCAGAAATGCCTTTTAACAAATTCATGGCAGGTATTTATAATAGCGGAACTCGACCACAATAGTAAACAACAGCCTTTTAGAGATCTTAGTACTACAAACAGAGAAGATTAGCAATAGAGATCTGGAAAGACTGGACAACAAACTAAGCACAGGTCTTGACTTATAACAGAAGTTTCAATGAGTCTCCACACCGTTACAATTTGTTCCAAAACAATTCTTTCAGATCCATCTGTGATTTTCAGCCAGGATCATGCTCTATGAATTTACCAACATGGTGAAGGAAATTCAGGAGCATAAACCACAGCCACTAATTTGGGCCTAAAAATATAAACGTATGAGAATTATTATGCATTCACCTCAGGAGGGGAAAAAAAGCAAGCAAATAATGTGACCAGTCTTCAAGAAGGTAAATATGTATGTTTCCCAATATTTAATTCTCTATAATAATGAAGTAAATCACAAGTAACACTCATCATTTTGAAGTATTTTGCTCAGCTGCTGTACAGACAATATTCTCACAGATCAGGCAGGTAATTATCAAACCATTTTTATAGATGAGATAATTAAGACTGCAATTGTGAAATTATGTGCTCAGACCATACAGTAAATTATTGGCAAGGCCAAGATTAGAACGTAGGACCTTCATAGATACATAAAGGATACGTTCATCTGGAAAACACGAACAAGCAAATGTTAATGCAAATTAGTTTTGAATTTGTTCGAGTCTCTTTCAGAAATGGACTTACCCTGGTAAACAGTCTCCACATAGTGCGTTGCTGGTGGCAGAACAGTTGGCTTTCTGAAACCGGTTAACTAATGCACAATCCAGACAAGGCTTGCACTTCTGAAAGCCCCAATCTTCCTTGAATCTGTTTGGCCTGCATGTCATGCACTGTGCATCCTCCCCGTATCCAAAGCCGCATTCCTGTAGGGATTAACAAGCAATACCAAGCTATTCAGTCACAGAAAGCGTGAACAAGAGGAGAATGCTAGGATAAAATGAAGACCTAGTGTAATTATTACTGAGAGTAGGTCTTTCTAGAGACAAAAGCCATCCTTTCAGCAAGTTCAAATGTGTCTTCCACTGCTAATAATCTCCCTTACTTCTATAAGTAATACTTAGTCATCCACTTTATTCATGAAACCACTGTGTATTTGAATGATAAAGGGCTTCAAGGACTCCCACAGTTTCATTATTACTAGCTTATGGTAGAATTATTGAGCTGTCTGTTTTTTAATTAGGTCAGTCATGTGAAAGTGCAGAAACTGGGACAAGTGAAGTATAAAGGCACTTACTCAGTTACAAAAACAGCAAAGAAGCACTTTGATATTAAGTTCATAGTTAAGGTGAATAAAGTTAATTGCCGAAGAGAGTGCACTGATCTTCAAAGTCTTAGAATTTCTGTTACCAAATAAAACAGAGCTGGTTAATGACCAACAGCTAGGCATGAAACGTTGCTTAGCCACTAAGAATTTCAGAAAATCAATCTGCTCCAGTTCTAACAGTTCTTAAGCGGCTGGAAAAATCTAATAGCACGATATTTTGCTATACAAGGAATATCATTATGGTTGGTTATTTATCCCAAATGCAGCTGTTTAAAGAAATTATTTCCATTCATTTGCAAAAGAACACCTAATACAACTGACAGGCTGCAAAGAGAAATACTTCAGCCAACAATATGTAATAATTTGGGACTGAATTCTACAAACTGATTATCAAGAACTACCTATTTCATTTTTATGTCACTACTTCTCAGAGTAATTAAGTTACTGAGAGTTGCTATTCCCTTTTCTCATCTGAATATTCTATTGATTTTTTGGAGTACATTGGAGCTTGATTTGATGCATTAGTGACGCACCGCAAAACAGCAAGAGGTATACAACGAATTGCTGGGAAGGACTCATTGGGAAGGAAGTCGGTAGGTGGGAAAGGCAAATGCGGGGATCCCTTTCTCCAGTATGTGACCTCAATGGAAGAATAGGGCATCTTCCCAGTTAGAAAACTGCAGGAAATCTTTAACTGGGGCAACTTAAGAGGTTTCCACCAGTTCCAGACATGCATGTTTGATTCATATAAATAACTTTGAAAAAAGTCAGCCATCTGAGCACATCTGCTGCAGTAAAAAACAAAGCAAACCAAACTTTGAACCTTAGAAATGCACTCGGGATTCTCCAAGGTTTGAGAAAGCACCTGTGGAACATGCTCTGTGTTGCATTTGGCCAATATGTATTGTTGAATTTTACTGGAAGTTCTAAGAATTTTCTATTTTCCTTTATGTCAAGAATATCTTTACTGTCCTCTGGAGAAGAGTAAGCACTCAAGTACAAAGAAAATGAACAATTCTGAGAAAGCAACTACAAGTAGACACTAAAAGCAGTCATCTTCCTCTGTCTCTAGACCCAGGAATCTAAAAAATAAGTTTTAATTTTTGTTTTGTTTTTTTTAGCTGAAACTTTGTTTCTTACTATTGACTGTTATGCAGATTAAGGTGCAGACAGACCAATCATTGCAGTTAGCAACAACAACAAAGTGCATACTGCAGTTTCATACACTGTACAGCACACTGCAAGATATTCACCTTACAGTTGGTAGGCAAGAGGAGATTAAAAATATTTCAGTTTTAAAAAAAAATTTGCTTTGGGCATAGACCATTTTCTACCATTTTATTTCAAACATACCCATTTCTGCTGAGAATCGATGCCAAAGCAATGGAGGTTCTAGAAGTTCTATTTTATATCACCTAAAAATAACTTACTGTGTTTAGGTTTACACTCAATTTCATTTATGCAATTGTAAGACTGTATACAAAGCTACATGATTACCACCAGGGACTGGAACAGAATAACTTCTGTTAGGAGATTTTGCTCTTCCTAAGTCTAAATAAACTTTTTCACTGAATCACACTATTCCATAACACATTCTTTCTAAATACCTCCTCTTTCTGTTTAGATCATCCAAATAGTCGTGTTATAGGATGTATTATATAGCTCAGTCAAACCATGTATATTTGTATCTTTTGATAAATCACTTGGAATCAGTCCCTCCCAAGATCTAGTTCAATTTCAAATATAAGGCTCAAATTACCTTAATTATAAGTTTTCCTTTCCAGACTACCTTTGAAGTTTCTTATTAAAAACAAGCAAACACCAGGAAATAAAGTTAGAATCAAATGCCTTCAACTCACTGGCTGAAACTACCAAAGCCTGAGTAAATTGTTTCTGGCTCTATCAGATCTGCTTTGCTATAGTTGGATGTATGGATACATCTTAGTGGTCCTCTGTAACATGGAATGGTATACTTTAAAGCTATAAAAATGGTGGATGCAATATAAAGAAATCTTCTGCCCAAGGGGTTTACAGTCTCCAGTCTTTTCAAAGATGGTTTCTAAGTCCTTGCCAGGAATTCTGCAGATATAATACATAACAACTACAACTTTATGTATGTGCTTTTTATGTTCACATAATATTTGAGGTCGTTAACTGGCTTGCAGGTGCAAATAAATATTTAAGCTTGTAAACAAGGCAGAACTTCAAACAGATCTGTACTCATAATTAACCACATTCCCAAAACTGAAGGACGATTTAGACAATGGGTTCAAATCCTTTGAAATCTTGGACTTTATAATTTAGCAGTCCAGCAGAGATACAAATAACTGTTTATCTTTTGTCAGTACATGTGCAAAACTGATGTGCACCAGTTTTCTTAGTGCTCTATTTACAAAGCTATCAAGTTATATGGCTGATGAGATCTGAATAGCTCCCAACTCCCTTCATCCCTTCTATCCTCCCACTCATATTTTTAAGAGGGCTCATCTCCCATGGCAGTTCACCTCAGGACTGCAGAAAAGAGAAACAAAACCTGTAAACTCAATTAGCTAGATTAAAAATAAAAATTATTTTTGTTCCAGAAAAAAAAAGAGCAGGTAAATATGCACTATATTTATTTCTCCTATTGTGAAGTGAATTGCAAAGAATACTTAGCCCACTATTCGCTTTCCACTTCCCCTTTTCAATGCTACCATCAATGATACCAGGTAACATTAATGAAAAATTTCTCTCTTGAATGATACACAGTACAAGTGTAAAATACAGTACAAATACTAATTTAGAAAACTGTGTTAAAATTAATTTTAAAAAAATCTTCAAAATTCAAATGCACTTCTGTTTTCTCAATATTTATACAGCTTTCACTATCACAGTATCATGACATCTCATTACTTTTAATGAATGTATCCCCAGAACAACTTTGTTCAGAAGTGGGTTTCACTAAGGTATCAAGTGAGACGACTAATCAAGGCCACCTAGCAATCTGTAGCAAACCAGTTAACTAAGCTTGTAACTTAGTTTCAAGCTAAAAGTATTGAAAGCATACAATAACACAAACACCTCTTAAAATATTACCTTGGCAGTGTTAACATTTTCTTTTGGTATATACTACCCAAACACTGACTCAGACGGAATGACCAAAAGTATAGCAGACTATAAAGAGTAATGGAGTTAAGTGGTATGCTTTCTCCCCCAACAGCTGAATGCAACACAAAGTAAATGAACAGTAAATTAGATTTTGAACATTATTTCAATTAAAATAACCTCAAATTTCATTTAAAAAATGCTTTCAGGCATTGAGATCATAATCTCCAAGTACATTTTAGAATTTGTTTCTAGTTTCACTGATTACCCACAACCTACGTAAGTCCCTAGAGAGCAGAGCACAGAGAAGTTCTACTTTAGGCCATGATGATTACAAGAATATTTGAGGATTCTCAAGAAAAAGCCTTCCAGTCATTTAAGACACTTAATTGAAGTCGGGTTATGTAACAGGTTGCAGCACTACACTGGTGCTGCGAAATGAAGTTTTTAGTAATACCTTTGAGTATATGGCCTTGTTAAATAGCACACAGTTTTAGCTTCCAAAAGTACCTTAGGCTGTGGACCAGCCTCATCTAGAATCCAATAATCAGCTGTATCTATCAGCAGAAGTCTCTGAGCAGGACAGGCAGCAACAGCGTGCTGCAAACATGTCAGATTTAGCTGCTGTGGCAAAGTGCAAAGCTAGTGTCAGAAAAGTTTAATGATCTGACATGTCTACATGCAGTTGCTTCCGCTTCCAGGAGACTGACCCAGAAATATGTGTTAGCCTCTCCTGAGCTGAGATATGGCAGGCTTGCTCACAAGCAGCTCTCTAGCTTTGAAAAGTTACAGACTGACAGCCAAACATGGTAGCAGCTGCTCTCAGTAACTTCACTGTGGCAACACCTCAGACCTCACACACCACCTTTGATGTTCAGTATGAGGACTGTTCCATTCAGGAGTAGCTTCAAACAGTACCTTCCTGTTTAACTCACAATTCCTTTTCTGCACCAACATGCAGGTCTCCTTTTCCTTTGTCATATACCTGGTTGTCCTAGTTTGAGCTAGGACAAGCAGAGGTGGCCCCATGCTGGCACCACGGGCATCGGTCCCCAGTGTACAGATTCAGGGGCAGTGAGTTATCCAGCAGGGTCTGATTTGCATCGCCAATGTCCCCAACACCAGCCTGCCTGTCAATATCCCACAGGCTTCACCAATGTAAATCAAAGGTACAACTGTGACATCGCAGGAGGAAGAGTCAGAAATAGAGGTAATTGTCAACACTGGTGTGTGGAAGAGAAGGCAGGCAGTTGGGATCCTGACCAGCACTCTAACCACTGAGCTACGGAGCCGCCATCTCGGCCCGCCCCACTCTGAGGAGGAGCAGTGATGCTAGTTGTACTAGCAAGGAAGTCAAACTGCCTCTGTCCCACAGCAGCCTCTTGGTGACAGTATTTATCACCACGTATTTGGCAATGCTGGCTTAAGGCACACTCTCCCTTTCATGTCTGTTTTTTCTTCCTTGTCATACATTGTCCTCAGCTGTACTGATACAGCTGATTATGAGGCTGAGCTGTAAATCTGACCACGGGACTGATCCAGGTTGAATGTGACCAGTTCAATGAGCGTGATTGCCCTAAAAATCTACTGCATCAGCATAACTGAGCAGACAGGGCACCATGGAAAGAACTTATTATTGCCAAAGCTCTCATTTGCACGTTTCCGAACTACGTCAGATATCATGTGTTGACAAAAAAAAAAATCTAGAATTGCAGTTAAAGTTCTGAGTTCCAATGTAAGCTTGATGAGGCTGAGATATGGATTGATTTTTCATACATAAATAAAAAAATAATACATGAAAGCTACAGAGAGTTCTAGAACTATTTTTTTTTTTTTACAAAAAAGTAAATTATGATTAAGAGACTGGAAGGACTCTGATTTCTGTACTGATCATTTTCAGGAAACGGCTGAAACTCAAACTATCCCAGTTTATTTTTTCTGCATCAACTGTGACATATAAATTTGAATAATACATAAGGTTTGATCTATACAGAAATGCTTTACTGGTAAGATAGGTCAAGAACAGTTCTTACTATCAAGTCATACCAATGACTCTTCAGGCACTGGCAACTTGAAGACACTTAAAGAATAAAAGATTTTAAGCCACTTGCTTAAATACATGATGCTTTGTTTCCTACTAAATGAATGAGAAATGAAATAATACTAAGCCACATGAAGCAAATACTTCCTTCTGAATCAATACAATCATTCCAGTCTCCCACCCAGCACTTTTTAAGCACTGCTTAAAAAACCCCCAAACAAAAACCATCTCCAAACAAAAAACCCACCTACCCAAAAGCAAGCTATTTCAGTGGTTCAGAGGCTTCACAAACATTACTAAGGACACATGTTTATGAGAAAAGGCTATATAGATTTTTTTAAAAAAAACAAACAGAAGCAAACAAACAGAAGTAGCTTTCATTCCCTTTCCCATCAATGCTAAATTGTTGATACAATAACAAAGCTGGCTTTCTTATGATGGCAGTATGTTAAAAATACTTTATGTTGATTGTATTTTTTATAAGTGATCAATGGATTTTAGTTCCAAGCTAATGCAAGATATGCAGCACGGCTGTTAGAACACTTGATAGGGAATCAGAAAGGAAAAGTTGAGGGTGTACTATTTTTTCTTATTTTAAGGAAGAATTACTTTAAAAACATTACTGAAAAAGATAGCCCTACTAAATTGCAACAAGAAAGGTTGAAAAGAATAGTCTAGATTCAGAACTAGTTACATGAAATAAGGCTGGGGCTTTTTGTTGGGGTTTTTTTGCGCTATAAAATGGTGTCTGAAGTTGCTTAACTATGCAGACAGGAAGGTCAATCTAATAGATTGAGCACTAGTTTGCAAACAAAATTAAGCATTCATCATAGAATCATTCAGGTCAGAAGGAACTTTGAAAGAACAGCTGATCCAACCTTTCACGGGACAGAGAAGTGAGCTGAAATGTTCTAGCACCCTGTCTAATTGCATCCTAAAAACTCCAGTGATGGGGGCTCTACCACATTCCTGAGGAGGTTGTTCCAGTGAATGATTGTTCTCACTGTAAAACATTTATTTCTTAGATAGAGGTAAAGCCTCTCTCCTGGGACAACTTGTACTTGCTGTCCCTTGTCTTGTCCATGTGGCACCTTGTGAAGAGAGAGCCTCCATCCTCTTGTTCTACTCTCCAGCCTCTGTCTACTCTGTTCCACCAAAAACTTTCTGTATTACCATTGGCAAGTGGGCAACAGGATTTCCCTAACTTAGAAAGGTATTATGAAATGCTCACATAGTATAGTAACAAAGGTCATACAAATAAATCAAATTAATAGTTGTAAAAATAAGTCTATATACACACTCACTCTGTACAGGTGGTATTTTGCTCTGCACATTTATCCATACTGTTCATGCAAGTCTGGTATAGCTGAGTGAGTGTATCTGGTAACATGGGAACAGACTGGACTGTCACACAGGATCTGATTTGGTTAGGCTTTAACCACACATTAAGTCATCTGTGCAGCCTGTGTTAGATTCTTAAGTCTGATCTTCAGGTGTCACTGTGTCTTCTCTTACGTGTAAGGGCAACTAATGACTGTTGACTTAACCAGATTTTATCCACAATAAAAATCCCATTGAAGTTTTTAAAAAAACCAAGATATCACAATTAGGTAACAACATATTAGTTTTGATTTCCGTAACATCATGTACTCAGTTTAACAAAGGCAAAAGGAAGAAAGTGCATGCACAAGAGTCCTTGTGCTCCAAACTGGTTGCTGATCAGTTCAGTGGCAATGTATTTAAGTCATAGTACCCATCAGTACCACAGTATTCATCTCAATTTTTATCTTGAGAACTTCAGTTTTCCTTTCATAGTGTTTAGCCTACTAACTTTACTTGGCTTTTGAAAGGAACACAGTTCCTATTTTTGCAGTCAGCAATAACAAGAAAGAAATGTAGCTTGTAACTAAGATGAAGTAGTTTTTTGTAAATAAGAGTAAAGTGAGGGCTCTACAGTCCTTGACATTGGACCTGTCTGCTTCAGCTTACTCAGCAGTAGAAGTTCTACCTGAACTGAGTTTTGAGGGAAGGAATTAGGGACATATGTTTGCATCGTCTGTTCACACGGTCCACTGCTGCACAACCCAATAGCTGGCCTTTTGTATTCAACAATATAGGCTGTGGGTTTTTTGTTACTAACAAAAAAGAAACCTGTCAGTCAATTGCTTGAAACACTTTGGGAGGGAATCCAACCAAAAAACCCACTGATAACATTGTATTTTACTATACACCTAGACATACATTTATGCTCACACATCCAGCAGTATACCTACTTTTATCCACTAACTATTTGATAGGAAAACAGACATATTATTTGTTATTAAGAAACTGTTATTAAACTACAGCATAATTACATCATTGCTTTCTCACATGTAAAAAACCCAAGCAAACAAAACTCCCCCTGTGCTGCAAATTACTTCAAGTATATCATTAAATCCCTTTTCCCTTTGCATTCTGACCTTTGACTTCACATACTTTGTTGCTTCGTGCTGTAGTTTAGCAAGACTACTCTCAACTGCATTTCACTAACAGTCACAGCATCACAAGCTCCACTACAATTCACAGAAAATTGTACCTCTATTTATAAAGCAAATTATGCTTCCACTCACATTTAGGTTTGAGCAAAATCTGTTTAGTTATTTCAGTTCTAGTGCAGTAGCAAAAAATAGTATTTGAAAGCCTATTCATGTCTCGGAGAAGTAATTGCTACACATTGAAATTAATTAAGCATTCACGTTTTCAGATAAACTAGTCCTAAGAATCAGGGCTATCAGATCGTAAGCCAAAATAGTTGAAGTAAAAATATAACTTGAATAGTGTACTATTGCAAACTATAACCTTCCTCTTTTAGTTTAGCATTTCTCTATTAAATTGTAAGAAAAGCATAATTACTGAGGGCATTAGTTTTTATGCTATTGTTTTTTATTTGTCAGCTAGATAAGCATGCTACATCAATGCGTATAATACTGCTTCAGTAGGACCACTGTTATGAAGTGCCACATTTGCAAGTGCCTTTATAAATTAAAACACCCCCTCAAAACTTTCCAGACCTCAAATTCAAGGCCAATCTGAAAAAAATAAAACACCCAAACAAAAACACATCCATATACCGTTAGTCATCTTCAAATCTCTACTTCAACAGCATTGTCTGTATGATGAAACCTTAACTCATACGGCCTAACATAGCAAGCAATCCTCACTAAAGTGTGAAACTAAGTATATCTGTTAGTGCATTGAACACTAGCTACAGGGGGTGGAGAGGTAGGGAAAATGTGTCACTCAATTTCAGTAAATCTCTTCAAACCACCCACAAACCACAATACTTAACTTGTACTTTTTTTCAGATCTGAAAACAGCAAGAAATACAAAGCCACAAACTGAAAGCTTCTTTTTCCCTGTTGTTTAAACACACATACTCACCAGACTTAGTAATGCTTTATGTTAAAAAAATTATCAAAACCAACATTTCAAATTCCCCCTTGGATCTACATAACACACTTGTCTACAAAAGATACCTTGAAAATTAAATTCACTCCTCCTAAATAATACCTTTATCATCACTTCTATACTATCAGTAAGAGTACAAAACAGTTTCCCCTTCTATGTGCAAAGGCACTAGGCAGGGCAGCTACTTCTCTCTTGCTTTATGGCCCCACCTATCAGGTATCGATCAGACTGCACAGTTACATCTGGGCCAAACTTTTACACTCTTAACAATAGGGAAGATGTAGGTATAGTAGCCAGACAATGAAGAATCTTATACTTATGTATGAGACTGCTCACCCTTCATGATACCAGCTTGCACCCTTTTTTTGCCTACCTTCACAACTCTACATGACACACCTGCTCCCCAAAACCACACAGTTACCCCATGACTCAACTCATTCTGTTACCTCTCAGCTCCAGTGCTCAAGTTAGTGAATCCATCATACTCCTCTCTCCCTCTCATTTCAGCTGTATCTTCCTTTATTGTTCTCTATCCTTGCTCATACACAGCAACTACTTTCTCTGTGCTGAAGGCAACTAAGATCTCCCTCAAGACTTGAATTCAGAGTTGGAATTTTGCTGGAAATTTCACCAAGTTAACTTCCCAGTTCTACTGAATCCCAGTCTGTAACCTCAGTCACCATTCATCTCTATCGATTCATTTCTGCAATCCTAAAAAACCTGCTCATAGCAAAACTTTTATAGAGATACTCTTTTGGAAGAGATGCAGTTGTCCTAAAAGAAAAAACATTTACATAAGACTCATGACAATAATCTTTCCTTCTCTGTGATATTAACAAGGACTTCTTATGTGTTTTCGACATAGTACCATGTATTTTTCTTGCCTCAACCTTCTCAATATTCACTAACTTGAGCGTACAGTGAGGTGGGTCAAGAACTGGCTGAATGGCAGAGCGCAGAGGGTTGTGATCGGTGGTGCAGAGTCTGGTTGGACGCCTGTGACCAGCGGTGTTCCCCAGCGGTCAGTGCTGGGTCCAGTCCTGTTCAATGTATTCATCAACGACTTGGATGAAGGG
>VZSC01016796.1:0-24154 GCA_013398225.1 Steatornis caripensis | reverse complement strand
CCCGCCGCCCGCCGCCCGCCGCCCGCCGCCCGCCGCCCGCCGCCCGCGCGGCTCCTGCCGCTCTCGGGGGTGAGGGAGCCCCCTGCTGGTCGGACGGCGCACCGTGGGCAGCGCCGGCCGGTAGCGAGCACCGAGCGTCCCGGCGATGGAGATTGACGTTTCCACAAAGCTCCGAGAGCCTCGTCAGGGGTGCTATACAACGTAATTTTGTTACTAGATGGACGTGGCTTAAGTGCTGTTCTGGATCATCTATCCGGGCAGGCCTCTGGGGGATGTTCTGGTAATTGAGATGGAGGAGAGGTGTTGCAGATACACCTTCAGGAGCACACTGCCGGAGAAATATGTCAACAAACCATAAATTTCTCTCTTTCTCTAATTTCCACTTCCATGTACTATAAATAAAAGAGAATTATCCAGGCTGCTTGCTTCTATTTTAACATTAACTTGTGCTCTTCTGACATACAGCCTCCCCCTAGTCACTGGAAGATTTTTTGGTGACAGTCCATTTGTTGCTTTTGTGGTAAAAGTGGAAATGCTTATGTTGAAATAAAATTTACGGGTGAGCTGTACAGAACTGAAATGGCCCCTTTCTATTCATTTCAAAGGTGCTTTTCTTCGAGGGCAATTCACAGAAAGCAGCTTTTAGTTCTCTGGATTTTAAGCAAAAGCAAGTCCTGAAGGTCTGTTAGAGGTCTTTGATCTTTCTTTTGTACTTATGAAAAAGAGAAGTAAGGTTAATTATTACCAATTTAACCTTCTAAAGCTTAAGCACTGCATTTTGCATTTATGATACTACTTTTCACTGTGGAGCCTGGAAGCCTGAACAATCGCTATTTTCTATTCTACGGCTTCCTCAAAATTTGATCAGAAGTGTGAAATAATAACCACAGTAGTCTGTATAATTCAGCATTTTCAAAGGTTTATAATAGTCTTTCCTCCTTACATAACATGAGGATGGTATGTATATATTGTGGTTTGTATAAGGCACAGAACAGACTAGTACCAGAGCCAGAAATAGAACCCATGTAACATGACGCTTCACTTACACCTTCTGATCATCAGCTCATGCTTCCTCTTGTAGTCACTAATCCAGCAAAGCATTCAAGCACAAGTGGTCTGATTAAAATCCATTAGACTACTCACTAGATGTTTGATTCTAATCACTGAAATTACTGGGGTAGGATCTGACCTGAAATTACTGATCCCGGGTATCCAGCTTGTACTCACATCTAAAAAACTCTTCTAGAAGAAGTACTTATGTTTCCCGTGTGAAACCAGAGAGAGAGCTGTCTCTGAAGTCCTGCAGAGGGAGATGCTGTCTTCCTAATTCATTGCTTAAGCTTTTCTAAACTTAGAAAGAATCTTCCTTGAGGAATGTGCGGTGGGTTTACCGTTCTCTTTTTGCTATGTGAGAACCTCAAGCTCTTATGGAGGTCACTTCATTTTTCTCCCAAAGGTTAGGCGAGAATTAGACAAGGCTCTTAGGCAGGTTAAATCCCATTTTAGGAGTTTTTAGGGAAACAGAACAAAGCCCAGGGCTGCTATTCATGCCCAAATTGCTTCCTTGGGTCAAAGCCATAAAAGCTAGTCAGCTGATAGAAATGAGAACTTTCTGGAGATGTTTCTTAAATATAACTAGATCTTAAGAAAAAGTTTTTGTGGAAGAAACAATCAAGCCTATCAAACAATTGACAGTGGCTATGCAACCTCCTTCCCCATGCTTAACCAGTCTCTTCTACTGTTCATGCTGTGCCTAATATTTTTGTATCATACGCATCAAGTGATTAACCATGTTGCTTTATAAACATGCTGTCTGCACCACTTCTTTGAACCCCCTCAGTTGCCTTTCCTCTACTTCAGTCCACAGGAGCTCCAACAGACGTTCAGAGAAGGAGTCAGGAATCATCACAGGAAATGCAGCGCCATCATTACGGCAAAATAATAATCGTTTGTGCTAAACACAGCCTTTCTAAGTACGGCATAGATACTGGGTAACCTATTAAAAATGCCACAAGAGCAGCATCAGTGCAGCTGCAAGTTTTCTTCATGCACATCTACTGGGACAGCTGTCCCCTGATGATCCGTGATGGGCTGCTGATTTATAGAGGTGGGAGGCTTTTCACAGCCTTTTGTGGTGGGTCAGCAATGGCTCTGAAGCAGTAATTGTCAGTCTAGGCCCCAGTTGTAGTCAGAATTGCTGATCATCACCCTCCTGAAGTGTTAGGGGGATAATTGTTGCACGAGACTGGTCAGTCCTGTGGTCAGGAAAGACGCTTTAGAACACCCAAATCCGTCCTCCTGTCCATCCTCCTGCATGATCTGCATTGCCATCCCGATAAAAGCAAAGACCCTGTTTCTGCCTTATCACATGGTGGTGTTAGTCCAGGTGTTGCCGATACCTACTCCCACTATCTGCTACAGTGCTTACAATCTCCTTGATAGTCATAAGCTTCATAAGAACTTCAAGTACAGCACCTTTAGGCAGAAAAATTAAGACCCTTTGGCATTTCCTGAAAGACTGGCTCACTGTTATCACAGAGTGTGTCAACAGAGTTACCATAATCTGCAACACCCTGCACAGTCATCACAGAGGAACTTGTTCTAGTTAACGCTAGCTTTGAGTGTAGTCCCAGCAGTTTTTGGCTTTCAGGGAAAAAGACCTGTCTGCCATTTATGTGTGCTGCAATGGCAGGTCTTCGACCTCATGACTTTTGAGGAGAAAACAGCTTTGGTTTGCCTCTCTTTGGTCCTGAATTTTTATTGCTGTTTGTCTGTGTTTTTTAAACTGTGGCTCTTCATGGGACCCAGCTTTGACTGGTTCCCTTACAGGTTCCCTAAGATCTAAGCAAAACGGAGATTTTTGGTTCTTGGCTCACCACATGAATCACTCTAAGGGAAGCCTCAAGGGCATTCCCGCATCTAGATAACGCGGAAGTTTGGGAATTTGGCTTTGAGGTTATCCTCAAGGATAATGTAGATGCACCCTGTAGGAAATAATAGTTAATTCACCTGTGATTGGGAGTCAGAAGTTGTGGTTTTATTCCTGGTTCTATCACATGGGTACAATTGGAGGCAAGTTACTTTTTCTCACTGGGTTAGATCTTCGGTTGTGTAAGTTACAGCTGAAATCAAAGGAGCAATGGCAGTTTATGCATATGGCCATCCAGTGGCCCCCGGTATGTTTTCCTATCTCTTTAAAAATCATGTAAAGATAATTATTTGTAATACTGTACTTGAGATAATGCAAAACAATTCAGTATAAATTCCAAACCAAAATAACCTGGTTCTGAAACTTCAAAAGTTTCTGTATTTAAAGTGTTTTTGGAGAATAATAAGAATAACAAACATCCCTAGGGCACTAGCGCGCGTCTCGCTTTACTGTGCACTGAAGTTTCACAGCCCTTAGCTGTCCTCACACACATCAGCGAACTGAATCAACAGTGTAAGAGTTGTGTCTTTGTGATTGTTCCTTATTGTTTCATTAAATGAAAATACAAAGTTTCTTCCCTCTTTTACATCGAGTTTTTCACTTGTGTTGAAATTGCCCACTATGATTTTCTACATGTTACGGTGGCTGAAGCTCTGCACCAGCGTGCAAACTTTAATAATGTGGCATTCTTTCCAGAGGCGCTGGTGGAGTTGTGTCAATGAACTGACTTCCCCCAAGGCTGTTGGAGCTTAATCAGCGATATTGTTCACGTAGCTAGAACAGGAGATTCGACAGACCTGTGATTTTGTAATTTGTATTTCAGAAGCCAACAGATGTTTTTGAGACACTATAATTTCAGCCTACTTTAAAAAAAAATTTGTACATAGTAGCATGCCCTTCTCTTCAGAATGCTTTATTATCCAACCTTTATTCTTACAGCGTGCTAAGGTCTCGACGAGGTTATGCTGTGTTTTGCTAGCTGTTGCAAAAAACAGTATTAAAAAACCCAACACCCCAAATCCAAGTCTAACTGTTCTATAGAAGAGGCAAAGAAGGCAGGCTAAGTGGAAAGGAAGGGAATGGAGAACCACATCTGATATGTGCAATTAGCTGATCAGGAGCAGAGATCATAGCTGGCCACCTGCCTAGTCGTTATCAAAACACATGTTTAGAAGTATTCCCTTAAGGCAACTCCAACAAAAGAGTTTCTAAAAGATCATCAAGTTAGCTTCAACTAAAAAGTATGTTCTTATTTTAGACAAAATGTTTATAAATGCTTAGGTCTGATCACAGACTGCAATCATATGACCATGCTTCTATCTTCAAATATTTGCTCAGTTTTGCCCTATGTTTTGACTTTGTAGTTCAGAATTTTCTCCATTTACATAAAACACCTTCAATCTATCTCATAGATCTTATACCGCTTGTCTCTTCCTCTTCTCTCTGTCAATCTTAACTGGAATCGGCCCTCTTTCCCAATCTGCTTTTTCCTCACATGTAATCAAGAACAAAGAACAAATTTACTTACTTTTTTAAAACGAGAGTTTCTTTTTAAATTGTTTTCTAAAATACTATTTTATGCCAGAGCTTTGATTCAGTGGCCTGTTTAGTTAAGGCATGAACTTATAGAAATGTTGTAGTCAAGATCCTCAGCTAATACTTGTAGTTTCTGTGAGTTGTATCAGTACAGACCTGTTAACGATACAATTCTACTTTCCCTAATTTGTTATTACTTTGGCACTTGAGCTCACTACTTGAGTAGTTCATGTAAAATCCCATACCGCCTGTATCAAATTCTATACTCCAAAGTACACATACTGCAAACATAAATCCAAGTTTCTGTGCGGAGCAGTTTCTGTTCCTTATGGAATGACTGCAAACTGTGCGTACTTATTCCCTCTGTAGTTAAGATCCTAAGAGCCTGAACTTAGTCACTCAAAAGTTGATAATTGTCTTGAAAAGTGCAAAAGAGGTAGAGAGTTGAGGTTTCTGTAATCCCAGCCCTTTATCAAAGTGCTTGTATGTCCATATCTTTAAGCAGGAGACAGTCAATAGGACGGTATGTGTATATGCATAATTCTGAACTGGGGCCTAGCCCACGTGTTATTTTTGGTGATTCAGGCATAAAGAGAAGAGTCTTTCCTCAGACGATGGCGTACTAACTGACTCATAGAGCAGCATTAGTGTAATTTTTGGATGAGTTTCACCTCCTCAAGAAAGGTAGGTTTATTCGAAGAAAAGAAAGACAAGAAGATGTATAGATTGTCACCACTCTTAAATAGGCAGCTTTGATAAATAGCACTATCATTAAGAAGACATCTGAACAGAATCAACGTCTCAGAAGAAATAGTAACTACATCTAATCCCTAAGCAATTGTCTGCAGCCCCAGTTGCAATACATCATTTTTTCACATATTCTACTTTGAAAGTGTTGACAGATTTGATTATTTTCCTTTTTGTTTTTCCGGGTTATAGACGATAAACTATACTCTCCCTGTATGACGTGATAGCAGCTGCATCCTACCACCTGTGAGAAATCTTCCATACTAGCCACAGCCGTAAAAATGCCAAAAGAATAAGGAAAAAGATAAACAAAAGAGCATAAGTTATAAAAAGGATCAGGCTCAGCCGATACTTGCTGCCAGCTTTTTTAAATCAGATGTTCTTCTTCTGACATTCATCTGGTTTTAGTCTGGAGTTCTGTATCTAGTTCAACACACATTTCATAGCTCATGATTTGTAAGGCTTTCATATATTTTCCCTAGATGCATTGTTGCACTTTTCCTCACCTTAAAACTCTCTATGCTCTTCTAAAAACCAAAGAACTATGAAAAAACAGTTTAAACAACCTAAAACCAAGAGAATGAAGATGACTCAGGAAAAGCAATCACGGATTCTAATAATATCTTCAAAGTAATAATGCAAGTGATGAGAGGACAGCTTTAAGATTTGATTGGAAGGGCTTAAGAAGGTGTAACAGAATTTTTTGATCAGGAAAATACCGTGACAGCAGTTTATCTTAACAAAACAAAATCATAGTCAAGATTGATGACTATCACCTAATGAGCATTAATTCCTTACTGAGATTCCACAGAAAAATCCTTACTTAGAAACCTGTTTATTCTGTGGAACATGACCATGAATGATGAAGTGTTTTATTTCTTGATTTATTTTTTTGTCTGATGTGCTTGCTCTCTCTCAAAATGTTGACCTATAGAAATGTGGCTCCATTATTTATATGATATATTCCAGCTGCTGACCTATTCTATGTACTTTGGTGTTAAACACATACTTTTATCAGGGAATGAACTGAACTTTATAGAATGGCCAAAACCATCAGAAATGTGATAATGCCTCTATTGTTCTGCAACTTAACATCCTGCTGTATGAAGGAATTCCTCCTTCTGTTTATTCTGGACCTGATAACTTCTTGTTTCATTTGATACCCACAAGTTCTTGTAATAAAATAAACAGGGAATATTTGTTCCATACCAGCATTTGGGATTTTGTTTTAAGTTTTTAATAACCTTTGCTTTTGCACCCTAGAAAATACTGTTATGAAACTACTGTCTCATTTGGCACTTAGTATTAATACCTAGCAGTTGAAGGGCTCCATGATCCATGAGACATTGGATCCCTGGTGTGTTCCACAAGAACACAGCAAATGCCTGGACTAAGCCTTACGCCCAGTTGGGCTCTTACCCAGTTGCGTGTTCATGCAGCAATGTTCATCTGAAAGAAAATAATCTGGAAGCAACAGACGCAGGTAGGTGCAAAAAATAAAGATATCAAGAGGATCAGATTCAGATGGATTGGAGTCCTGTGTGGGAAGTGCCAGTAGGTCAGAGATAGCAGCCTGCTGCAAAGAGAAATTCAGTTATTTGGGAGGCTAGAGAGTAAGCAGGAGGTGTGTGGAGATGCGGTCTTTACAGGAGGCTGCAGAATGGTAATGGATCTATAGGGTAATGATGGATTATATACTGAGATCACCATATTTCAGCAGCAAGTGTTTTCAGAAATTTTAGGTGCCGCTGCTGTGACAGTGTAACAGTTTGCAGCAATCACAATACAGATCTGGTGTTCAGCTCCTCCTGACTCTGCAGTATCTGGCACTACACTGCCCCAGCCTTTCTCCTGCAACCCTGAAGAGATGTTACTTGCGCAGCCTCCCTTCTCCAGCGGAAGACAGAGCAGGGGCTAGAAGCTCTCTGTGTTCTCACATTCTTTTCCCTGTCCTTTGAAACACCTGCTGCTTCTTAGAGCAGACTGGAGTATTCAGTAGGGAACCTATATGTCCTAGAAGGACAATGAAAACATGTGCTGTGGGACAGGAGAGCCAAAGGAGGTGAACACGGAGGAGATCTCAGTGCTCTGAGAACCAGCCTGCTTTGCAGCATCCACTGGCAGAAGCGGGTTTGAAGGAGAGGTCCTGGTTCCTTCTTGAGACAGAAATGACTGCTCTGGAACGGCACTGACCATTTGTGCAAAAGATTTAGTAGGACTGAAACACTTATGACTTCATGATAACTATTTGGTTCTACTATCACTGAAAGATTCGAAAGTATCACTCATCATAACTACAGGAAAAACCTGTGTGAAGGGATCTCTGAGAATGGTTTCCTCATTTCCTACTTATCTTTGCCACATTTATTTACTTGAAGTGAAGAGAGCCTGTTACTTCATGAGCTTCTGTATGTCTATCCTCAATACAGTGCTTGTTCAGATAAGAAAAACTAAATCAGTCAAACCAGCTATATAGTAGCTGCTCTGTACAGCTATGCTGTACTGACATTCTGGTAAACTGCGGCTACACGGATTCTGCAGCCACGGTTAGGCACTAAGCTTCCTACAGCCGCATCTGTTGGTCTGAAGGGCCAAACAAAATTGTGCCACTAGTAAAATTTCTTCACAAAGCCTTACAGAAGGACCTGTTTGACCCTCCCTTTCACATGCCAGGAAGTGTTTGTAACACGCCAAAATCTTAAGTTAAACAAAGCACATAAGGCTATGCCCAGTCTTACTTAACTCTGTGACCTGAGTTACAGCCATTGCCTGAGAGCAGCGCTTTCTCGCAGCGCCTCTTTCTGCAGGAGGATGAAGGGCCAGAAACAATGGCGAGAGCTTTGGCTTCCCCTCTGGAGGATGTGGTGAGGGGCTGATGGGAGAACATGCAGATCATGTATGAACTTGGCATTGTATCGACACCAGGTGCTGATTTTAATAGCTGTGTAATCTCCTGTGCTAAACAGTAACTGGAAGCAGGTTTGCTGACACGGAGTTGTCGGACTGCATGCAGGTCAGTTCTGTCATGCAAAACAGGGCTGTCAAGCACTACCTGGAGATATTCTGGTTGGAGAAGGAAAATCCACGTTGCTGGGCATTTGTGAGGCAGTTATTTCTGTGATTTATCCAATCTGCATGACCACTGCTGATGAACAAGCACCTGACTGGGACAAGGGAACAGCTAGAACAATCAATGTACTCTTTGTCTCCCCTCCTAGCTCTAACTCAAAAAGAAAGAATAGTTATTCTTTCATTTTATACCTCTTTATCAGCCACAGAAAAGAATGAACGAACGTTGGTAATGATGCAATGAGAGGACACCTGACATCTCTGAGACTCATATATCTGAGGGACAAGGGGGGATCTTACTACCTCCGGATGAACGTACAGGACAACTGTTTGTTGTTAACTCAGAGAGCCCAACCTATTTTCTAGTGCCCTGCCTCACAAAGCTATATGCTGTACCTGGAGGAAGATCTACTTACTCAAAGACTAGTTGCTGGATATTGTTAGAATTTTGACTGAGTAAAATAAAAAAGTTTTCTGTAAACTCATCTGAATGGTGGTGTGTCCAGTACTGTTCGTTATATTCATGCTGTCAGGAAAGAGCTTTAGCCAGCACTGAGCTCAAGATAGTACCTTCAGTTACCCTCAGTTACCTTCAGGAACCCTCAGGATGCCACTACTACCTGGAGAAGTGAAATGTGCTTTCTGTGAAGAAAAGAGGGGGAGATGGTATGGATGTATCAAATACTACTAATCTAAGGCATTTTTGTATGATCTCAAATACGTTTTTTATTTCCTTGTCTCTTTATGTTGATGAAAGTGTGCAGACACAGGCCAAAAGCCATTATGTAGAGAGTTTATTTTCATGAAAGCTATCTTTTCTTGTCGATAGCTGTCATATTATTTTAAGAACAAAAGCCAGTGGAAGATGTTCAGTTGCTGGAGAAGATCTCTGGCACAGAGAAAGTCCGTGGGCAGAATGGCAAGCTAACACAAATGAACACAAATGTTGAAATGTGCATGAAGATGACGATAACCTGCAGTTAGGAGGTATACTGCAGTATGTACGAAAATGCAGAGGTTTACAAATTAGTGCTACATTTTCATGCAAGATTTGCAGAACAACCTTGAAAAGTATCCATAGGACCCTGCACAGTGTTGCAGTTATTCAAAGAGACAATTACAAATAATGAGTGCTATAATAAATACCCCATCTTTTGCAACATAAAAAAAAAAGCTTCTGTTGTTTCAAGAATCCCTCGGGATCCTTAGGGCTGTAAATAGCAGTATATGTTACTGGTACTGTGATATACTGCAACTTTTTCACCCTGTGTTAAAAGCTTATATATTTAGGCAGCTATGGAAAAGCGACTTAATCTTCAGCAGTTCTAGGCTGTACTAACATGCCACATAGATTAGCTCTGCATATCTGGTGTTCCTTCAGCCCTGCTGGTTCAGCCCCAGTGACAGCTCACTGCTGCCTGGCCAACACTACACCAAGGTTTTGTAGGGTTGCTGTCTCCTTTGCTGGGGAACGGTTTGTCTGCATGTCATGCTCAGCAGGAAAGTCTTCATCCTTCCACCCCAAGCCACAACCCGTGCAGGCTCCCTGAGGTCCTGCCTGGCTGCGCTGATGTTGCCCCCGAGACGTCGGGTCAGTGAGCGTCGGCTGTCTTCGGTTTGGGCAGTCTGGTGGGGGAGTGATCCTCACTGAGTCAAGGAGCAGACGCTGTCTTTCATCCTGCAAAAGGACAATATGCTTGCTTCTTTCTGCCTGACACACAGGGAGCAGCATGTTATAGCACTGGGGGCACCACTTTGAGTTGGACTGAATCAGTACAAATAATTGTACTATTCGGAGCCTAATTCTTTGAAAATCATGTTGGCACTGCACATGTCTTGCTATTTTGATATTCACAGCTTTGATGTGCCTCTTCCTCAGCATACAGGCTTTGAAAATAGAAATGCATGTTGGAATAAGACTATACAGAATAGGGAGAGTGTAAGCTTAACATTTTGAGAACCGGTAATCTCTCTGGTTTAAAAGGCTTTGATAGCTACCTTTTAATTAAGGATCTGCAAACAGCAATTTTCATCTCTATTGCACAAGAAATATAGTTCTGTTCAAAGCTGCCCTTTTATGGCATGATATGATTACCCCAACTGCTCTTTACAGCTAGGCTCTTTCTCTTCTTGCTGAAACGATGAAGATACTTATTTTGAAAGACAAGGTATTGTGGATATGATTCACATTTGCCTGACGTTATGTCTATTTCATCTTCATCTTCTGTGAATAGCATTTTTTACTTCCAATAAGTGATTTAACTTAACCACTGCCTTCCGCAGAAGCTCAGAATTAAACTCTAAATGTTATTTACTTCCCTTTAATTATAAAAATACATCAGGTTAGCTTGTAATTAAATATAATGATAATGTTGTTTGATACCTTGTGGGAAGAAGTATAAATATTCTATGACCAAGGAGCTGTAGAAAGGAGGGTAGCAAAGATAGCAGAGGTTTGGTGGTGTTTTTTTTTTTCCTCTCTCCTGGAACGGAGAACAAAGATAATAAACCCTCGGCAAATTTGATGCGTAAACCAAACACAGGAAGGCGGTAGCAGTTGTAGATCAACTGCATGCAAGAGAAGAGAGAGAGCACTGAAAAGCAGAGACATGAGCTCGTGCAGGTTTTGAGGCCCTTCAGGAGGTCACCATTCCTACCTGGCTGCTTGTGTCCTCCCGATGGAGGCATCAGGGGCTTTTGGCCAGATCTACCTCTTGCGTTAAGCTGCGCATAAAAATGTGTTATGAAGATGCTGGACTCGGCACAAAAGTGGGTGAGACTTTGTTGTAGGTCCCCTTTGAAGGACTCTTCTTTCAATGAGGTGGAACGGACAGTTGGAGCTCCTGATTTTGTTAAGCCACCACAGCAATGTATGCAAGAAGTGCTTTGTCAGCACTCTTAAGTGGCAAGGGGCACTGCTGAATGACATCTCTGCATCCTCATAAGTAAAATCAATATCTACTAAAGACAAATGTGTATGTGTGAGGAGGATTGTTAATAAATTGGAGTTTTCTCAAGCTTGAATAGCTCTTGAAGAGTTTGTTTTATGTCCGATATTCAAGTATAATGAAATTTTCCTGTATCTTTGCTAATTATGCCTTTAGAGAAGAGAAGGAATAAAAGAGAATGAGGGCCACTACTCATTCACAACTGATTATCACTGTGTTGAAAAGTCAATATATCCCCCTACCATATAAGTGAAAAATCTGTCTGTCTGTCTCACACATTCCTGTTTCGAAACTATGAATGCTCAGCAATGTGGCTAGCTTGTATATCCCTCAGGAGGTTTTAAATTCCAGCCCAAAACCCACTGTGCACAGGGACAACTTCCCTACCTAGTTGGAGGAGGATAAACCTGAACTGGCATTTTGAAGTTTGCTGCTACTTCATCTCCTTCCTGCTTCATATGTATATGTATCAGTAAGAATCTCATGCAGGAGTTAATCCATCTTGATGGAGTTCTTCTTACATCTGAAGTACGCTGACATATGTGGGAGACAGCACAAGAATGAGAGAAAAGAAGGTCTTTTACACAGCTGTAAAGAATGAAAACAAGTCTGGCTGTGTGGGTTAAGTATGCAATTTGCTGAACTTTTGGTATATACTGAAGACTGGGTAACTTTTGTTGAGTTTGAAAGACTTGATTATTTATTTTTTAAAAAACGTTGCTTTATGAGACATTGTAAATCTCAATGACAATGTTACAGCATTGTTTTGTCTACAGATGTTAGCTATTTTAGAGAGCAATAACGTTTACAGATCACATTTAAACTCATATTCGTAATATTCTCTGCCTTGCTTTTCAAACATTTTTGACAGAGATGTGACTGATCCTTTGTGAATGCTTTCAGGTAGGGGACGTGGGACCATTAGTCATAATTACCTACATTCTTAGCGTTCCCTGAATACAAAGAACAAGAAAAGTACGATTGCACGCTGAGTCTAGAGAGATTGGAGAGGGCAAAGCAACTCAAATAACACCTTATCTGAAAAGGTCAGAGCCTCTCCTTTGATGTGGGTTTGCCTCAGCAGAATTGGCTAGAAATGCTTTTGGAGATTCCTGTGCCATAGCTCTGCCACAGCTCTGCCATCCTCAGTACAGAAAAACTGCACAATAAGTAATGACAGCCCGTGGACAGTCCCTTTTCCAAATAATTTTTAATAATCTTTAATAATATAACAATAAAATAATCTTTAATAATATAACAAGAAGAGAAGTTATACATATGTTGCCGCTGGGCGATGTGACTGCAGTATGCGTGGGCATCCTGAGACAACTTTCAGCCAGCTAACAGCAGACTCAGGTAGCTGTATCAGTGAGTCTTTAGTGGTGCTGGCTTTATATCAGGCTATATGAAGACACATGAGTACTTGGTTTTCTAAATTCTGCTGAAGTCACTGCTGCCATACCTTTACTGATGTTGCTCCCCAGACTGGAGAAATTAAAGCTATGCAGGCTCTGCTTATGTAGGCTATAACTGCACCTTGCTGCAGCGGAACCGTAGCTAACACTGCAAAAAGTAATGAATTGAAGTTTTAAAAAGAGGGGAAGTAAATAGTCTTCATTCTGTGTGTAGCATAGCCACGAGAACAGTCTTTAATATCTCTGTTGGTGTTAGACAATGTTATTATTCAACGTTATCTGGCAGGATATTTAAGCACAGTCCCACCTCTTCTCTTCCTGGCAGCTGCAAAGAACCTTACGCATATCTATCTCAGTGAATTCCTGTAAGGGACAGAAATTCCCTGAGAATTTTAGAAGACACAACCCACAAAGGCTTTCCATATTGCTGTAGATAGCAGATGTACCAGGTTCATGCCTATGTTTCTAGCTGACCATTTCCGCCGATAGAGAGGAGACTGCCGCAGGCGTTGCAGAGACCCATTTCCTCTTCGTGCTACGTTGAGGGTAGGACCAGCTTTAGTTGCCACAAGGTCCCCCATGTAAAGTGCCAATGTTTGTATTTAATGTTTGTGATGATATGTTCTCCAAGTCATTACAAAACCCTTTGTAACTGTTAATCACATGTAATGTATCAAATTGCTGCTGCTGCTCCCATTTTATTTAACAGTGACAGCTATAGTAACTGTAATGGGTTAAGTCTATTTGAAGCCAGTAGCTTCGACATGTCAACTTACTACACTAACAGTTGAAACGGTATTTTTCCTTGTGCATGCTGCTAGATTTTAGCATTGTGACATACTTCGACTTACATTATTCTGTTGAAGTTTGCATTTACATTGTTTGAACGATGTGTCAGGGAACTGAGACCTTGCCTATTTTTTTGTACCAGTAAAATACCCGGATCTACTTAATAAATTCTCTACCTGAAAAAAGTGGCAACATTCAAAAGTAGCTAGTAGGTATAGCAATATATAAACATTGTATGTTGATACTAACATGAAGTCTCTTCCTTTTCTGATATCGGGGAATAATTTTCAGTAGAATAAGGAGAAAGGGAACAAAGGAGTCTCCTTCTATGATGATGATCTTGTTATTTTTACAAATGGTATAGAAGGTGGAGACATAGTGACTTATCTAAAGGACAGTTAATTTCAAAAACTGCGTCTTAGATTTGCCTTACTGTCATTTTTGACCTTTTTACTTTAAAAAGAAAAAAAGTATTCTGATATTTGAAAACTGCACCTACTTGTAAAAATAAATACAAGTTCTGCACAGTCTGGACTTGTTTGATTTTGCTGGAGCACTTGTTTTGTCCACAGTTCCTAGCAAATTGTACTGTGAACTCTCCCACTGTACTCACAGTGGTAGGACTACTGAGTTTTCTTCGATGGATTCCTTTCTCTGACTTCCAAATATGCGGCAGGTGTGAACAGGTGATAACTAAAACAACTCCTCATCCCAAGTGCTTAGTAGTTTGACACTTCTGTTCTCATTGAGTTGGTCTTTGTATGCCCTGATGTATACAGGCTCCTACGGCGGTGGCACAGCCCGCTGCCTCCTAGCTGACATTAGCTGATGCTTCCAATGAAAACCTGAAAACCTGTAATGGCTCACGGTGGAAAAAAACCCAGCACATACAAATCCTCACAAAAATTCCTGAAAACCACAAGTTGACTTGTGCTTGCCATCCTAACAGTTTTATAATTCATGGATAAAACAGTGAATTCTGGCTAACGAAGCATCTCTACATATTTTCATTAAATGCAGGGATTATGTTTGGGGGCTTCTGTTGTAAAAATGCACTTGCTCAAACTAAAGATACAGTGTTCTGTAAATTCTGACTTAATTTTGATCCCTCGGTTTATCTTTTTTTTCTTTCCCCCCTCTTCCTCCCAAGATGTAATAGAAGTAGAAATTCTTACTTGGATTAAATGATTCTCTTCGTGAATGAGAGCCAGTGAAGGATGTAGACTGAAAACAAAACAAAATGAGAATGCTTATGTTTATTAGTCAGATGGACAAAATGTTAACACTGAACAATCAACACAGATGTTGGAAAATAAGAAACATACTATAAGTGCATTAAAGTAAATGTCTTAAAACATTTTAAAGTATTTAAGTTACAAAAGGCAGAAAACATAGGGAATTTTTAATTTTCATTTTTTTCTTTCCACGTACACTGGTTGAAGTAAATAGAACTATTCAGTTTACTGGAAATAAACTTTTTATTCACCTACTTTAAATTGCAGATTTCCTAATGTAAATTTTAACTTCAAAGTATTATGCACACAGTGTACTGAAGCACGTTTTCACTTGTTTCCCAGTAACTGCTCCTCTCAGTGGGAGGGCAAGATAGAAGATACCGTGAGCAGAATTAGAGGGCTCTTCAATTAGTATGAACAATCAGGCCTGTTCCCATATTTTAAGACTTGTACTTCCTGATGGATTTCAAAGCCTATTTTGTTCTGCCCACCCATAGCGCAAGCTGAGCTCTTACTAGTTAGAATTTCTGAATATTACGATTGATTTGTGATTTATGTTCTCTAGGTGCTGCTGTCTGTTAGCTGTCATTTGTCTGGCAGGAATTTGCAGCCACCTGTCATGGCGTAAGTACGGTTTTCTGCAGTGTCTTAAGCTACGCAGCCTTACCTAAACAGAAGATGTGTCATTGTTCCATGTTTTATCTTTATATTTTAATTTACTATTCCTCATCTCGTGCCAAATATTTACCTGAAAGTTGCGTCTGTCTTTATGCAGACAATTGTAGTTCTCTGTTTTACATGTAGCCTCCCTCTTTTGCATGCATATATAATTTCATAGAAGGTGGAAGTGTGTATAATCTGATGTAGTTGTTCCACGCATACATCTACCTTTTAAAAAGATTTTATATGCACATGCAGATGCTCTAAGATGAGAAGTCTTAAACAGGTTTTTCTGGGTTATCAAAATGCCCTCAGTTTCTCCTTCCCGTGGTAAAACTTATGTGAGATGTTCTTGGCTAGGAAATCTGTGTGCAAATCTAAAAAAGTCTGTGAAGGTGAATAATACTTTGTTTGCCCCTCTATTAGCTCAGCGACTCCCTCTCAAGCTATGCAGATGTCCCATATCCTCCCTGGTTCATTGGGAGTCACTTCAGTCCCTACCAGTTGTGTTTATTCCAGGGTCCAACCACGCGCCGACCCTGCAGTGAGTGCAGGAACGTGCCGGCTAGCTCAGGTAGTAGAAACAGTCTAGTGTGCAGGTTGGTGCAGGGAGTAGGACAAATCAGCCTGGACTGAGCACTCTGCTGTCATCCTATGTTGCTATCGGGGTCCAAAGAAGTTACTTACAAGCAAAATGGACAGTCTGCAGTGCCAGTGTACCACTATCCACTGAGACATAAGGGCATCCTGGCTCTGTGCAAAGGAGAATGACCTGCAGCTCTACTGCAACTTTTTGGGGGATGCTTCTTGGCCTGTGGAGGAAGCCCAGCAGGCTCCCTTAGCCCTGACTCTTGCTATGTCACCCCTGCTTCTGCCACCTGTGACATATTCTCCTGGGGGTGCCCGAGAGGGATTAGTGGCAGAGATGCCCTCAAATGTCTCTTTTCCAGAGGAGGCCACGAATGCTTTGGGTGTGGAGTGACGAGGACCACATGCAAGGAATTCCCTGAAGGCATTGAGGTGGGCCAATACTTTAGGCATTGTAGGAGATCATATTCATTTAATGACATCTTGGCTAGTTTGATATTCATAGTGGTTTCATTTCTCTTGCCCTTTCCCATCCTACCACGGAGTGTTGATTAGGAACTATTTTTTAGCTGATTGCTTTTTAATTTTCCTGCTTAAAGTGGTGAAACTGGATAAGATCAATGAAATGCATTAGACTGCTTGCACTTTATGGCTACTCAGCTCTTTAGAGTTGCACTAAAGCCAAAAGGATCAGGACCAAAAATGACATCTGCCCTTTGAAAAGAGATTTGTTTAAACACTTCCATGTATCTCATAGCCTGGGGTGATAAAGCTTGTAGCCTTTCAGCTGTGACTTGCAAGCAATTCAGATGCAGTTCTCATGCCAAGACTATAGCACACGGCTGTCAGCAGTGCTATCCTGGCATGGGACAGCTGGATAATATGGCCTCTGCCTGCAGGAGGAGGTTAACAAGCAGGAAATTTAACACCAAGCTCTGTGCTCTGCGCTCCTCCGGCAGGATAGATGAATTCCCGTTGCGCTGTTATCACCTTTGTACTCTGAATTATCCCCGGAGCATCCCCTGCTCTACAGAGCTCAGGGTATGTAGTATGTGTCATAAGGCTTTTGATCCTGTGAAGATTTTAAATGCTAATAGGAAAAGGGTAGCCACCTTCATGGCAAGTCCTTAAGATACTTCTACATAAAGGCATACAAAGCTATCCCATCACGTCTTCTTTAAATGCACTAACAACAATTTTTCCTTTTGATTATATTTTAATAAAACTATGTTTCCCTTATTTTGCTGCTCTAAGTGATCCCTTGTGTAAATTATTTTCATTTGGTCCAGTGTTTGACTGAAATATCAAGTCTGTTCAAAGGAAAATACTTTTGAGACATTCTGTGCCAGCAGAATGTAGCATTAGTGAGTTTGAGACGGTAGCATTTGTGACTTTGGGATGGTAAAATGTCAAAATTGTCAGTACACACACTGGCAAATGCACACGTGCGCATACAGACACGTGCACGCTTGCAGACAAGAATACAATGTGGTATATTGCTATCATTTATTTCACTACATATGTATCACATTTTTCTGTTTATATATGTTTATACCAATTTCAGAAAGAAAAACGTTGTGTCTGATTTTTTTTTATTATTGTGTTGAAAAGTCTTAGGAAAACATCAAGAGTGAGAGTGGAAATTAATGTTATGATAGATGAGCATACCGTGTGTGGAATGCAACCAGTTAACAGAAGATAGTTAAACTATTTCCAAAGTAATAGAAGCGCTGAAAAGTAAAATAATTATCATAGAACAAGAGCACACATTCCTATTGATATAAAAATAGCAGAGAGCCAATTTGTTCTTACTGGCATGCAAACAGCAAATAGAACTTCCCAATTAAATACAAGAGCAATTATGATAATAATGATTTGAATTGGAGAACCTTTTTAGATGAGGATCCTCAGATAGTTTTACAAAGGCGTGGGTCAGAATTATTATCGTAAGAACAACAAAGGAGGACAAAACTCCCTCATATCAAGAATATCCATTCAAAATCTGTTGGCAGATACTAAAAACAAGACCAGATGTGTAGATGTAGAGGAATTGCTATATCCTTGCTAGGGTGGTAACTTATGGAGAGGATTTGTTGCGGAATTCACCCTTGCTGCAGAATTGTTGTCTTCATTCCGAGGGTGTGTGCACACTTGTGAAGCTCCTGGAATTTATTGAAATAATTATTCCAGAACAATTTGGTAATTTTCCAGAGAAGCTCCCAGCCCTAGTTCTAAAATGTTTCTGGCCCTGATGTTTGAGAAAATATGTGGTTTTATTTGTATGGTTGTATGGGAATATAGTTGTCTTCCTGAGGTCACAGAGAAAGCCAGAAATAATAATGCTGAGAGATGGGACCTGCCCTGTACCAGGCTTGTTTAAACTTAAAAAGGCAAGTCTGCAGTGTAGTAAACATGAAATGTAGACTGAAAGGTGAAATAAAAACAATTCACTATCAGATAGCACAGATGCAGCATTACTGAATGTATACCTCATACTAAAAGAGTAACCCGAGTTTTGAGGCTCCATGAGGGTCTGACAGTTTACACTCATGCACTGTAAAATTTGGAGTCCTTCTTGAAAAAATGATACCCAGCTTTCTGCAGAGCACATGAAGGCTGCAACAGAAGCAACACATTATAAATTGCACTTCTTGAAGCCTTCAGGAAGGTTATGTTACTGAATAAAACTACACATGCTTTCAAACCCAAACAGCTATATATAGCTTATACATCTCTGTATACGAACCTTATACCCTACAAACGCTCACACATGAATAACTCTTGATAAAGGCAGCATACTCATGCAGGATCAGTTAGGTATGAGGAGAAACATTGGTCAATTCAACAGAGTGACTCAGGATGTAAAATTTATATTATATGGGCATCACACAGCCTCCAGAAATATTAATAATTCCTCTTCCATTTCCGTGAAGTAGTTTGTTTCATTTTGAATATGTGCACATATGGGAGAAGCTATAAAAAAAGGCTTAGTGTATTGAGGTGGGCAATATTGATTTACTAGCAGAATCAATTCCGATCTGTGGGATGGGGAATCTGCGCTCTGTTAGAGTATCCATATGCTCTTTCGCATACCATGTTCTCTTTTATAAACTCTTTCATGTTCACTCTACTTGCGACTTTTTAAAAAAATAATAGTCTTAATTTTTATAGCACACTTGATTTATAATTTTTAATGCTGCCTCTAGGTTCATTCTTTTCTCCTTGACCTCTATCTTTTTTTAGGTAGATAAGTAAAATATAACCCATCCCTCAAATACCACATGCACCATTGTTTTATCTAGGGATATTTTATTTAACTATTTAAAAACCAGTGCTAGAATCTGTTAGTGTGTTTGGTTTCTTCTATATATTGAGTACATATTGATCTCGAGTGCGTCCGATGCTGTCATGAAAACCTTTTTGTGGAAAGCTGAAATTAAATTCACATCAAAATACATGGATATTCAAAAAGTGCTTTTTTCCCAAAGGACATTAGCTTTTACATACCTGGCAGGAATGGTGTTTGCTCTCCCATTGCCAAATGTCTGCCTTCAAATAGCTCCTTTTGAACATTAGGGTAATCAGTTCTTGTTGGCAGGATTCAGCTCACCTAACTTCAGCTATCCAAAAATTGGAGGCTGAAACAGCTTTTTAAACTTTCTCAGTAGCCTGAGGAGACAAATAAGGGCTTCCAGGGAGGGTTTCATCCTGTTTTCAACAAGATGCCAAAGACAGGTGGGCTAACTCAACCTGCCCAAGGGGTGACTGATCTTTGTCCACTGCCTGCACTTGGGGTGCAGGGATGCGCAGACACCTAAGGCACCAAACTCACAGATAGGTTTGATTAGGTGAAATGCATGTATCCCCAAATCAGTCTAAACCCGTCCAATGAGCTGTGTGCCCGCAACAGCCTCAACAGCATAAATCTTGGTGCAGAACAGTGGGATTCTGCCTGCTGAAAATTATCTTTTTCACTTTTTCTCTTTTCACCATTTATTTTCTGCAAATGCATATTGTGCGGTTCGTGATTTTTATTTTAATGACAAGGATACCTACTTCAGACACTTCTCACATTTTGAAAGTACTGGTACTTGAAAACAAGTCCTACATAACCCAAAACTAATCCACTATAAATCAGAAATGAGAAGAGAATCACATGTCCAAAGGGTATCACCAGGAAAAATACTCGCTCTGGAGTGAATTTTCCAAATACCGCTGCTCTGCTTAGAGAGAACCTAGCCATAAGCATACAGTATGTATTTAACTACTTGGCCCCTTTTAATAACCTTGTATGACAAATTTGGATACTTTTGTTTTACTCGTTCTTTTCTAAGGAGTTCAATGAGATGACGGGCCACTGTTTGATTGTTTACTTACACATTTTCAGAGGAGCAATTCTGATTTGGTTATCCCAATTTCATGAGACTTTTTAAGTTCTCATGAAATAAATACTATTTTTTAAATGACAGCTGCTACGTAAACTTTTTGGNCACTGTTTGATTGTTTACTTACACATTTTCAGAGGAGCAATTCTGATTTGGTTATCCCAATTTCATGAGACTTTTTAAGTTCTCATGAAATAAATACTATTTTTTAAATGACAGCTGCTAAGTAAACTTTTTGGCCTCTATTTGCCAAACTCAGTTGTTCTGTTTTTTGGGGTTTTTTTATCTAAAAACATTTGATCATCAGGCAAAGCAGGTAGTTTTTACAACAGTGAATTATTTTGTTAGCAAATCAGTTCACTCATTCTTAAATTCTTTAAAAATCTGTGACTGAAGCAATCCAGTCCTAGTTTTAAGAGATTGACTCAAAGACATTGAAATCAGAGGTATCCCTGCTGATTTCTGTTGTCTTAACTTGTTCCTGTCTAAAGTGTTCAAAATTCATGAAAGTAGCAGAAAGTTACTGCTGGGGATATTTATGTTCTTGTTCCTAAATCTAGAACTGCTTTAATGTATAGATATGAAAGAATATAATCTAAAATATTCTACAGAGTACGTTATGAACCAGTGATATTTTTCAGTTCAAAAACCCATGATACACTATTTAAAGACAGTTTTTGATATATTTCAAATGCCAAAGTTTTCAGAAGTTTCAAGGAGTTGTAGACGAATGTGGTTTTTTTACACCCATTATTATCTTAGTAGATGAAAATAAAAGGAAATTAAACACCCGTAGTGGACTCAGAAATATGTAAAACTCATCTCAACATTTTTGGGGGGAGGGAGGAATATTTAAAATAAAAATTTGTCTTTAAACTCTGAAATAGTAGGATATTTTACTATGGCGCTGTTAGGCATATTTGAATATTTAGTATCAATGTGGTCTATGTGAAAGATAATGTAAAAATAATTCTCAGCGCTCTTATACGAAACTTTGTTCTGATATTGAGATGCCTGGGGAAGAGGTAAATTATGATAAGGACAGATTGTGAATGTAGGATCATCTGAATAATCTGGGAGATTTACTATAAAGGCATGTTTGGGCACACTGAAATGTCCATATGTTGAAAATAGTATTCAGGCCATATTTACAGACGAGGGACCTGGGAAGGAGAGACTCTGGAGAAGGCTTGAGAATCATGATGGGATGCCATGAACACCTTTACTGGGTGAGTTTGTGCAGATGGGCTCTGTGGGGTCTCCACGTGCGGATGCAGAAATAGTGACCCGAAAACAGCAGGCTGAAGAAAGAAAAAGCTTCTTGCTGAGAAGTAGCATGTGAAATTCTGTCAGCAGAAGCTCTGGACACTCCTGGTCCTGGTGCATCAATAACAACAGATAAACTCGTGTTACCAAGAGCCTGTGCAAGGCTATCAGCGCATGCTGACACCTACAAAGGTTGTACAGCTTGGACCATATTGAGAAAGGCTGTGGCTATTGCACGCAGCCTGACGAAGCACGGGACCACGAGGGACTTGCTGAGCACCCACGTGAAGACCCCAGAGCTTCAGCACGACCTTCCACTTCTGAGCAAACCACCGGGACTGGCCTCCCAACAGCTGCTCCAGCCGGGCAGCGAGGAGTGATGGCAAACATGTGTCTGAATACTTGCACGTACCATTATCTGCTGTTAGTATTAACAGCTTGATGCTACTAGTAGTAACAGTTAAATTCATAAACAGTGTCCTGATAGAATCTGGTTGTTCAGATTATCATCTGAAAATGATGTTTTGGAAAAGACAATTTCCATTTTCAGATTCATGAGTAGTGGAATACAGACTAAAAGTTTAGGCTGAAATATTGGCTGTGGCTCCAGATGGTCGTGGAACCCAGAGAAATAAATAGTGCCGGGGTCTCATGTCTAAATGTCAAGAAGGTGAAGGGCTGTAGGAATGACCAGAGTCGTTGAAAACTTACCTCAGGGTGAGAGAGTCAACGAACATGTAAGTATCGATATCAAAACCAGAGATTCTCTATGAAAAGGCTTTTTGAACTCTAAACCAAACTAGGCTTTAATAACATCCAGTTGGTGCAAGATGAAGCAGATAAATGTAAACTACAAATAAAGCACACATTTTTAATAGACATGTTAATTAAACTCTGGAACAGTTTATCACGGGTTGTGGTAGATTTACCATCACTGGAATAATTTAAATCAACTTCGTATGTGTTTCTAGAGGTCTCCTCCAGTTGAAAGGGGAGTTAATTCAAGGCAGTCCTGTGGCCATTATTGTTCAGAGAGTTAGATTAGATGATCTCAGCAGTTTCTGGTCTGATTAAATATTAATCTAACAAAAACCACTTTGTCTATATAGAATGAGAAGAATTAGCTATGATCAGAAACAAATAATAGATCACAAATGATTTTAAACAAAAGGTAGCGCCAGAGAGGGAACAGGGGCTGCACAGGTGGCTGGGGATCTTGCAAGACACGCAGTTAAAGATGTAAAAGAAACCAGGGATGTAAAATAGCCAATTAAATAGCATGAAAATGGAAGGCATTAAAAACAGTTATCTTCTGAAAAAACCTTTAATTGGAGGGAAGAGGATAAATGCACATACAAGAGACACGAAGATAGCATGGTCAGAGATTATTTATGATATGTGGCAAAGGGAAAAAAATCAGCATATGAAACTCCAAAATCACACTCCTGTCTGAGTAAAGTGAAAATTAGTTGCACTAGTATTGAAACCAATAGAGGACTAAATGTTATATATTTGGGTGGCAGTGATCTTTTGCTCAGCACAGGTCACTGATGTGTACAAACTACTGCAAATGCTATTTACAGAGGAATAGCAGAAAACAGTAACACGTTTTAAAAAGGTGATAAAATTTCTGAATGGTTCCTTAGCTGAGCAGCATGTATAAGACTTTTCAGTGTGTATATCCTTGTTTGGATTGTAAGGTTATGCAACCTTTGACTTATCTTGTGTGCCATCCTTTAGTTTTTAATGGTGTGTTTTCCTTGGAATATATTTTAATACATTTTCTTACATACACATTTATTAGGTGTAAATTGTAATGGCCTTATTCTAATTTAGCAAGTTGCTTCCCAGTGATTGCCGTTAATGTAACAGTTATCAGTCACAAGGATTTACGAAGCTGGCACAGCAGTGAAATGAGGTGGCCTAATCTGGTTTTTAAGTGTCTGTAACCAAAGGGACTGCAAAAATACCCCAAAACAATACTCCAAAGTAGCGCAGAGAATCAAGTTTCCTATATAATTGGTTAATTGCACTGTTCTGTAAAAGAGCTGCTTAGGACCCTGGGCTGTATTTGACACTCACAGAAGGTTGGGATTAGCCCGTCTGGCTGGCACCAGGCTTGTGCGCGGGACCCCCTGCGTGGCCTGGTCATGGCTCCGGGTTGTCTTGTTTGACCCCACTTCGTCTGGGAGGGTGTCACTTGGGGAAATAATTTTCAGTCTGTATCCTGGGACCTACCTGAGGTGTCCCAAGGTAAAATGCAGATGAGTATATCCTATATTTGGAAGTTGCAAAGCGATCCTCCTCCAACCCAAGCTTCTGTGAAAGGAGGTCACAGCAACGCAGCTGCAGATCTTGGAAATTGTCTTTCTAAGATAATTGTTGGGTCTTCATATTCATTTATAGGGAAGTTTTAAATGTAGCACCACTTAGCAAATCTTCAAGGTTGGATTTTTAATCCAGGCTGTGAATCAAAGGCACTTCTGCTTTGCAAAGGAGAGCAAATTATGTCTCTGCACACCAGGCAGGCAGGTAGGTCTCAGCCCGCTGCGGCAGGAAACATAGCCCGAGGAGATGACCAGCCTGC